>JAJJWW010013763.1:0-340806 GCA_023531295.1 Papaver armeniacum
TTGGAAGGGGGAATCTTTTTGAAGGATTAAGCAAGTCATTAGAGAGAGAAAGTTTAAGAGTGTTTTAATTACATTTGGTGTAATTCTATTTTCCTGTGTAGACATTTCATGGAATCAATTAATAAATATTCTTGATCACACATCTTTCAATGAATTAATTAAGTAAAACTGAGTAAGGGGTGTAGTGTGGGATTTCCTGCAACTACAAACCAAGAAGAAAGGTGGGACTAATATGATGTATATGAACTAATCAATTACTTATCTTATAGCACATGATATCATCAAGACTCATGGTGACAAATGTAAAGGTTTTAGTCTGTAGATATATAGAATTTCACATCATTTTTCCTTCAATAAGAATATGCTACTCAATTCATGAAATCCAATCTACCGCAACCATGAAAGCGATTTCCTATGTTAAGTAAAACCCAAAAATATATTATCCGCCATTCCAAGTATCTACCAGAGGATCCTTTCATATCAATTGAGACAAAATCGCTTAATCCAAACCTAAACAAACCCCAAAATCAGTTACAATTAAACATATCCACCCATTACCTATACCCTAATAGAAAATCAAGTTGAAAGAAAAGAGTACTTGATGAAGTTTGTAAAATCAAACACGTAATAACCACACCAAATTGAGAAATCATCCTGAAATCAACCAATAAACAAAAAATGGTTAAAACCCAAAGAGAAATGTAATCAACCAAATCAACAAAAAAGAAAGAACAAAATTTAAAACCCACCACTGCACTGATGAACCCTAATAACCGCACTCAAATTTAGAAATCAACTTGAAATCAACCATTAATCGAAAAATGGTTAAAACCCAATGAAGAGAATCAACTAGATCAAAAAATAAAGTTATAAGAAAAGAAAATAAGAGAAGTTGAATTCAAACCCTAACTTTACCTGATGTTATTTGAAAAATCAAATCCTGCACAAAATTAAGAGATGTGAAGCTTTATCGAGTTTCCCCTAATTTCTTCTCGATCTCCTCATCAACGAATCCTTCTTGAATTCAAACCCATCTCGCTTTCTTAAATCAAGCCAAACACTCATCACCATTCCTACCCGTTATAACCTCCACCTTCTCGATCTGTTTCATCTCCCGATTTAAACCAATAAAACTAAGTAACAACATCGACAAAAAAATGGAACAATTTTAATCATAAAAAAATCATTAAATTACCTTATTTTAGAATCGGTTGATACTTCTGTTCTATTGATGAATCCCTAACAATTAGCAAAATAACCAAAACCCAATCACAATACTATTTCAATTCTTCCAATAAAGAATAAAACCTTAACCCATTAAAACATAACGATCAATTATAATAAAATACAAGACAAAATCATACATAAAAACAGTAGATCGATTACAAAATAATTTAATTTACAATGAAACCGAACCTTAATAGTTACTCTGCTCTTGTATTTGTGGGAGAAACAACCTTTACTTCATAGAATAAGAGGAGAAGATTAATAAGAAAACCAGGATTCTGCTTCTTGGATGATGAATGGATCATAAAAGAAGAAGAAGTTATTGGTGGTGGTGATTGATGGAGGCAGTGAATCGTGGATGTGGTGGTGTGTGAGCGAAGTGGAGAAGAAGACCGAAGAAGATGTAAATGGAGATCCTCGAAAATTTTGGTCTCACGGTTTTGGTCTCTTCTACTCGATAATAACAAAGTCTCTCTTTCACAATCCACCATCCATCTCAATCTCGATCAACGGCTCAAATTACAAAGCATCTTGTTCATATAACCTAAGGTACATCTGTTACACGGTCTCCCGAATCGATGGCATGATAGTAAATAAATTTTCTTATTCAGAGACGCTATATAAGCTCTTAATTTTTCCATGTTTTTATCGTATCGTAGACCGTATGTTCGGTCAACTTCATCCAACTACATACCAATGAGGGTCACGGATGTGGGTTGTATAACACCCATTTTCCACTAGTGTAGGATTGGACATGATTTTTCCATCAAAAGGATTGAGCTTGCTATTTAGTTATAGAGGTGTAGCTACAGATTCTGTTGTCTGTTAATCCAGCACGCTGTAAAATATCAGAGGCATACTTTACTTTTGAAATAAAATAGCCATCGACGAATTGTCAACTTCATATACCAAGAAAGTATCTTAATGGACTGATCTTTCATTTCAAGCATGAAATGAGATGGGATTTAAGAGCAGTAATTCCTTCTATATCATCACATGTGATAACCATATATCTACGTATAAGAGTAGAATAACCATACCATTCTTAGTTGATCGAGTAAGCATAGCTCAATCATATGCACTTTGAGTGAATCCGTACTGTAGTATGGAATTGGAAAACTTCTCAAACCAAGCACGAGGTGCTTGTTTAAGTCCATACAAAGGTTTACGAAGCTTGCACACTTGATTTGGAGAGTGAGGCATTCCAGGTGGAGGTCTCATATATACTTCTTCTTAAATATCTCCATGAAGAAAGGCATTCTTGACATCCATTTGATGTAGATTCGATTGATGAGCAAAGAAGAATGGCAAGGAGAGTACGAATCGTAGTCATACGAGCAACATGAGCAAAGTTTCTTCATAATATATACCATACTCTTGAGTGTATCCTGAGAAACCAAGCGAGATTTGTATCGAACTATCTTTCCTTTCGAATCGCTTTGATTTTGTATACCCATTTACTTCCACAATGAGACTTTCCTGGTGGTAAATCAACCATATCCCAAGTATTAGCTTCCTTGTGTGCAACCAGTTCTTCTCCCATAGAATCTTGCCACACTGGAACTATAAATGCCTCCATGTAAGACTTTGGTTCATGTAAGGATACAATGGATGATAAAGAGCAATGATAATCTGCAAACCTGGCCGGTGGTCGACGATTGCGTGGTGGTAATGCATCATTTTCAGTCATAGATCCCCTTCTTGAGAAACATTGTCGGATTATCCATAGAGTGGTCATGTGTAGTTTCGGAGACTTTCAACATGAGTGATTTCTGTGGTGATGGAAGGTATATGTGTTAGTTGAGAAATAGGTAGAGACATATCCTCACAGGATCTAGATATGAAAACTGCTCTAGACCGGGATGACTTACTACCGGGAAGAGACCAAAAAGGTATATTTTCCCAAAATGTAACATGTCGAGAAATACGTAATCGTCGACTCTCTAGATCATAACAATGATAACCTTTTGTTATATACCATAACCTAGAAACACACAGATGGCATTCTTTTTGCTGATTTTGTTTCGTTCTCATTAAATGAGAAGAACAAAACATGTTGAACCAAAACACAAGCTTCCGAGTAATTAGGTTTCTTGTTATAGAGACGCTCATATGGAGATATTCCTTCGTGACTATAGATGGAATACAAAGTTTTATTGATAAACTGTGAGTTAGAATCGACTCACCCCAAAAAAATGGAAGGAATGGGATCTTTCGAGGAGTTGTGTTCACTGCCTCTCTATGATGTGACGATGTTTTATTTCTGATATACCATTTTGTTATGGAGTTTCAGTAAAAGATAACTGAAGAAGAGTACCTTCTGTTTTAAGAAAATCTTTGAAAGGAGTTGATATGTATTCTCCTCCTTGATCATCACGAAAGGTTTTGATGGATTTTCCAAATTGAGTTTTGACCATTCTAGAGAAATCAGATATTTTCAAAATTCTGACCTACAACTGAAAAGATATATCCATGTGAAACGAGAGAAATCATCAATGAAGATAACATAATATAAAGCTCCTCTCTTATAGGCAATGGGAGACTTTCCCCACACATCTGAATGAACAAGATCAAAAGGTTTGACAGAATGAGTAATATTACTGTTATTGAAAGAAAGAGCAGGTTGTTTTCCCAACTTACAAGAAATGCAATGAGGTTCTTTATCAACCCGAAGTTGTTCCTAATAGTCCTTTATTTATCATATAAGTAAGACGAGAGAAAGAGACATGGCCTAACTTAGAGTGCCAAGACATAAAAGGAGAGATAGTTAAAGGTAGGGAATTTGCGATTGCAGGTTATAAAATAAGTTCATTCTTTGTGATTTGGGAACAATGAGTGTTTCGAGAAGATATAGTCTCTAACTCTACGGCCTATCCCAACAAGCTTCTCTGCCTTGGGATCCTATATCCACAACCAAATGAGAATAAGTAAATGTTAAACCCCCGATTACATAGTTGTCCAATTGATATAAGATTCATTTTGATATTTGGAACAAGTAACACATCGATATATGTATCTTGTCTCGAGACTTTAACTTTCGAACAATATGACTAGCACTATTTAGATCCATCTCAGTTTGGATTTTAGTGGGTAACAATAGTGCTTATTTTCAAATATGCTAGAATTGAATGTCATATGATTAGAGGCACTCCGAGAGTCAAGAAACCAACCATTTGAGAAGCTACCTGTGGGTATTGAGAATGCAAAGGTCTTTGTAGAGTTATTGTTACCAATTGAAAGTGCTTGCTTGAGCATTTCTTGAATATCGCTAAAGACTATTTGGTGTAGGTGCTGGTGAGTCATGGTTCCTTTCTAATGTTGTTGTCAAAAAGAATGGATGATGCGAGGTGTGTATCCGGTTCCGTTTAGCCTTCTTTCTTTCTCTCATGTTTCTCGGAGGATGGAGAGACGATACTGATTTCATTGTGACCGAGCTCTTTGCAAAAGTAGTTGCAGATCGATTTGAAAATTCTATCCTTGGTAGGTCAAGCTTGAGAAGTTGATGTTTGTGACACACACGTGTTGTTGTCAAAGTCGCTTATTTGCCAGTGACCAGGTTTCTTGCGGTTGTAGCACTGGAGTTTGTGATATGTCACGGTGATTTTTCCGAGGTGAAGTGACTATTAAAACTTGTACGTGAAGGAACCCAAAACACAACAGTACTTCGAGCTTGATTCTTTTTCGAGTTTCTTGTAATAAGTTGAGATAATGTGTCATCAGTGATTGGAAGAGGTGATCGATGAAGGATTGAAGCTCTCACGTCTCAAAATAATCTCTTAGTGCCATTAGAGTTGAACCAATCGTGACTCTTCTTCAGACTTCTTATAGCTCTATATCGACAAATTCCAATTGGGTTCATTAGTGCTAATGATTCCATATAATTGACATCTCAAAATGGAAGTCTGAAACTGACTGATCCATCTGCTGTTTCATAGATTGGATATCTTGTTCTAGTTTGTAACGTTGAGCAAAGTTGATTTGGGTATACCTTTTTGAGAGAAAATACCATGCATCTTTGGCAGTTTCAAAACATGTGAGTTGCATGCTTATGGAGATTATTACTGTGTTACCTATCCAAGTCAATATCTTGTGATTGTTGACCTCCCAGCTTTCACTAGTTTCTCTTTAAACTTCTTTTCCTTTCTCGGCAATAACAACACCACTTGCAGGCTTCTTGATTGTTCCATCAATGTATTTCCACATAGCTTTTCCTTTGAGAAAGCTTTTCATCAGGAAGGACCAAGGATTGTAGTTTGTTCCATTAAACTTTACGGTGATAGGTTGATAATCTTCACGTGACATATTGAATGATAACATAAGGGATATAAGATACTAGGGTTTGAGATTTACGATCTAAACACAAATGAGACATAACTAGATACTACACAGAGAAGAGATTGATAGGTATTGATTTTTTTATTGTTATAGCAGGAAGAGACGGGTTGTTTAGATCTTGCAGCTCGATGCCATGACAAAGATAGTCATGACATGTATGTTGAATATTAGGGTTGTATTCAACGTGATAACAAGAGTTACAATACATCTGTTCTATATACAAGAAACGAGATAAACAAGGAAACAAGATATACATAACAAAAGAAACATATAAACAAAGATATACATGCCATGTAGAGAAAGATATTCATCCCAAGAGATCAGGATAATATCTTTTAAGATAAAGATCTAACATCCCCATGTTTGGATTCTCAACCACTGTGTATTACTCTGAATGACACGGTGGAACTTAAGTCAAATCTTCTTCATTGGGTTCTAAAATTCAAGGGACTACCGGGTAAAGATCCTAATCGACACCTCCAGCAGTTTCAATCACAAGAAGAAGTATGAAAAAGAGCGATGATGATGATGATCCACCTTTTCTACAAGCTTTTCGTTTTCATTAACGGACCAAACGTAATCATGGTTATATTATCTCCCTTAGGAAGTATTACCACTTGGACAGGAATGAAAAAGCTATTTTCAGAGAAGTATTTTCCCGCTTCTAAAGCCGCAACTATTCGTAAGGAAATCATTGGAATTGTGCGGATGACATCGGGAGAATCTTTGTACGACTATTGGGAGAGGTACAAGATATTGTCATGCAGTAATGTGATTTTTATGTTGTTGAAAAAGCGGTAGTAAAGTTCGTTCAACTCGGCCTTGTAAAGGTTTGATTTAAGAAAATACTAAAAACAAAGAAAATATATTCACAAGGTTGTCACAAATATCGAGAGAACTGGGACTTCGGATTCCACCATAAAATTCATTCATGCGATTCATATATTTATTCTAGACAATTATAGATCAAATAATAATAAAATATTGACTCTGTTTCTTTGAGAACTGATTATCCAGCCCATTTCAATCGATCCCATCAACCATACCAGCCTTGTTTAACTATAACAAGTCCATCCCAACAAGTTCCGGCAATTAAATCTCTCTAAAACTCGAGTAGAAATCGATTCCAAAATCTGTTCGTCTGCTGCAAAATTTCCCTCCAAAACAAAGAATTTGAATTCTCGAAGATGACCTCCCCTTATCCTCTGACGGGGTGCAAATAGTAGTTGCCTGGAAATGGGATTCCCCTTAGTAATTAGGTTACCCCTTATCCAAAATGGAGTTCGAATAGTAGGTGTCCTCCAAGCAACTTTTCTGAGCCGATTTTTCCAAAAATGTTTATTTCTCAAAAAAATACCTACAAATACACAAAACACCATAATAAGTATAAAAATGGGTACTAACAATATAGAAAATCGAGATGAAAATAGACACATAAATACATCTATCAAATACCCCCAAACTTATTATTTGCTAGTCCCGAGAAAATCAAATCTACAAAATAAAATCCTAACTCACCTGTCAGCAGCATCGTCGATTGCATTTAGCGTATGCAACAAGCCTTTAAACCCCTAGGTGGCCCTAGTGGCCGAGTTATAGTCTCGGGAGGGTTTACCATAGGTGTACCCACAAAACCTTTATACTCCAGACCCTAGCTATCTACGCAAAACCTTGGAAGGCACTAAAATATCTCCTTGGTTGGCATACTTATTGACTACGAAATGAAGTACCCCGATGCGAAATTCCAATTGTTGTACACGAAGTTTGCACTCAAGCATACTAAAATTCATATATAAGTCTGAGAGCTCTACTCGGATAATTCGCACTATGGACATCAATACCCAGAGTCAAAACTAATCACATGGATAGATCAAGAAGATGGATATAGAGAAAAAAACATAGATGGTTTTGATGTTTACTAGTGAACAGATTTCCCATATCTGCCTCAAGGCCTCCGCCAAAATGAACCTATCCTAATGGATCGAGATACTAGTATGACTAATATCAACACACCGGCATATACAAGGGAACCAAAGTGGCCGATAATCCTAACTCTAGGTCAACACAAATGGCATATACAAGGGTTCCAGTGGTCGACTTTATCAATTTATTCCTATTGGTCGATGGTCCGGTCTTTTTTTTTTTTTTTTTTTTTTTTTTTTTTTTTTTTTTTTTGTTTTTGTTTTGTTTTGGTATCTCAATCACTATAATTCACCCTAGCATTGGTAACAACTTGATTAAATGGGCCCCACCTAATCACTTAGAGAAACATAGTTTAAAACAAAACAAAATAAAAAACAGAAGTGAAAAGGACTCAACGAGATTGGTGAAACTATCATGTTATTTCTAACACCGAGCTACGTGCTTTTATGAATAGACTCTTTAGATGTTGCCATCTAATCGCATTGGTTCCTCAACTCCTACAACCAAAATGCTTCCATCCACTTAGATTGGTTAGTGACATCCTTAATAAACATAAATTTCTAGGCTCTGGAGTTTAATAATGCAACTAAAAGTTTCTCCCATACCCCCAAACTTAAATCTAACATTGTCCTCAATGTTCTAAAGACAAAATTAAAAGCATGAACAAGGAGAATCATACCATTTGAAGCAAAAAGAGTTAAGGAAAGATATTACCGTGTTGTATGAATATTGGGTTACCTCCCAAGAAGTTCTAAGTTTAAAGTCTTCAACTGGACTAATAAAGGATTAGTCACCTACAAATCATAAAGTAATAGCCGAAATATCGTGGGTCATCAAACCAAATAGAGCTATCACAAATAAAAGGAATCTCCAACTCCGCCAAGAAAAGCACACCCTTGTCTAGTTTCCCCGTTTAAGACAACTACATCTAGCCATGTGGTTCGGTTCTATAACGGGTCCATATAAAATATTTTCATGGGTTGATTTCCTCGTAGCCTAAGATCCGATTCTGTATTAGAGTCTGGAAAACTCAAGTAAAACTTAAAGCACATAATAATAACCTAAATAATCATGTGGATCCTTAAAGTCAATCAGGTTTGACTCACACAATTGACCACGATGAAACTGGCGGTCAATCATAAGAAAATGTGTCGATACTAATTTCCTAAAGTACTTAGGTTTAGTTTCAAAACTAAATAATTGACACATCTGAAACTTATACGTTCCTACTGGTTGAAAAATATTTGGTGGGAAAACAAAGTCAACTGGTATCATAGCCTGGGCTAACCACATCAACCAGAGGATGGGCTTCTAACAACTGAACTTCCTTATGGACATCACTAGGTTCAGGAAAACGTGTATGAAGATAATCTTGTAAAATGGTTGAGGCATATATGTCAATTCCGAAGTGAGGGACCCTTCTACGGGTTAAGGCACATGGAGAATGATAATCACCCCAAACTTAGAGTTTTCGTTGTCTCTAGAAAGACTAGTCACAACTTCCCTAATTTCAAGGTCATCTCGACCCCGAAAATGGTCGATTGATTCTTCTAAGTCAGGTTCATCCTCACTCATCTCTACGAGTTCATTTTCTTTTTCTAAGTCTGTTGTTTCTAAATCATTAGACTCAAAATATACTCGTTCCGCTAAACCATAATCGGCTTCGTAATCATAAGGAAAAACTACATCTTCTAAAACGGTGGTATCTCTAGTCAAATCCTCGTCCTTTTGAATAGGTGAATAATTATTAAAATTATTTGGATTCGAACTAGAAAATAATATTATCGTTGTTAAGCTCAATTGGAGTAACAAATTCACGATCACTATGCCTACTTATTTCAAATTCTTTCATCAACACTATCCTCATCATTATAATAACATGAAAATGGTTGAACTCATCTAAAGTAGTGTTACCAATTCTAACCTCGTCATCTTGATTATGCAAATAACTATCTTCATTTTCAAAGGTACTATTGGAAACACTATATTGGAAATTAAAACTATCTTGAGCATTTCCTTTCCCGGCCTCTAACAAGATTTTCAGTCGATTCACATGACTTCGATTTTATCTAGAAAGAAAGTTCACAAGTTGTATTGCTTTCTTCTATAACTAAGTCATTCATCTCATCCAACTAACGTGTCGACTTAAGTATCTTTTTGTGCCGACTCACCTAACTTACATGCGGACTCTAATAGTGAGGAATTTTGCTCGTATGACCTGGGTGGGAATATGGATAGTAATTGGGCTCACCATGGTATGGACCATAACCTTCAAAAGGTCCGATGTTCCCAACCACTATTCACATTATGGTCAAAGTAGAACGCCCGCCTGAAACTCCTTGGGATGTTCGTTGTATTGGCTATTATTATACCTCCGACATTCTATTGGGCAGGGGTGTGAGTTGTCACACAAAATAAAACCCACCGCTGGGATTCGTGGGTGGATAGAGTCTTACCTTCCGTACTGCACGGGCGATGAACCGTCGAAGTCGACTCAGTGCCACCGACTCCGATGTCGGGGCAGACTAAACCCGAGGGGCCGAGACAAAGATCGTGAATCGGCTCGTCCTTCCCCGCAAACAGTTTATATTTAATTTCAACCCTTCCTTAGGTTTTAAATAATGTCCATCCAAAAAAATGTCCAAAAAATGTCCAAAAATAAAAAAAAAATATTACAAAAATACAACCCTATTTACGCTTCTAAAGATAAAACAAAATAGAACAACTATGTACAAAATCTTCACTCCTTGACTCCTCTTTTCTTTCCTTCTTTGCGATGCTTTCCTTTTATAGCACTTTTTCTTTCCTTTGTAGCTTCGCTCCAAATCTGAAAAGAATCGAAAAATACCAAAGGCGTAAAAAGGAACAAAAAAATAATAAAAATAAACCTAAAACAAATCTAAATACAAGTCCGCGTCGGCGGCGCCAAAAATTAATGTGATTTTTACGTTGTTGTAGAAAGTGGTAGTAAAAGTTCGTTCAACTCGGGCTTGTAAAGGTTTGATTTAAGAAAATACTAAAAACAAAGAAAATATATTCACAAGGTTGTCATAAATATCGAGAGAACTGGGACTTAGGATTCCACCATAAAATTCATTCATGCGATTCATATATTTATTCTAGACAATTATAGCTCAAATAATAATATTATATTGACTCTGTTTCTTTGAGAACTGATTATCCAGCCCATTTCAATCGATCCCATCAACCATACCAGCCCTGTTTAACTATAACAAGTCCATCCCAACAAGTTCCGACATTGAATCTCTAAACTCGAGTAGAAATCGATTCCAAAACTGCTCGTCACCGCAAAATTTCCCGCCAAAACAAAGAATTTGAATTCTTGAAGATGACCTCCCTTTATCCTCCGACGGTGCAAAATAGTAGTTACTCGGGAAATGGGATGCCCTTAGTAATTAGGTTACCCCTTATCCAAAATGGGAGTCCGAATAGTAGGTGTCCTCCGAGTGCAACTTTTTGAGCCGATTTTTTCAACAATGTTTATTTCTCAAAAATACCTACAAATACACAAAACACCATAATAAGTATAAAAATGGGTACTAACAATATAGAAAATCGAGATGAAAATAGACACATAAATGCATCTATCAGCAAGTTGCCCACACCATCAGATGCCACCACAACTTATCATTACACACTTCTATGACTTGCTACCACATGAGAGACACTTAATTGATGCGCTTAGCAGTGGTGCATGGCTAATAAAACCATTGAGGAGGCTACTAGTTTGATTGAGAGCATGGCTGCAAATACGTAACAATTTTATACTAGAGATTCATCGGTGGTTAGAAGAGTTAGTGAGATGGGAGATTCTTCACATATTGAGCAACGAATGGGTAATGTGGAAAAGATGGTTCAACGGATAGCTTCTGCAGTTATTCAAACATATGAAGATGATGCTGAGGTGAATGCTATATTTCCTAATCAAAGGCAAAGGTATGATCCATACTCAAATACTTATAATCATGGTTGGAAAGATCACCCAAATTTTAGTTATGCAAATAAGGAAGTTGCAGCTCCTAATCCATATGCGAGACAAGGTGGTTTCAACAACAATTCCAACCACAACAAAAACCTCCAACCGAAGAATCGAGATTGACATGCTCATCTCCATGTTCCAACAAAGTCTCAAGTTCGATCAAAATCAGTTGAAAACTGATAACGCTATTAGAGATTTACAAACTCAGATGGGGCAAATGGCGACAGATATGAATCAAGTGAAAGCGCAAGCTTCAACAAAGTTTCCATCACAAGATTTTGTGAACCCAAGAGAGCACGTTAATGCTGTAACTCTAAGAAGTTGAAAACAAACTGAAGAGCCACATCAACAAAAATAGGTTAGTAACGACATCGAAAAGGAAGTTGGGGAGGAAACTGTCTCAAAGGAAAACCAACCTCAAACGCCAAACTAAGGACACTTGTTCCCACTTTTACCATACAACCCATTTTCCCTAGTCGTTTTGCCAAGTCGAAGAAGCAATCTCAAGACAAGGAGATCATGGACATTTTCAAAGAAGATACACATCAACATTCCTTTATTGAGGCCATCGAACCGTAACTGTGTATGCCAAGGTTTTGAAAGGATTTGTGTACAAGAAAGGATAGGTTGATTGCTAATGAGATTACTCGTGGGAGAAAGTGCGCCTATGTTACTAAAGAAGATTCTTAGTGCCTACAAAGTGTGAAGATCTGTGTTTACATGCACTGCTACCATTGGTAACCGACAATTTGAGCGTTCTTTGCTTGATTTAGGATCTTCCATAAGTGTTATGTAAGTCGATGTTTATGATTCTTCGAATCTCAGACCTTTAAAAGATGCAAAGATCACTATTCAATTGGATAACAAGTCTAATATATATCATAAGGGAGTCGTGGAGGACGTGTTAGTTCAAGTGAATTTGTTAATCTTTCAGGTTGATTTCTACATTGTGGACATGCATAATGGAGATAATTGTTCATCTACTTGTTATTTCTTGGGAGACCGCTCATGAAGACCGTAAATACGAAGATTGATGCTTCGATAGTGGTTCACTCACTATGGAATTTTATAAGGAGATCATACGGTTCAATATCTTTGAAACCATGCTATCCTAGTGATGTTCACTTGGCTTTCTCCATTGATGTTATTGGTCTCGTTAGCACAATGGATGTTTGATTTGAGCAACGAAGATGAACTTGGAGTTGTGTTACGCAACCATATTTCTTAGGATGTTCACGGACACCCGAACCTGGACGTTGAAGTAGACAAAGAAATGGTGGAAATTTGTGGTGCTTTAAAGGCACTACAAGAAGTAAAAACTAGTAATATTTCTTATATTTATTTACCCATAACTAATGAGGTTCCTTTACCTTCTATTGTGCAGGCACCAAAACTAGAATTGAAGCCGCTTCCAGACCACCTAAAGTATGCGTACTTGGGTGATAAAGAATAACTTCCTGATTATCGCAAAGAACCTCACCCCAATATAAGAAGAACGCCTCCTGTGGTTCCTAAAGAGCACAAAACGGCTATCTATTGACAATTGTCGATATCAAAGGCATTAGTTGATGCATATTTATGTGTCTATTTGGATCTCAATTATGTATATTGTTAATGCTCAATTTTGTACTTATTTGGTTATTTTATGTCTTTTGTAGGTGTTTTAAGAAATAAGCTTTTGCTAATTTAGCTCAAAAGTGGTGTTTGTGATGAATTACTAAAAGCACCCAGAGGACTGCTAGCGTAAACCCTAGGAGACCTGTTAAGGGCACTCCACCGATAAGGGGTAACCTAAGGAAGTTGCT
This sequence comes from Papaver armeniacum, assembly GCA_023531295.1. NCBI lineage: Eukaryota > Viridiplantae > Streptophyta > Magnoliopsida > Ranunculales > Papaveraceae > Papaver > Papaver armeniacum. The sequence continues at coordinate 13,291 of JAJJWW010013763.1, forward strand.
AAAGGGAGACTAGAAACTGATAAGGGAGGTCATCCCTACCTTTCAAATTTTGGAAGTCAAGGGAAAATCGCTTTCACCGTAAATCGGGGGTTGAGATTTTGATCGAGTTTTATGGTGACTAAAAGGTCAAATTGATTTGGTTTACTTATTAGCCTAAACAGTCCCGGTATAGTCGTTTGATTAAATCCAAATTGGCTAGAACTCGAGTTGGAGCAAAACAGAAATGGATAAGAAGTTCACGGTACCGTTTGATTAATTTTGGAAATTTAAGGAGATTCAAGGTAATAAACAGATTTGCTAAGAAACTTATATGCCTAATAAAGAGTTTGGAAAGAATTGGAGAGGCCAGAAACGCGTAAAGAAGACTTGGAGAGGAAATTTCGTACATTGGCAGCAAAGAAAAAAAGAGAGATATAATCGGGTTTTAGAGAGTTTGGAGGTGTATAAAAGGTGTGCTCGAGTTCCAGAGAGAGGTATTGAAGTTTAGAGAAATTTAGGGGAAGTTTAGAACACCAGAGCCGAAATCGAGGTTGCAGGAAACTGTTGCTCCTGGCCACACCAAGAACACGAAGAACATTAGATGAGACTAGAGCGGCTTCTTTTATTTTACAACATATCGTTCTATCAAGTTTCGTAAATCAGCCTTTATTGCAACAAGTCTTCAGTAATCGCCGCTTTGTAACGCCTATAAAACGTTGCTAACCTGCTCACGCTTTATTAGTTTCTCTGTTTTTTACCCTTTTGAGCTATGAACACCTAGTTTGAGCACGTGAATAATATGAGAAGATAAACTCCTTAGCCGAGGCGACGAAGGTGTCGTTTCTTCCAATTATTATGTGGTAATCTCTATTTTTAATGATTTTTGCAATTTCTTTTATGATTATTTGGACTGAACTGAAATCGAATATATGATTATGATTAAGTGGTTGTGTTCTCACTGATGGGTCATGCTTAGGTTAAGTCTTTTTGATGGTCCATGCTTTCGATTTACAACTATTGTTTTGAGAATCTACTTGTCTAGGCAAAAATATTAGAATCACTTTAAACGAAAGAGTTGCATGAATATTGATTAGATTAAATCACATAAAAATTGGAGATTGGTGGAATCCCGAGTCTCAGTGTTCTCAAAACCTTGGTATCAACTTTAATTTAATTTATAGCTTTATTAGAATTTTGAGTCTAAAATCGAATCTCTACAAGTCTGAGAAACGGACTTTTCTTACCACTTTCTACAACACATCAATTTTTGGCGCCGCCGACGCGGACTTGTATTTAGTTTTATGTTTTAGGTTTATTGTATTTTTAGGTTTTGTATTTTTATTATTTTATTTTATTTTTTTAGATTTTTTTGTTCTATTTTACGACTTTGGAAATTTTTTTTGTTGTTGTGCAGGATTGACTCGAAGCTATAAGTGGAAAGTTGAACTTGCCAAAAAAAAAGAGAGAAACCAGAGATATTATTTTGGACTTTTATTTATTAGTTTCTTTATTTTCTTTTGGACTTGTAATTTTCTTTTATTTGGTTGCTTATTTATGTTTATTTATTATATATAAAAAAAAAAAACACAGTTGCACACACCAATTGCATCCCTTATCAGATCACCGAGTTTAGGAAAACTCGTGGATTAGTAAGTTGAACCCGTGCCTTGGGCCTTTTGGGAGTTACCAGCAAAGTCCACAAACCTCACCCACTTTGGGTATATTTTGATGTGGTAACCCAAGCTTACCTAAATTAGTGAGCCCAACATTTGCATGTGCACAAATTTTTGTTGAATTCTTTGTATGCCCGAACAAAAAGAGACGCTTTAGGACGGCTTATGCATGAAAACCTAGAAGTGATATTTTAGGAAACAAGAATCTAGAGACCTCTGATTTTGGAAAGTCTAGTTTTGAACATCCATCTTTTACTGAGGAGAGAATCCCTATAACTCAGGTAGAGCCAGGAATGGCAACTTTGAAAACTTTGTTGAATCCGACTAGACTACTCTAGTCCTCATGTATCCGGTTAGCCGACACTAAGCAAATTATGAACTTAAACCTAGGATGTTACGGATGCTCTAATCTTTTTAGGAAAGAAAATGAGAACCCTATTTCCATGTTAGGGACTTTGAGGAAATTTGTAGTACGCTAAAGATTAGAAACCTTGATGATGATGCTTGAAACATAGGTAATTCCATTTTTCCCCGAAAAATCGTGGATATATAGTTTGGCTGGGTCCATTAAACATATGAACAACTTACATCCGCCTTTTGAAAAAAATTTCCTAGGCACAAAACATCGTCTATTAGGAAGCAAATCTCGCACATTTTCTCAACAGAGGGAGAATCTTTGTATAGGTATTTGGAAAGGTTCAATGATCTATTAGCCCAATGTCCTCATCATGGTTTAGAAAAGGTTAGGTTAGTTCGTATCCTTTATGAGGGTTTAGATTATCCCACTACAACCACAAAAGAGAATCTCTGTGGTACAGTGTGGGTTTGAAAACCAAACAGCTTGATGATGCGATGACATATTTGAGTGAAGTCACTAAAAGACCCAACAATGGGAAAATAGTAGGGAACCCAAGAAAACAATTCTTCTAGGAAGAGGAAACGTTAATAGGCTGAAGGAGGCTTTGAATCGATACAAAATTGCAAGAATAGCTAAAAGGTTAGAAGCTTTATAATTGGGTCACACTAGTGGTAGAGTAGAGCCTTTTTGGGAAGGCTGACTATTGAAGAGCAAGCCAATGCTTCTTTATAATAATAACACTAGATTTGATAACACAAAATTTTGACCCATATTCGTAACCTATAATCGTGGTTGAGAAACCATCCAAACCTCTCACGGTGCCTAAGGACCAGAATCAAGGTCACTTTAGTAATTCAAATGTTCCCCTGTGTTTTGATATACTAAGAATCCTTCAGACCACTTCGGTTCAAAATCGGTCAGATAAGAAAATTTGAAGTCTAGAAGAAACTCTTGCCTCATTTATTCAAACATCAAAAGATGCACCAATCACTTTCACAAAGCGTAGGCTAGTAACAGGATATGGCAAGAAAAACAACTAAGCTATTGCCGAGTTAAAAATGCGCTTTAGTCCGATAAATGAGTCCTTGAGAGAAAAGGTAGGTTCCCTAGTCAATCCCAACCCAACCCTGCAGGAGTTCATGAAGTAGGCGCAAAACCATCACATCAGTTGAATCTGGCTAGAACCCTTAGGAGTGGCAGAGTAGTAGACAATCATGTAACCATGCCCGATAGTGAGCATACTGTAGTTCACCCCTCAGGACCATCCATAGCTGAGGGGACTGATAAAATTTATGATATTGCCAATTCGGTTCCTGAGAGGCCCAATTTTATGCCTAGAGCCCCATTTCCCCAGCTATTAGTACCAACAAAGAGTGAATCCAATTTCAATGACATAATGGAGGGTTTTAAGAAAGTTACCATAAACCTTCCGCTATTAGAAGAAATTAGGTAAATCACGCATATGCCAAGTTTCTTAAAGATATGTGTATGTGAAAGTTTAAAGCTTAGTGTCCCTAAAAAAGCTTTTTTTAGCTAGTCATGTAAGATTGATCATTCGTAACCCCACAACTCCTAAGTATAAAGACCTGTACACCTACCATTGCTTGCACGATAGAAAACATCGGGTAGAAAAAGCTTTACCGGACTTAGAGCTAGTGTGAACTACCGTCGTACCATGTGTACTTACAGCTAGGACTTGGTGAATTGAAGCCTACCAAGATAACACTGCAGTTAGCTGATAGGTCTGTTAAAATTACTCGTGGTGTGATAGAAGATGTTCTTATTGAGGTCGACAAGTTTATTTATCCCATGGATTTCGTGGTCTTAGATACCCAACCCGTCCCCGACCTGCAGAACCATACCCGTGATTTTAGGTCGCCCATTTTTAGCTACGTTTAATGCGATCATAAACTATCGAAATGATATTATGAATCTATCTTTCAGAATAATACGACTATTGAGTTGAATATTTTTAATGTCAATAAGCTATATTCCGAGCTAGATGACATATGCATTGAAGAGGTGAACATGATAGAACCTTAGTTCAGAGTCATTACCAAACACCTTATCTAAGATCCATTAGAGAGTTTTCTAGCCCATTTTAGCATGGATTTCAACGATGATAGCAACATTGAACAAGTAAATGCCTGTTGGATTTTATTCTTATGTTAGATACCGATAGATGTAAAGCTAGGTTCAAGCCATTACTAGCTACCGAATCTACCTTAAGCCCTTATTTCTAAGATCCTAAAGATCCTCCTAAGTTGGACCCTAATTATGCATTTTTAGGCCCATATGAGATTTTGCCTATAGCTTACGATTTGGATAGTGATAATGAGAGTAGACCAAATGATCGAACTTCAAGACAATAAGGAAACTTTAGGGTTTCCCATAGAGGATATGAAACATATAAGTCCTACCAACTTTGTGTGCCTCAAATGCATTTCGAGGATGAACCACCTTATTATAACTTAGAGAAAGCAATTGACCTTTTCAGAACCTAATGGTCTAGAAATTAGGAATATTGTGACTAGTCTATCTAGAGACACCCAAAATTCTAAGTTTGGGGTAGTAATCGTCAAGTATCCCTATTTGAAGTCCCTAACTTGAGACTTGAGCCTAGTGTGCTCGAGGTATTAGCTGAGTCTCTTCCGACTCCACACCCGATCCTCCCGAGATTGTCCTACAGAAATCCAGAATTAGAAACCCATAGTTCAAAAGAATATGTTTGTCAAGACATTCATATGAAGCCCAAGTGGGCACTACGTAAAAACCCAGCTTATCTTGCAAGAAACTTTGATAAGGATGTGCTATGTCTGCTCATTTTTCTCGATTTTGCAGCTTGTCTCATAATTGTGGCGCTTTTATTTGATTTGGTTGACCCACAATTGTTTCGACTATTGATATATGATTTGAATTTTTTTTTATCCATTTGTGGTATTTGACGTCTGGTCAAGACTTTAAACTTAGCACTTCTTGGGAGGTAACCCAACATCCATGCGACACAGTAATATCTTTCTTTATCTCTTTTGCTTTAAATGGTAACAGTTTTCTCCTTGTCCATGCCTTTAATTTCATCTTTAGAACATTGAGGACAATGTTAGATTTAAGTTTGGGGGTATGGGAGAAACTTTTTAGTTGTATTGTTAAACTCCAGAGCCTAGAAATTTATGCTTATTAAGGATGTCACTAACCAATCTAAGTGGATGGAAGCATCTTGGTTGTAGGAGTTGAGGAACCAATCTGATCAGATGGACACATCTAAAGACTCTATTCATAAAAGCACAGAGCTCAGGTGTTAGAAAAAAAAACATGGTAGTTTCTCCATATCTCGTTACATCCTTTTCACCTTCTGTTTTTATTTTTTTCCTTTAAATATGTTTCTAAGTGATTTGGTGTGGCTCACGATTCAAGTTGTTAACACTGCTAGGGTGAAATAGAGTGATTGAGATACCCAAAAAAAAATGAAGAAGAAAAGAAATTGAGACCGCACCATCGCACCAACGAATAAATTCAATAAAGTCCACTCACCGGAACCCTTGATATGCCGGTTGAGTTGATCTGAGTTAGGATTATCGACCACCGGTTCCCTTGTATATGCCACAGGTGTTGATATTAGTCGCACTCAAGATCTCAAAGAGAATAGGTTTATTTTGGCAAAAGGGCCTTGACCCGGAATATGGGAAACACCGCTCACCTTAGTGAGCATCAAAACCATCTACGTTTTCTCACATTCATGTTCTTAATCTATCCATGTGATTGGTTGACTCGGTTATGATGTCCGTAAACTATCTCGAGTAGAGATCTATCACTTATATATGAATTTTAGTATGCTTGAGTGCAAACTCGTACAAAGAATTGGAATTTCGCATCGGTACTTCCTCTTGTAGTCAATAAGTATGCCAACCAAGGAGATTCTTTAGTGCCTTCCAAGGTTTTGCGTTGATAGCTAGGGTCTGGAGTAAAGGTTTTGTGGGTATATCTCTTGTAAGCCCTCCGAGACTATAACTCGGCCACTAGGGCCACCTAGGGGTTTAAAGGCTTATTGCATACGCTAAATGCATCGACGATGCTCATGCGATAAGTGAGTTAGGATTTTATTTTATTTTTGCTCGAGGACTAGCAAATAATAAGTTTGGGGGTATTTGATAGACGCATTTATGTGTCTATTTGGATTTCAATTATGTATATTGTTAATGCTCGATTTTGTACTTATTTGGTTATTTTATGTCTTTGTAGGTGTTTTGGGAGAAATAAGCTTTTGCGGCGAATTTAGCTCGAAAAATGGTGTTTGTGATGAATTTCTAAAAGCACCTAGAGGACGCGTTACAGAAACCCGGAGGACCTGCTAAGGGGCACTCCACTGATATGGGGTAAACCAAGGGAAGTTGCTAAAAGGAGACCAGAAACGGATAAGGGGAGGTCATCCCCTACCTTTCAAATTTTGGAAGTTAAGGAAAATTGGTTTTCAGCAAAAATTAGGTTGAGATTTTGATCGAGTTTTATGGAGACAAAAAGGTCGAAATTGATTGGGTTTACTTATTAGGCCTAAACAGAGCTCGTATAGTTGTTTGATTGAATCCAAATTGGCAAGAACTCGAGTTGGAGCAAAACAAGAGCGGAAGAAGTTCACGGTCCCCTTTTGATTAATTTTGAAAATTTAAGGAGATTCAAGGTAATAAATAGATTTGCTAAGAAACTTATATGCCTAATAAAGAGTTTGGAAAGAATTGGAGAGGCTTAAACGCGTAAAGAAGACTTGGAGAGGAAATTTCGAGCTTGCAAAAGAAAGAAAAAAGAGAGATATAATCGGGTTTTGAGGGTTTGGAGGTGTATAAAAGGTGTGCTCGAGTTCGAGAGAGAGGTATTGAAGTTTAGAGAAATTTAGGGGAAGTTTAGAACACCACAGAGCCGAGAAATCGAGGTCATAGAAACTGTGTTCTGCTCACACAAGAACACGAAGAACATTAGACACTAGAGCAGTCTTTTATTTTACAACATATCAGTTCTATTGTTTCCTGTAACAGTTCCTATTGCAACAAGTCTCTGTAACAGTCAGTTTGTAACGCCTATAAAACATTGCGAACTGTCTGCTTTATTAGTTTCTCTTGTTTTTCACCCTTTTGAGCTATGAACACCTATTTTGAGCACGTGAATAATATGAGGAGATAAACCATTTAGCTGAGGCGACGGAGGAAGCCGTTCTTCCAATTATTATGTGGTAATCTCTATTTTTAATGATTTTTGAAATTTCTTTTATGATTATTTGCACTGAACTTAAATCGAATATATGATTCTGATTAAGTGGTTGTGTTCTCAATTGATGGGTCATGCTTAGGTTAAGTCTTTTGATGGTCCATGCTTTCGATTTACAACTATTGTTTTGAGATCTACTTGTCTAGGCAAAAATATTAGAATCACTTTAAATGTAAATAGTTGCATGAATATTGATTAGATTAAATCACATAAAAATTGGAGATTGGTGGAATCCTGAGTCTCAGTGTTCTCAAAAACCTTGGTATCAACTTTAATTTAATTTGCCGTTTATTAGAATTTTGAGTCTAAAATCGAATCTCTACAAGTCTGAGAAACGAACTTTTCTTACAACTTTCTACAACACATCATTAGTCCATCCATGTGCATACATAGAATCCTAATGGAAGATGATTTTAAGCCTGTATGTGATGCTCAACGTAGGCTTAACCCCCAATGATGTAGGTCGTGAAGAAAGATATCCTCAAATTACTAAGTGTGAGGGTGATTTACCCAATTTCTGACAGCAAATGGGTTAGCCCGGTTCAGTGGTGCCTAAGAAAAAAGGTGTCACTTTTGTTAGAAATCAAGATGATGAACTCGTTCCTACAAGAGTTCAAACAGATGGAGAGTGTGTATAGACTACAGAAAGCTTAATGCCGTAACCCGAAAGGATCACCTTCCTTTGCCTTCCATTGATCGGATATTAGAGAGGTTAGCGGGGACACTCACATTATTGCTTTTGGACAGCTTATTCGGGCTACACAATCGATTGTTATTGCTTGGAAGATCAAGAGAAGATTACTTTCACTTTTCCTTTTGGTACGTTTGCCTACTGCATTTTAATGTCGTTTGCTTTTTGCAATGCGCTTGCCACTTTTCAAATCTTGAGTCACTAACTTGGAATAAACGGAATTATTGACGAGAGGAGGTTTTGATAATTTTATTTCTGTAGGGGAGGTAATGCAAATTACCAATCTTTACAAGGAAGGTAACGCAAATTAACCCAAAAAGTTACTTCTGAAATCTGAACATGTAAACGCGCTAGAAACATAATAGTTTTGCGAAGTGCTTCTACTTTTTAGTATCCAAACAGTCTATAAGGCCTCTTCCTATGCACATGCCAAAAAAATGGTGTTTGGAATGCCAGGTGGCATGCCAAACCATTTGCGCCACTATGGGGAAACCGATGAGCGATCGAATCCTTAGCGAGCGATATTCACAATATCGCTGGGATATTGTCAATATCGCTCGATAATAATAATAACGCTGGCGATACAATGGTTATCGCCAAGTAGTTATTCTGCAACGGTTAGTTCCCCTATGGTTCTATATATATGTCATTTTACCTCGACAGTAAAACTCACACCGCTTCTAAAGATATTACTCCTTTATTCTCAATTTTAAGCTTTCACAATGTCGAGATCCAATGAAGAAAGGGATATTATTATGAATAGGTTCAAGTTACGCAAAGAAATTTATCGTATGAGGTTGCAAGAAATTGTGAAGAGGAAGTCAAGATGAGAATCTAATCAAACTATGATGCTTGTACATACGAGTCAAATACCAAGAGTTCCAGAGCCCAAAGAAGTATTATCAAGAAGATATACGTATCGAGGGAGGGAATTTTACCATCAGAAGCTCATGCACGATTATTTTCTTCCCAATTGTGTGTACTCGATTCCGCATGCCTCGTCATCTAGTGAAAAATATTATTGAAGAGCTTTGTCGAGTGGAACCTCAATTCAATTATCAGTTTGATGCACTGAATATTAGAGGTCATAGTCCCGAACAAAAAGTTACTTCGGCTTTAAGGATTCTAGGTTATGGCACTCAAATGGGATGCGAATGATGAGTACCTTCGTATGGGTAAAACAACTTGTTACACTTACCTTTCATTGTTCTGTGAAGTAATGATTAATCATTTTGGTCCAACATATTTACGAAAACCAACCGACGAAAATGTTAGACAAATATTAAGGGAGAATGAGGAAATGGGATTCCCAGGAATGCTAGGTAGTCTCGATTGTATGCATTGGGTATGGCATGGATGCCCTGTTTATTGGGCTGGTCAATATAAAGGTCATTATCCAAAACCAACAATTATCCTAGCCGCTGCTTCTTACGATTGTTGGATATGGCACGCTTTTTTTTGGTCTTAGGGTTCACAAAATGATATTAATGTTTTGCACAAGTCGCCCCCGTTTGAAGATTTGAAGTATGGAATTTCTCCATCTCGTCCGTTTCATGATCAACGGCCATCAATACACTCATGGCTATTATCTTGCGGATGGCAAAATGGTCCACCTGGTTCAATGCTACCGTCGACCTCCTGCCGGTGCATTGGGCCGCTCATACCGCGATATTTTAACGATGCCCAAATGGCGAGGAAGGATGTGGAACGCGCTTTTGGAATTTTGAAGAGGAAGTTCGCTATCATTTGTGGCCCATATCGTGGGTTGAGTCCTCGTGAAATGCACAAGACTATGCTCACTTGCATAATTATTCATAACATGGTAATTCAGAAACAGGACGTGATTGGGATTGGATTAACTATGATGATGAAGATTTGAGGCCTGGAGATTCGACTCGAAAGAGGCCTCCCGCAAGGAATTATGGTCAAATGACTAACTACATTCGAACCGTAATTTGTATGACCCAGTTAAGAGATGATCCGAGATTGAATCTTTGGGCAGAGCATGGAAGATGATTTTATGTATTTTTCTTAATGTTTTAGCTTGTTTAAGTTATGTTATGTATTGTTATTTTTCTAATTAATAAGCTTCAACATTTCATTTCAAGCTAATATTAATTGGAATGCATAACAACATATCAAATTAAAACTTAAACTAGAACATTAAAACTTAAATGCTACATTAAACTAGTACTAAACTAGTACATTAATCATTTAGAGGAATTATTTCATCAAACTCATCATCAGTTCCATCATCATCATCTTCTTCATCACGGTTGTTAGTAAATCCACTTGCTTTTCAATGTGCTTGAATCTGTCAAATTGATTTGCCATAGATGCAGCTTGTCACGTTCATAATTGAGGTGTTAGCTTGAAGAATGTTATGCTTGTCATAGTCAAACTGGAATTTTTCTTGAGAAAGACGACTTTTCTTACTCTCCCGGTTTTGAATTGGATCTTTCCTTCGCGATGGTCTTTTGATAATCCATAAACTCCGCCATGTTAAATCCAACGGAACTCCATCCTTCTTGAGCTAATTTTCTAGCCGCTTTTGCTCGATTCCTCCCCGGGAAGTTTTCCCTTATTATTACCATCAACATAATTATTGAAAACTACGTTGGAATTTGAGCTTGTAGGGTATCTGGTGAAGAATTTGATGGACCTTGTGAAAATGGTGAAGAATTTGCAGCCGAGGGAGAAGAATTATATGGTGACTTTCAGGTACTATTTGATTATTTGCTTAAGTAATCGGGATTATATTTGTTCAAACCCTTCAAAATATGATAACAACTTTCGAAAGCAAACCGTTTACCATGTTTTCGTTGCCAATCGCACGAACCTCTCTTTCAAAATCAACATCGGTCGACCACCGTCTCTTTCCTTTTCTCTTAGCTTGCATTATCAATGCAACATAAGCGCTACTTAGGTTGATTACAATGAAGTGTTCGACAATCCTTTTGCATCACGACCATTGATGTTCATGGTTTGTTCTTCATATTTTTGAAATATTTAATCCCACATGGTGTTACCATGTTGGTGTGCACCACCGATACAATCTTGGGTAAAAAATCATAATTACGACAAATACATTCATCTTCTATCATGGTGTATTTTGCACCACTGACTCGATTCTTCTTACCTTTGCCTTGAGTTTGTGCTTGTGAATCCATTTTACAAGAAAATATAATTGTAGAGGAGTTGTGATAGTTTTAGATTTGAAAAAGATTGAGAAATTAAGAAATTCTAGAGAGATTTAGAATTTTTGGTGTGAGTTGATATGAGTTTGAAATCAGGTATTTATAGAGGGGAGAAATTGTAGCCGTTAGATGAAGATCCGGTCAGCGATTATCATAGTATCGAGCGATAGCTTGACTGTCGTTGTCGAATGAATGACCATCGAACGATTCTTGACCATCGAGCCGACCGAGACTCTATCGCCACGGAATCTTCGTCGTGTATGCCTATATGCCAGGAAAAACATATTGGCATATGAGTTTGGCAGTTTGACATACCCATAATGGGTGCATATATGCCAAATACCAACGCATAGGAAGAGGCCTAACTCCCATTATCTTCTTCTCTCACACTTCACTCTCTTTCGAAGCCTCTACAGTCTACACTCTACAGGCTAGTACACAGACATTCGTTCTTCCCCCTTGGCCCTTCCATTATCTTCAACATCAAAACCAAACCTTACTCCTTTTTTATTTCACATTTTCACTTCACCCTAGATTCAGATTTTTTCTTCTTCTCGAAATCTTTAATCTGAGTTATAATCTGGATTAATCTGATTATAAATCATTTACAAATTACAATTTTTCGACCTAATGAGGGAAATCAGGGTTTATCCGTTTCCGTTTCTCTGTTCTGTGAGTGTTGTTGGAGCGAGATTTCTCCCCAAAATCCTTTCTCTATTTTCAGAAGATTTCTTTATAAACCCATTTGAGATTCTTTTAACTCTTTCCTTAAATTCAAGTTATTTGGGTTTTTTTTCTTCTTCAAATGGCAGATTCAGAACAAAGGTATAACCAAAACCCTAGTTTTGATTTATTGTTTTTCCTTTTCAATTAGCAATAAATGCAAGATATGATTTTTTTGATTTTACTCCAATAATGTCAAGTTGATGATAAAGATTGTCATTGCAGTAAAATCAATTATAAAGATGTGATTTTTGCCGTAAATGAATGTGTTGGGAGATGTCAATGACTACTACCTTGAAGGCTTGGAGGGAACAATGTGCTTATGTTATGAACTGCCAGTTTGTAAATGCAGCGAGTATATTCAGATACTTGGCAACTGTGTTGCATGTGTTTGTTTTCATTAGTCAGTTGCCAATGATTTTGCGGGATGCACTTAGCACGAAAACTAAGGTAGATGGCTCTGCTTGATTTCTGTAGATATCCGTCTGTTTTTTATTTTTGCATTTGTTATTGTGAGGTGCACTCATACTTTGTAGATGAGTTTTGATAAACACTCCTTGCTGTTATTGAATGGATTGTTGAAAATTTGAAATAGATCTTCCTTTTTCTCAGCGAGTTTGGATATGCTTATATATAACTTTTAACAAAAGTTTATTTTACTGGATGTATCTGTGGGCTTAAAATTAGTTTCCTACGAAGTATGAAGTATGAACTGCTGTTATGGAGTGTCTTGACTATAAGTAGAATTGTGTTTTTTTAGCCCATTAACATATACGTGTCTTCTTCAATATGACTGTTGTAAGGTTGTTTGATCAAGTCGATGGATGTGGGAGTCTAGGACTTCGTCAGTTCACATACTACTAATTCGTTTAATTTTGTTTTTTCCACTGGATTTCTCAATGGTATTGGTTCGGTTGAATAGTTGACATTCGTGATAGGGAGAGCACTAAACTTGCATAAAACACACCATGTCAAACTCTGTTCTAGGAAAATAACATGTGACACAGTCAAATAGCATAAACCTCCGTAATAAGGCGGAAAAAGATGTCCCTGATCAACATCCGTAGCAGTTTCCTTCAAAGTTCATCTTTGTGTTTGATCAAGTGGATGGATGTGGGAGTCTAGGACTTCGTCAGTTTACATACCACTAATTTGTTTAATTTAGTTTTTTCCATTCAATTTCTCTATGGTATTGGTTTGATTGAATATTTTATATTTGTGATAGGGAGAGCACTAAAACTTGCATAAGACACACCATGTCAAACTCAGTTCTAGGAAAATAACATGTGAAGCAGTCAAATAGCATAAACCTCCATAATAAGGCGGAAAAAGATGTCCCTGATCAACCTCAGTAGCAGTTTCCTTTAAAGTTCATCTTTGTGTTTAACTATGTAGCCCATTTGAATGTTGCTTCAGCTCCGTCCCTGGCAAGTTCTCTTATTGTCGTGAAGTTGATGGGGGAAACCCCTTGCTCTATTTCCTGTGTAATCAGTTAGTATTAGTCCTATAGCATCTATAGAGGAAAGCAGAATTGATCATATGGCATTATTTTTAAGCATTTATATTCAATTGGCTTGTGACTTTGCTTGGTCAGCTGACTTAGCTCCATTAGGTATATGGGTGACATATATTGTTTTTATCCTTGCTATACGTATGAACTGATAAAGACATGATAGCAAGTATGAATCTGATAAAGACATTGTTTTTCTTTTTCTTTCTCGATCTATTTATTAGTTCTCTCTGCTTCAAGATTATTACCAGTCTTTCATTTTGTGATTGACTCTTGAAACCAGAAAATTATAGCCATGGCAACTCCTAGTATTATTACTACCGCAGGCCTAATGTTTCTTCTGTTGTTAGCTCCCGCTGTTTTCGCTGTGGATTATCCAGTCTCTTGGACCTTAGGCACCAGTTATGAAGATTGGGATTCAGACAAAACTTTATTCCCCGGAGACACAATAAGTAAGTATTTCGTAATTGCTATTTTAATTTGATTTTCCCTTGTCGAATATATAAAATGACCTTCAGGGTTAAAAATAGAAGCCCTTCTTAATCCATTTCTTGGTTGATGTTGATATGAAGTCTACAACATACTGCATCTAGAATGAGACGGTAAATTACTACATGGTCTCTTGGAACTTTAAACAAAAAACAATTTTGCGATATAAATATTTGTTGGTGTGGATTCTTACTGACCGTTCGGAACGCAGTCCATTAACTATTTTTTCATCTGACTGAGAACATGTATCATCATTGATTTTCATATCCATCCTTATATGAACTATTTAATCATCCCGTCATAACCTTGATCAGCTTTTTCATACGGGCCTTCACATTCACTAAGTGTCGTAAAGAAGGATAAAATGCGACAACTGTGGGGCAGATGCCATAAAGTCTTTCAGCGGTGGAAAGAGCACTGTTCCTTTGGTAGCAGGAACCATGTATTTCATATGCCCAGAAGGTAATCATTGTGCTAATGGAATGAAATTGTCCGTCAAAGTTCGCAATGCGGGGCCTCCGAAAAAATCATACATCACCACCACCTGCAGATGCTCCCAGCCCTGTTGCCCCAGAACTAGCCAGGGGCACTGGTGCAGCAACTAGCAACTACAACTTGAATTTTATGGTGATTGGAGGCTCACTATTATTGGCTCCTTTGTTTGCATTTTTGGGCTAAGGGAGGCAGTGCTAGTGTGGTATGACCCCTACAATCATGTTTGTTTTATGGATCTTTATTTAGTTATGTAAATGTATTTTTATGTTCATTTGTGATTGGATTTAGTACCTATTACATTTGTTGATTGTATGGAGAATCTGAATGTTGAAGGGTCTTTTGTGCTCTTACATTAATTTACTACCAGTTTTCCAAATACAATTTTCTATGTACGTTGCTAAGTTGCTAAGTCGACTACGGTTTTTACTCTTCTCATATCTGCTCTCCCTTAACAAAAATCAAACCAAAACAGTTGGACTTAGAATATGATCTCCACATTGCAATGTTCTTCTCAATATTATTTTTGTCCAGTTTATTCTTCCAAATGTGGATCTGTTTAGCCCATTTGAATGCATCTAGTGCTGCTAATGTTTTTCCTTGTTCTTCATCTTTCCCAGTAGTTTGCTTTTCTTTTGCTCCAATGGATTGACCCGCAATATTTCTCAATATTAGTCCAATTGCAATAGGTTGATTCTTATGTATAAAACTAATATCAAAGTTAAGTTTTATGGCTGAACCACTTGGTGGACACCAAGTTGTAGGCCCATTAGTATCTACAAAAACCCTTTTGTACACAATTGCATCTTTTACTTCTGCAATGAACTTTTTTATAAGAGTCAATAAATTTAGAGCGTCTGAATTATATCTTCTCAAAAACCATAGAACACCTAATCTTCCAGGTGTACCAATGAATACAACTTATGGACCTCAACTGTTCCCGCATAGTCTCATTATAAAAATTGTTGGATTTGAATAAATCCATGAATCACTCGCATGTAGGGATGGCAATGGGGCGGGGACCTTGAATCCCATCCCCTACCCCGTTCAAAACCAAAACCCATCCCCTACCCGTTCCCCATAAGAATGGGCGGGGACGAGTCTGACGGAATCCCCGTAGGAGATGGGTTTCCCATGGGTTCTTGTTTGTACCCCTACTAAAATAGTGTGTGTGCGTGGCACAAGCTATTGATGCGGTACAACCATTTTGTGTGGAAATGGGGTGGGTTTGTGTGGAAACCATGGCTTATTGTGGAAGCCTAACTGATTTATTGCGGAAACCGGTGGGTTTATTGGAAACCGCATGGCTTACTTATTGTGGAAGCCTAACCCAGGTTTTGTGTGGAAGCTGGTGGGTTTATTGTGGGAAACCCGCATGGCTTATTGTGGAAGCCTAACTTGGGTTTATTGTGGAAGCCGTTGGGTTTGTGTGGAAACCATGGCTTATTGTGGAAGCCTAACCGGTTTATTGTGAAATAGGTGGGTTTATTGTGGGAAACCCGCATGGCTTATTATATGGAAGCCTAACTTAGGTTTATTGTGAAACGGTGGGTTTGTGTGGAAACCATACATTTGCCAATTATGGAAGCTGGATTTGGGTTGTTGGGGAAACCGGTGGGTTTTATTATGAAACCCACTAGGCTTATTATTGAAGCCCAAGAGTCTTGAATAATTATTTATTTATAATTATTAATGATATTTGAGATAAATGCAGGATCTAAATAAAGAGGATAATTATTTTAAATACTTATAATTATTATTTAAGATAAATATTATTTAAGATAAATAAGGATTATGGTAAATATTAGGGTTTATCATGAATGGATGTTATTTGAGGTTTATTAGGATATCAAAACCACACAAGCTAAACTATTTACGCCTATATTTAGGAGGCTAAATCTCAACACAAAGGTACACAATTTCTATTCCTTTTCTTAACAACCTACTTGCATAGAACTCTTGTTGATTTTAGCATCGGAGTGTCTTTGCAGTGCCCCCACCATTTCATTGTGATTCTTTGGAGAATCTGTCAACCCAGCAGCGATTAGTCATCATACACCACGTCGAAGATTGTTGGGGTGATTAATTTTATAAACATCTTTGGCGCCCTTAAGTAGAGGTGAGTAAGGCGAAGTGTTCTCAGATTGAAAGAGATTATCCCCAAGCGATTTTGGAAACTAGGTTTTTTCAAAATGCGTTAGGAAGCGAAGTTCTTGAAAGTTCCCGAACTCTTGAAAAAGTTACGGAAGATCGAGAGAAGTTGCGAGAGCGTTTGAACTCTTGAAAAGAGTTCAGGAGATCCAGAAGTTGCGAAGCTACGGAGCACTTTTAGGGTTGCGAAGATCGGTCGCGAGAATATCGGTTATGAAAAGTGCGGGCACGGTTGCAGTCGGTGAAAATTACGAACTGGAAGACAACGATACGACAAGTGCGTAAACAATTTAAGAAACCGAGTTTTAAGCTATTCTGACGATTGAGCCGTTCTGGAAATTGAAAGAAAAGCTGACCTATGAAACGAAAGCGTGACAAATAACTGGCGTTAAACGCTATTATCATCAGCTCGAAACCTGGCCCGATCCAAATGTCTGGCCGTCCGGATATAGTCTCATCCATTAAATATCGACCTCGGTGCGACCACCAGAACCCGGCGGCCGGACCGACTGACCGGTCCGGTCGGCTCAACACCGTCCACCGATCGGTCGTCCACAACACGACGTCAAACCGAAGTGCCACGTCGGCGACCTTCAACGAAGCTCGGAGCGGTCGGCATGCAATCACTGCCATCTCTTTGCGTCGCGCCGACAACGACCGAGCCTGACTCGACCTTTTTGCTGCGTCGACATATGGCGACGCTGGCTGCGAACTGCCGTCGGCGACGACACGTCGGCAACATGTGCCGTGGCGGCATGTGCGCGTCGACATGCTGGCATATCAGGCAAGATCGCGTCGTCACATGCACACCGCGTCGATATCGCCCGATCTGTGCGTTGGCTGCGTGCTCGGCCAGCCAGTCGATCGAGTAAACTACGAAGGTGAAGAAGAAAGTATGTTGAAGAATGATCTCGCCCGACGAAAATTGCGCCTTCTGCATCCTTAACGACCACATGCGTCTTGCCGCTTATTTTGTCGCGACCAGCTGTAAAGACTTTCGATATTTGCTCTGTGCGGCCGGCGGCGCTCGTTCAAGCTGTTGTTTGCGATTTCTGCCGTTCAGAAACCGGTGAGTGATTTTTGGCTGCGTTTGAATCTCTTCATTCACCAGCATAATAACAAAAGAGCAAGATACAATATACGCTGGTATCAACTCTTGGCCAGTTCGAGGATTAAATGGATAGCAACATGATCAATTCAATTCTTTGATTTATTACTTTCGAGGATTAAATTGGCAACATAATCAATTGATAAGCAAAAGCGAGAATTTCATGTCGTAGAAGTCCAGGAACGAGATACCTTGCTGAAACAACATTTTGAAGCCCGATTCCAAAGGAAAAATCACGATGAACCTAGAAATAAGATGGCTTGAAAAGATATCATAAGCCCATATCCATCTAGCAAGTGAGGATCAAGTTATATGTCTAGTTCTGCTTCACATGGGGGCGTCTTTGCTATTTGGAAATATCTGCAAGAGATATTGGGGGCGGCTAAAGTGACGCCTAGCATGCAATCAACCTTGACATGGTTAAGGAAGTCAAACAATAGGACACATCATTTTCAATATCACTGGAAGTAATGGGGGCGACTAAGGTGGAAGGAACGAACACCTGGGGAGAGGAAGACAAAGACGAAGTATTTTGGTTATCAAGGGAATGATTGCAATGTCTTTCTAGTAAAGAGAAAGACAGACGAAGTATTTGATTATGAAGGAAATACTTACGATATCTTTTATAAAAGAAAAGGCAGGTGTTTGATTATGGAAGGAAATACTTTTAGCGTCTTTTTAAAAAAGAGAAAAGACAAAGATGGAGTATTTTGATTTATTAAAAGGAAATGGCTACATCTCTTTTCTAATAAAGGAACGAGAAGAAGAAAGTGTTTCAATAAAAAGATGAAACAAAGGAGAAAACGAAAAAGCGGTGGAAATGAAAGAAAGGAAATGTATGACTGAAAGCTGAGGCAGTCAACCTTTACACGGAATTATCGTACATTCATTATTCGCAGACACACGAGCATTGAGTCGGAAAATTATAGGCAATACGGGAACAAATGGGCAACCAATGTGCCTAGAAAGTTACGGGAGCAACCTGCATTGAAGTGGTATGTTCTCAAAGTCGAAGTTGATTTATTAATTTAATCTGATAATTTTCTATTAAAAAGATAAATTGGAGTGTTTTTCTATCAAAGAGAAAAACCAAGGAAGCGCTTCATTCACCATAAGGGTGGGAGATGAGATTAAGAGAAGATTTACAAGTCATACAAGTAGCTAATGGAAGAGCAAGAGAACTTCTTATCTTGATCTGTTTGGCATTTGGGTAATTATCATATGGAGTTTTAAGTACATTATTGGTACTTTGAACGTATTTGGTGATTAAAGAACAATGGCTTATGAGATGATTAGTACATTTTGGTGCTTTGAGTAATTATTAAGCCGACTTTGGGGCAAATCCACACAACAAGCTGGCCAAGGCCACAAAATGTTATCGGATAAGAAGCATATGGCGAATTTGAACGAGCCGCGAAGGTTAGTTCTTATTCTGATTTTCTGAATCCACACAACAAGCTTTCCAAGGCCACGAAAGGTTATCAGATAAGCAGCATATAGAATTTGAGAAGCCGAAGTTTAGTTCTTCTTTTGATCTTCTTAACTCTTCGATAACGAGAGTTAAGAGGGGCGATGTTTGTACCCTACTAAAATAGTGTGCAGCGCACGCACAAGCTATTTGATGCCCAGTACAACCCTGTTTATTGGGCTTAGGTGGGTTTATTGTGGAAACTACATGGCTTGTGTGGAATCTAACCCGAGTTTATTGTTTGGAAGGGTGGGTTTATTGTGGAAACTGCATGGCTTATTGTGGAAGCCTAGCCGGTTTATTGTGGAAACCTAGTGGGTTTATTGTGAAACCCGCATGGCTTATTGTGGAAGCCTAACCCAGTTTATTGTGGAAACCAGTGGGTTGTAATATGAAACCCGCATGGCTTGTGTGGAAGCCTCGCCGGTTTATTGTGGAAACCGGTGGGTTTGTGTGGAAACCGGTGGGTTTATTGTGGGAAACCCATGGCTTATTATGGAAGCCTATCCCGGTTTATTGTGAAACCATACGGCTAATTATGGAAGCACAGTTTGGGTTGTTAGAAGCAGTGGGTTTATTATGAAACCCACAAAGCATTATTGAAGCGAGTCTTGAATAATTATTTATTTATAATTATTAATGATATTTGAGATAAATGCAGGATCCTAAATAAAGAGGATAATTATCTTAAATACTTATAATTATTATTTAAGATAAATAAGGATTATGGTAAATATTAGGGTTTATCATGAATACTGGATGTTATTTTAGGTTTATACAGATAAGGGAAGTTATTAGGATAACTATCAAAACCCTAAAGCTACATCTATTTCTGCCTATATATAGAGGCTAAATCTCAACACAAAAGGTACACAATTTCTATTCCTTTTCTTAACAACCTACTTGCATAGAACTCTTGTTGATTTTAGCATCGGAGTGTCTTTGCAGGTACCCCCACCATTTTCATTCAACAATTCTTTGGAGAATCTAATCAACGGCGGCGATTCGATCATCATACACCCATCTCGAAGATTGTTGGGGTGATTAATTTTGCACCAACAGTTACCATTAGGGGTGGGACTTGGGTTGGTTGGTCGGGTTGGAATGCTTGGCCGAGGCAGACCCGGGGTATAAATTCTTTTCCCAGATTGCCCATGAAACCCGTGGAACCCGTGGAGGTGCTGCCCAAGTCCCGCCCAAGTTATATTCCTCGGGTTTCCGGAGTTCCGGGTTGACCCATGCTAATACTTTACAACATAAAAATTGTGGACATTGAATGTGGTTAGCTAGTAGACTCATATATATATACACACATAGAAACCCTAATGACCTTAATTTAAGTCCTAAATTTATTTTTTATTTATGTGATAATAACAAATTTTAGTAATTATAAGATTTAATTATTGTATTTAGCTTAAATTTCCAAATAATTTATGATTATTGACAATAATATAATTTTTTTTTTCATATTGAATTAATAATGAGATAGATATGATTTATATTTTCATTATTAGGTTTGAAGATAATGGCTAAAATTGTTTTTAATAGATAATACTACTAATTATAAAAATAGTTTATATAATTATATTATAGTTCCTCGGGTTGGGTGGGTTGCTCAGGTTAGAAATATTTGTGCCCATGCTTGCCCAAGCTTAACTCGGGTTTATTAAAATTGTACCTGAGCTTGCCCAAACTTTTAAAATACATTGCCCATGCCCGCCCAACGTTCGGGTTGGGCATGGGTTAGGTGGGTTGACCCAACCCAAATCCCACCCCTAGTTACCATAACATTACAATAAATATTTGAAATTTTGTAAATAATAATAATTTAAAAATAATTATAATGGTGCAAACAATGATACTAACCTAAGCAGTGCATTTTAAAATTTTAAATTTATAATAACCAAGTAAAACTGAAAAGTAAAGGAAACAATTGATCCACAATTAAGTATTACGGTTCCTTTTAATTCTTAGTTCCTTGCTATTAACCATCTTCCTCCATGTTAATCATCTCATCATGATCTTCTTCGTTATCTTCCAAAAAAGTTACTCATGATCTTCTTCGTTATCTTCCAAAAAAGTTACTCGATCAAATATAATAGGTTATGGTATGGGGCGGCCCACCCCATCCCCGCATCACTACTTTCGGGATTCCCCACCCGCCCCATTCCCCATTTATACGGGTAAAACCCTAACCCATAGGGGCGGATCTCACCGAGGATGGGTTTGGGTGGGGCAAATTTCCATCCCTACTCGCATGCTTTCATTTTCAGTACCATAGATGAAAAATTATAACCTCAATGTTTGGCACAAATATTACAATTTTATCCCTGGTAGGAAAGCGAGTCTTGAATGCATTTCCACAAAAAGTCTTTGAACTTTAATGGTAATTGCTCACTCCACAATCTTTTCCAGGGAAAAGAAAATATTAGTTGATACAGGAGTATCGTAGCAAAATAGAGGCGTGTAGGCCTAGTAGAGCCATGTGACGGCTAGAGAGTGTCTAGAAGATACCAAGAAAGTTGTTGGGTTGACAACTTAGTCGACAAAGTTGTTTGAGCGACAAGTTTGAGGTTTCCTAATTTAATTAGGATTCCTAGTTTAGATGAGTTCTAAAAAACTCATAGTTTTATTTGTTTTCGGTAAGATTAAACTCTTATAAAGTGGAGAAGTCTAGGCTAGAAAGGGGAGGAAAATGAGAGAGAGGCAGCCATTCTTATGGATTTTAATAGAGTTTTTCTTTCAGAAGCAATAAAAGAAGAAGAAGTTAGCAGGAATCAGTCGTATTCTTTTGTTTGTGTTCTTATTCTCATAATCTTTCTTCACATCGATCTTGACTCTAGGCACTGGTGATCGATTACGTATCAAGTGGTATCAGAGCCATGTTCTGACTCTTAGGTTTAGTTGTGGTGCATGGTATTAGCACGAAAACAGTATACGCGATCAGGAGAAGCTACTGTCATTCTACACAAGGAAACCTAGAGGAAGTACTAAAGCCAAGATGAGAAGTGAAGATGACAAGAATCCTAAACCAACAAACAAAGATAAATTTGCAAAGCTTGAACTTCATATACAAACTTTATCAGATACCTCAGCGGAGTTCATGAAGGCAAGTACTCATAAAACCAAAGCAAGGAAAAGGAGTACAAAGGAAGATGAAAAAGAAAGCTCATCGGAAGAAGAAGAATAAGAGGAAGTAATAAACAAAAATACATATGGAGGTGAAAATTGAATTCAAGCTTGAGATCTCCGATTACGGTGGAGTCATGGAAGTTGAAAAACTTGATGGTTGGTTAGACAAGTTGGAAACATATTTCACAGTACATGTAACACCCTGTGTTTTTAGCATGGCGCATGCTAAAAGATGCGCCATTTTCTTGTGATGAAGCTTCATCCAAAGCCTTTGCATGGTGAGATGCATTTGGCCCTGGGCCATATATGGTGCCAAGTAAGGCACATCATATATGCATATTGGCCAAGGCCAATATGGCATTGGTTGGAAGCTACATTGGCCAGAGCCAATCTTGCATCAAATGATGCATTAGGTCGATTGGGTAGATGACCTTGGGAAGGGGCGCCAACATGGATATCGGAGTTGGCGGTACGGCCAACATGGCCGGACATCGGGTTGGCAGTACGGCCAACATGGCCGGATATCGGGAAAATACATGGCAACGGCCATGAATAGTAAGCAGGGAGTTGATGAAATATTTTTGGTCCCCCAAATTGATTCTAAAAATGTCAAATTAACATATATAGGGAGGAGTAGTTGGTTGAAGGTGCATATGCGGACTATGTACCAAGTAAGCTTCATAGCTTAGCGGAAGAGTATAAATGATGCCTCAAAGGCTCATTTATAGTTGCGTAGCCTGAAGAGGGCATTTGATGCCAGGCATCATTATGCCATGTGCGGACCAAACATGCATCACTTGGATGCATTAAATGAACAGCCTATACGGACTAGGCCATTTCCATTATTGCTTGGACACGGCCATGCAAACGAGGTTGGCTTAAGTTTTGTCCCTTCGTGATGAACTACAGTCTGTGCTTGATCCCTTTAGAGTAGGGAAGGGTACGTAGGCAGCCGCAATGAGTTGCATCATTGCCGGTCCAGCACTCTGTCCCTCATATCATCTAAGCTCGGTAGCTCGACGCCAGAGATGATTGTGGCCAGACTTGATGAGGCTTAGTTGCATGCCGGTAGGTGGATGCTCATACTTCCTATCAAGTTATAAAGAGATGGTAAGCGAGGTAACGTGGGAAATGGCAAGGGCTTGGTGTGGCCTACGCTAAAGTCTAAGGCTTATGCTCGGACAAGACACGGCAATGTGACGGTTGCTCAGCTAGATAGGAAATTCATTTATGAATTCCCTACGTAAAGGTAAAGCCAGACGCATGAAAATGCATTGGCATTGGCCTTATGGCCTTAAACCCTTTTGCGGGACAAGGGTGGGTTGGGCAGGTGTGGAAGCTAAGTTAGGCTGTGTCATGCTCCACGAGCATGCTTGCAAGGGCAATTGGACGTGCATTTGCCTAGCTTTGAGGCCCGGATCGTAGCTTCATCATGGCGCAAGGGATATTCACGGCGGGGCAACGCGCCAAAGGCGTAATTTTCCGGTCCGTCACACTCAACGTATATTCGAGGGTGTGTCTTGTGCAATACATCAAAACCATTTAATAGGAAGAGAAGATTATATATGCCATTAACGGTTCCTACCAGACCATGGGAAAGCATTTCAATGGATTTTCTAGGAGAATTACCAATGACTAAATCGGGGAATGATCACATATTTGTTGTAGTTGATAGATTCATCAAGATAATCAACTTGATTCCCTATAAGAAGACCGGTGACGGGGGAAGGCTTGACTAAGTTATTCTTTCATCATGTCCGGAAACATTTTGGGTTACCTACTTCCATAATCTCTGATAGAGATAGTCATTTTCTAGGTCAATTTTGGACCAAATTATGGAGTCTGATGGATACAAGACTCAAACATAGCACCGTTTTTCACCCTCAAACAGATGGACAGACAGAAGTGGTGAACATGACTTTAGTTCATCTCTTACGGGGATATCATTCTAAACATCCTAAGACTTGGGATGAAAGCTTACCCTTCGTACAGTTCTCTTTTAATTAAGCCTTTCATGGGTCTACCTTGAAGTCTCCTTTTGAAGTTTGTCTAGGATATTTACCTCAGAGTCCATTTGATATGGGATTCTCGACATCTCATGGTATTGTATCAACAGAAGAAGAAGACACTAGAGCTCAAAGGTTTATTGAGAAGATAATCAAGATACATACTTTACTAGAAGCTCAACTACAAAAATCTCAAGCTAAGTACAAGGCTAAACATGATAAACATCGTGTCCCTTGCAATTTTTCTAAGGGAGATTTAATATGGTTACGAATATGGAAAGAGCGACTTAAAGGTGAAGGGAAGAAACTTAAACCTATACGCTATGGACTATTCAGGATATTGAAGCAATTTGGAGATAATGCTTTTCAGCTAGATTTACTACCATATATGCAGATGTATTCTATCATTAAATGCAGAATATCTGAAGTTATTTGAACCTCCATTACTTAATAAAGAGGATGATCAAAAATTGAAACTGCCACCTGTAGAAGACTTGTGGATAGAGTGGGAAGAAGTTCTCAAAGAGGATTGCATTATGGAGACAAAAGTGACGCCTACCAGAAGAGGAGACCGTGTAATGTTTCGTATGGGACGTGCAGGTCAAGTTCCAAGCAAAGCAAAGTGGTTTAACAAGGAACAAGGGGAAATTGAGTTTCCTCATCTTTAGTTCTGAGCTTACACATGAGTTTCAAACTTTCCAAAATGGGGAGCCATGATACAGGAGTATCGTAGCAATATAGAGGCGTGTAGGCCTAGTAGAGCCATGTGATGGCTAGAGAGTGTCTAGGAGATACAAGAAGAAGTTGTTGGGTTGACAACTTAGTCGACAAGTTGTTTGATCAGCAAGTTTGAGGTTTTTCTAATTTAATTAGGATTCCTAGTTTAGATGAGTTCTAAAAAACTCATAGTTTTATTTGTTTTTGGTAAGAGTAAACTCTTATAAAGAGGAGAAGTCTAGGCTAGAAAAGGGGGAGGAAAAACGAGAGAGAGAGCAGCCATTCTTATGGATTGTAATAGAGTTTTTCTTTCAAAGCAATAAAGAAGAAGAAGTTAGCAGAATCTGTTGTATTCTTTTCTTTGTGTTCTTATTCTCATAATCTTTCTTCACATCAGTACTGACTCTAGGTACCACTGATCGATTACGTATCATTAGTGGAGGAAACATTTTGTTGACATTCATCAAGCAGAATATTGTAAGAAGACTTGACATAAATAAGACCATTTCTATTACTTGTCCACCTAATTATCCTTACCTACAGCAGGGATTCTTATTCTATTTATATTCAACTATATCAGGAGTAAAGAGAGCATTAAGAATTTTCAAATTCCAACTCTTGGTATCACTATCAATGAGTTGATCTATTTTCAGGATGTTTGCAGAGACCATGGGACTAGAAACATGCTTACCTAAGGAGGGAACCCAAATATCCTTCTATATGTGGATATCTCTACCATTTGCAGTCTCCCAAAAATAATGTTGTTTAACTATAGCTAAACCTTCACAAACACATATACAGATCCAACTACCATTTTCACTAACCTCATCAGACAGAGGGTTATAATTAGGAAAGTATTTGTGTTTTAAGATTTAAAACCAAAGATCCTGGTCATCTGGTAGAAATCTCCAAGCTAATTTAGTCAACAAAGAAATGTTGAACATAACAGATTGTATTGTATTTAAGCTACCTCTATGTTAATAATCAGCAACAACTGACCATTTCTTGAAATAAATACCCCCAGGATTATTGTATTTATGCCACAGAATTTTCTTTGAATAAAACATATTCTGTCAGTAATTTTCTTTGGCATGGTAAACACAAATATTTGATGGGTATCAAGGGAACCTAAAAAAGCAGATGGCAAATGACACTAGAAAATTTGTTAAATATTTTTTTTGATTTCCACATAAACAGTCTAGCATCATACTTAACAAGAATACCACCAAAAACTCGATCTTTATTAGTTTGTAATAGGGGAGGACTCCAAGATACTTATCTTGAAGTCTCATTTTCTTGATATTGAGAACGTTGGTGATAACATTTATATCGATTACAAGTTTTTGGACTAAAAGCTAGCCCATATTTGTCAAAATTGATAGCTTTGTTCAGAGGCTTTACTAAAACTATCTAGGATGGGATTTTAAATGTCTTACCTCCTTAGGATTAGCTTTAGTGAAAATCAAGATGTCATCTGCAAAACAAAACAAAACAAACAAACAAACAAAACAAAACAAAAAAAAAAAAACATGTAAGAGATGAGAGAACTACTTTTAAAAACCTTAATACCTTTAATAAGATTATTAGCTTCAGCTTGTATAAGTGCTCTAGACAGCACATCCATACCCAAGATAACAAGGTAACGGAGAAAACGGATCCTCTTGTTTTAATCCTCTACTTGGTGGAAAGAGGTTTCCTGGAGATCCATTAAGCATAACAGAAGTAGTAATTGTAGAAGCATATTGCATATTTATTTGGCAAAAATCATCATGAAAACCAAGACATTTCATACAATCATTCGAAAAAGTTCCCTCAATCAGGTCAAAAACTTACTCATGTCAAGTTTAATATCCATTAATCCCTTCTTAGATTTATGTTTTCTCATAATATCAACCAGTTCATTGGAAATCACTATATGACCATGAGCCTATTCCTGTCAAAGCTTCTTGATAATGGAATATGATTTTGCTTAACATGGGTTTGAGTGTACTTTAAATGTGATCTTATAAGCTCGTTACACAGACTTATAGGCCTAAAATCACCAGCATGTTTAGGGCAATTAATCTTAGGTATCAAGGATAAAACACTATTATGATTCTCGTTAAGCATATACTTTACTTACTGTGAAAGAAAAATTGCACCATTTTGACAGTATCTCCACCAAAAGACTAGAAAATGATATATTTGAATTATTTAAAGATACATAAAGTATCGTTACAAAGAGTACTTATATATATTATTGACCAAGGACTATAAAACACGTTTAAAAAGAATACGGGACACCGACATACCCGCTATACAAGTTAATACTACACTCATACAATACGATAAGGGAAAACATTAAACTGAACTCTTATACTCCCCATCAAGCTCAGTGTGCATGAGCTTGAAAACCAAAGTAAGAAATAATCTGAACTCAAACCTTTGGTAAGGCTGAGTCTAATGGTGTCCAAGATCTAAGATTTGGACTGTTCAAGTATCGCTCACTATTTGCTTGATTCCCAGAGTCTATTTCAGTTTTCTTGGATGTGAGATGGAAGAAATCCTGGCACGCCATTAGGAATGGCGTATCAAAAAAGCATCATACGCCATTAGGAATGGCGTACCAGCGAATATTCCAAGATTATATTCTCCGGAACGCCCTTAGGAATAGCGTTCCACGGTAATACAAATGGCGTATATCCAATACGCCATTACAAATGGCATCCCAGTTTTATATTTGTTTGACCTTTTTTTTACGACACTCCGTTTACACTCTTATGTTATACCACACTCTCTTCGTGTATATTTTCTCACAGTGATTGCTGGTTAAACATACACCATTACGAATAAAGTGATATTGACCTTGGGGATACATGGATGGAATTATTACATATTTCTAAACGATTATTTAATCCTAAACTTAGATAAATTTCGCCAAAAGCGCGGCAACACATAGCATGTGCGACAATTCTTTAAACCGTTATGTGGCCATAACGGACGAGTTTTGTCTCGTGAGGGTTTACATAGAGGTATAACCACAAAACCATTAGTATCATGTCTTTGATGCGGTTGTTTTAATCTTCCTCTCCATCTTGAGGAGGATTTTGTGGTGGTTGTATCGTGTTTAGTTCCAGGAAGTTAGCCTTCATGATTAAGTAGCATTGGTAAAACATGAATTCTTTTCCTGTATCCCGAGCGTATTTCTTATTTGCATATCGCTCCTACACAAAAAAAAAGTCATAAGTTGGTTAGTGTTTTTGGTGAAGAATACGACCAAGCGGTCGGAGTAAAAAGATAAACTACTTACAAGCCTCTCAACTGTCCATAGAGGAGATCGGTTATGTGCAATATAAATTTCCTTTTGGTAACGTACGTAAACCATCACCCCTTTTTTATTACTCCGAACCTACCCTTTATAGCTGCCGATGTTCTTTGATGAATATTTTTGAATTGTTGTCTGTAATTTTCGAATATGCGATTCCAAACCGTATTAGCCGGAACCAAATGATGGTCAACCTCGGGAAGGGTGACAACACTTGCCTACGCATTTGTGATTGGAACATCCTATTCGACAGTATACCGATCCATTATAATAAGTGTGTTGTGCTTGCCGGATAGAAGTGACGAGAAGAACCAATATTCCCGAAGAAGATGTAACTGGATGGATCTGAATATCTTATGTTTTGCACTATAATTTTGGTGGACCAATAAGTATTTTTATAAAGGACCTTCTGTAAAAGTCCTTTCATGTAGCGATGATGTGTAAGGCTTATCTTGTTTTTCAAGTTGGTTGAGAAACCCAATAAAAAACCCCGACATGTGAGACACTTTAAATCACTTCCTTGATTTATCATTCACAGTTTACCTTGTCGGAATAAGTAAATGAGGAAAAAAAATAATAGGATACAACGTCTAGTAAGAATTTAAGCGATTTGAAACATAATTTAATTTAGTGGTTTCCTTTAGCCCCCCAGATCATAAGCTACAATATCTGAATTTGATTTCGCTGAAGATCTTGTAATAATGAAAATATGGGTGGAACAATTTAACAGTGAAGCCTATAGACGAGAAAGCGTAAGTGAAGAATTTTTTTGGTTCCGGGTATTTCACTGTTACAAGGAGGAGTATGGAACAGAAAGGGGAAGAACATTAAACCACATAAAGGATAGGTGCAGATTAATCAAATCTGAACTTTCTAGCCTTCGTTTCCAACACAAACGCGAATTAAATAACCACCCTAATCCCAAGGATATGACCTAATCGACACTGGTAAATGTTTAAACCATTTCTTTATAGCGATTTAAACTTGATAAAAATGGATTAATAGTTTACATTTCAATGTTGCAGGAGTTACTGGCAAAAGAGGGGTACCGCCGAGATAATGGGGTGGATTTTCCTCATAATGAAGTTTTTAAATTTATGAAAACCAAGTATCGGGTGGACCTTCTAACGGAACTCAAAAGTAATCTTAATGGAGTTCCTGATGAATGGGAAGGTACTTATTAGGTTTTACATAAGATTTTGTGGGTAAATCTGTTCTCAACCTTCATGAGACAACACTCGTCCGTTTGAGACACCTTACGGTTTAAAGGCTTGTTGCACGTGCTAAGTGTAACCGTGATTCCTACAAAAGTGAGTTAGGTTTTGAATTATGATTTCTAATGTACTAAGATGTTATAATAAAATTCGTCATTATAAAATGTGTTCATTACCTCATTGCAAGAAGGAAAAAAACACAATACGTAAGACCACACTTAACATCATAAACATCTGTTAACCAAACTAAAACACACAATAAAACATAAAAACCCAATGGAAGAACTGTAGCATAACGAGACCTATTATGGTGCGCGCCTATACAACCTACTCGGATTGTACTCGTCGAGGGCGTCCTTCATAAGGAAGTAGCATTCGTAAAATCTGAACGGGCGTCCGTTTTTTTCAAGGAAATATGCTTTGGTCAGTTTTTCCTGCATGAAGTGAACAAACAATCAAATGATAGAGTATGTTTGTTAAAAACAAGTATTTAATAACTACAATTACTTAAATATCCATATCCGGTGTAATGAGTGCTGGTGGAACGTATATAGTTAGTCTGCCTTGGAGGCTAACATACAATTTCACATCCTTTTTTATACTCCCAACCCTGATCCTTATGGCTCGCTTCGATCTACGGTTTGGATTCGAAAAATTTTCTACAAAATGGTTATGGACCAGATGACATATTTATTTATTTTTTATTTTATTTTATTTTTTTTTTTTTTTGGGGGGTCTATCAACCCCTTCCATAACCTGAGATGTCAATACACTAACCCATGCAGCACGATTGCGATATCTTCCTCAACGGTGAATCCAGCATCCATTTGGAAAAATTAGTATAAAATAATAGAAAAAAATAATTAAATAAGATGTTTAAGATTGTGTATTCCATTTTGGTACACGGGACTCTATTTATAGGAAAAAAAAAAGAGATGTGTTGTCCCTACGAGACACTCATCACGGGTGTGCAATCTCATTCAATGTTAGTGTTTTAGAAAAGGTGCTAGATGTCTCCCCACTAGATGAGTGTCATCGACCTGTCTTTCGGAATAGGAACTCTTTTGTCCATATGAACTTAAATTATTATTTTGAATAGGTGGACCACACTTTACCACTGGCACTAGTCCAAGTGACCACTGATACAAATAGATGCCAGAGGACCAACAAAAACAATTTAACAGAAATATTATAAATATACGTCATTGTCGTCTGACCCGCGATTACACGTGTAACAATCCTTTCAACCATTAGGCGACCCTACTGGACGAGTTTAGTCTCGTGAGGGTTTACAAAGAGGTTTACCCACAAAACCTATAGAGAAGGTGTTGCTGTCTTAATCTTCGGCTCCATATTGTATATTGTATTGCCGGACGATGAAAGATCTCAGGATTATACTCCCCACCGAATTGCGTCTTTAGAATCTCGAAAACCGCTGCATGTGTCCATCTTTGTCCTTCCTCTTCATATGCAATTTGTCTTAGACGGCACTGGGTGAAATTCATTTATTGTGTTAGTTTAGTGATAGTGTCTCCAAAAATATTGTAAATAATTATTGTTTAATAAACTTACAACCGTTGCAACGTTATAACCCCCAGCAACCATTCCCAGGCAATGATCTCTCACATAACCCACGTATCTCTTTACCATTCTTTTCAAGTTTGAGGTTCTTTGCTGTATGGACTTTAAATTTCTTGCAGTGTAGTCGTCAATTGCTGCTCTAAATTCTGCTAGTATGCGGGCCCAAAATACCATCCCGTCCATCTCTTTGTCCATTAGAGGATCACTAGAAACCGAACAATAAGTACGAATTAAATCGACATCCTCGTAGGTTGAATATCCAGGCATATTGTGGTAAGTAAAAGCAGAAATTAGGGTATGAAAAAATAAAAGAGGAGATAACGAAACTAAGAGTAGTTGAGGGTGTTTGAGTTAGGAGAAATTTGAATACCCAAACTATTTATAGAGGTCTATTTATGTGATTGATAACAAACCTTTTTTCCACAATTGGTGGCAAGGAAACCCTTGCTTAATCCAAAAGAAAATCACTTGCTCAAAAACACCCAAACGTTTTTCAAAGGTTGGTTACTGTTACCAGACAAACCTTACTTTTTAACGAATACCAACCCAGTGTAAATTTTCAAACTTGTCATTACCCCATCAATTAAACACTACAACCTAAAGTGGGTGTCAGAATCACGTGGTTAGGGAAATGGAGTAAAGAAAAATAAAAACTCCACAAATTTGAAGATTCGTAACAAGATACGTGGGTACAATACTCAACTAACTATCTTTGGACAAACCAAAAACAAAAAAACAAAAAAACAAAAAAAAATCATTGTCAATAATGCATGGAAAAATACAAGGCAAATATGTCCTTTTCACATGACACATCAACAATTATTTAACCAAAAAAATTACATTGGGTCATTACCACACACATTCATAAATTAAAAACCACAACCATAAAAATACGGAAACACATTATAAATCTATGTCATTTTCGTCTAACCCGCGATTACACTTAGCCCGTGTAACAATCCTTTCAACCATTAGGCGACCCTACTTTGGACGAGTTTAGTCTCGTGAGGGTTTACAAAGAGGTGTACCCACAAAACCACATGATGGAGGTGGTGATGTTTTTATATCTTGCCTCCATTTTGCGGAGGAGGAATATTAGCTAGTTGTTCAAAGATCTCGGATCATATACACCAATGGAAAGTGTAATTTCAGTACATGAAAGACCGCATCATGTCTCCATCTAAAGGGGTGTTGTCGATCATCTTCATAATCTCTTCTACCTTGGTCGTACTGGATTTAAATTTATAACAGGTGTTAATACGAGGTTTTCATTAACATAAAAAAAATAATTAATAATTTTAAATTATACTCACCGCGCGTTCATTGTCCCATCCATTGGGTAAGTTCATAAAATAATGCCTAACAAAACCTACATATCTTCTGACTTCTCTATCGAACATCCTAATCCTCAGCTGCAATGAATTGTTATTCCTAACCGTCTCACCTTGCCATGTGTTTCGTATTCTACTCTAACCTGGTCCCAAAAGGCAACACTTTCTTGGTCGTTTCCAACTTGTGGATCTAATCTAACAGTACACCATGCACCAAAAAGTGCAACATCCTCATTGCAAGAAAATCTAGTTATTCTTTTTTAACTGTAAACAAATTGATAAAATAAAGATTATATTTTAGCAGGAGATAAAACAGATGGTTTGTTGTGCGTTTAATTTTAGATGAATGAGACTCTATTTACAGAGTTCATATTAATTGGCCTTTGGTGAAAAGAAGGATCACGTAGGGGACACCTATATTCAATTTTTTTCAACCAATGGTAGTCCACAAACGTACACTCTTTATAAAGTCTATAAAGAATGAAATGATGATAATTATCACAAGTACCCATCACTCATAAATGAAAAAAAAAATACATTTGTAGCACTTAAAAAAATAACCAACTAGTTGGGTTGGACACACCACCAATTTATTATAAGTTTTTTCGGATTCTCATAGCGATTGACAAAAAAAAAAAAAAAAAAAAAAAGGAAGGGTACATGATACAATCTAAAGCTATGTCGTTGTCGCCTGACCCGCGATTACACTTAGCCCGTATAACAAGCCTTTCAACCCTTAAGTGACCCTACTGGACGAGTTTAGTCTCGTGAGGGCTTACAAAGAGGTATACCCACAAAACCAAACTGTTTGATGTCATCAGGCTGCACGACGGGCTAACAATTGGGGGTCCATATAAGAAAAGTTATGCCTCATGCTGAGGTAGAAATTCTGATACATAAATCTCTTTCCCTTCCTTTGGAGGTACAATCGGCGAGCGCATGTGTATCCTGAAGTACACAAACATATAGTTAGGATCAGTGTGTAAAGAAAAAATTAAATTTAAATGCATGTACACATTTACATCGCTTCACCTACAATCATTTGTTCAGACTACCCTTCGGGAACATTGCGATATATGGGAATCTGTATTGCAACAAAAAAGTTCACCTCCTTCTTTGTGGTGTTGTGATAGCCATTATATCGGTAAACTCCTGCACAACACACATCCAAGACTCCTTAGATTTCTCATCTGTTAATACATCGGGATCATTCGAAACGTTGCAGTAAGCCCGTGTTAGAGCTTCATCTTCCTGTGATGTGTACCTGGTTGCCATTTCTTTGTAGATACAAATAGGGTAAAACTAGAAAAAATAATAATCAAAGGATAAATGTTATATCCCAATGAAAATATATAATTTTTATTGGCAATTGTTTATAATGGTTTTAAAGATATCAGCCAGCTGACTCAAAGAAGGAACAAACTTAATAACTAGAAATTTGGTGACAATAAGATCTTTAATAAAGTAGTAATCAATTTCCACATGTTTTGTTCTTGCATGGAAGATGGGATTGCAGTCAAGACTAGAAGCACTTTTATTATCACAATAAAGAGAAAATGGTTGATGAAGAAAAATACCTAACTCCTTTAGAAGATAGGATAGCAAAACTAACTCAATTGAAGGCCTTATATTTTGTTCCTGCTGATCTTCTTGAGACTGTTGGTTGTTTCTTAGAAGTCCATGAAACCAAAGAAGTACCTAAGAAAACACAATATCCATATGTACTCTTCCTGGTGTCAGGGCACCTTGCCCAATTGGAATCTAAATAAGCTGGAAGTTTAGACAAGTCAGAAAAACCAAGAGTAATACCAGAACCCATACTGCCTTTCAGAAATCTGAGTATTCTCTTGACCAGTTGAAAGTGTTCAACAGTTGGACGGTTGACGCATGAATTGATATACATAACTGATAGCATAAGCTATGTCATGTATTTTCATAGTTAAGTATTGGAAACATCCAACCAAACTTCCGTAAATCAGAGGACTATGAAGTAATTCTCCATCATAAAGAGAACACCTAGCACCATTAGCTACTAGAGTTGAGCTAGGCTTGCAATCAACCATATAAACTTTCTTAAGTAAATCCAATGTGTACTTATTTTGGGTTAATAACATAGTGGAATTGTTCCAATATATTTCTAGTTACTTCAACGCCCAAAAAATAATGCAAGTCACCTAAATCCTTCATCTTGAATTCAGAACTAAGATAAGTAGTAAGAGTTGAAATCAAAGAATTTGAACTCCCTGTTAAAATGATATCATCTACATAGAGACGAAGAAATATCATACCAGCTGAAGGATTAAAAATGAACAGTGAATGATCACACCTAGATTGTTGAAAACCGTATGATGTCAGAGTGGTGCTAAATTTTGAAACCAGGCCCTTGGTGCCTGTTTCAAGCCATAAAGGAACTTCTTTAAGTGACAAACATAATATTCTTTACCAGGTAACTTGAAGACTTCGGGTTGCTCCATAAAAACACATTCATTGAGATTTCCA
Organism: Papaver armeniacum; assembly: GCA_023531295.1. Taxonomy (NCBI): domain Eukaryota; kingdom Viridiplantae; phylum Streptophyta; class Magnoliopsida; order Ranunculales; family Papaveraceae; genus Papaver; species Papaver armeniacum. The sequence continues at coordinate 48,170 of JAJJWW010013763.1, forward strand.
TGTAGAAATGCATTGGATACATCTAATTGCTTAACTGGCCAACCTCTTTACAGAGAAATTGTAAGAACAATTTTGATTGTTAGTTCTTTAACAACATGACTGTAAGTCTCTGAATAATCCACTCCATTCAACTGATCAGAACCCTTAGCTACTAACCTAGCTTTACACCTTTCAACTGTCCCATATACTTTCATCTTTACTTTATACACCCATTTACACCCAACTACATTCATTCCATGATGATAAGGAACATATATAGTCCCAAGTATCATTATCTCTTAAGGCACTGTGTTACTCCTTCATAGCTTCAACCCAAAATCAGGAAATTTATTTTTCCTAGAGGTTCAAACTTATGATCTGGTGATAATAAAAGAAGAAGTAGGCAGAGGAGTGAGATGATCAATGATATCGGATGAAAAAGACACAGAACTAGAAGTATTTACTGAATTGTCAAGAGGAACATAGATGGATTTGATGGAATAAGGAATTTTAGCCTCATCAAAGATAACATGTCCTTATGTATAAATTTTTCCAGTTGCATTTTCATAACACCTATTGCTCCTTTGTAAAGAGCTATATCCTATGAATGTACATAAAGCATATTTATGATTTAATTTGTCAGCCCTGTAAGCACCTAATAAGTAAGCATAGCAACAAGAGCCAAAAACTTTGAGAAAAGAATAATCAGGTGCTTTTGAAAATAGAACTTCAAAGGGAGAATAAATTGAAGAACTTTTGTTGGTAATATGTTTATAAGAAACGTGGCAGTATGAAAAACATCATACCAAATGAATTTTGGGATATGTGCTTAAAAAAAGAAGAGTAAGACTCAGTGACATGTCTATGTTTTCTCTCAGCAATTCCATTTAGATTTGAGAGGTATTGCACAAGATAGTCTTAACGAAATACCATATTGGTCAAGAAAAAACTTGAAAGGACCTTTAGTGAGTTTATAAGGATCTTGAGCAGATAAAGTACTATCAAGTTTTAAAGAGATAAAGATTGCAACATTAGTAAAAGGTAGTCGGAAACTATACAGATCTTGAGTAGATTCATTATTGGAAACAGCGGAATAAACTGAAGCACAAGTGACTAGAGGCATTAATCAAACACAAACTCAAGAGTCGTGAAATCTTGCTATGATGTAACTTTAAAAAGATCAGTCTTAGATGAATTGACCAATAAAAGAAGAAAATATTGAAAATAAGGTTCGAGAAATCAGATCTGAGTAGAAGAAATAACTTCTAATTACTACAATAGATTTGCAATTATGCGATAATTTGATCAATGATCAAAATTGCAATGTGACATGATCAAAGATCTGAGAAGATTGTAGAATATTTTTGAAAATTTGTTGAAGATTTGAGAGAAAGATCTAACCTAATCTGATATCATATAAGATAGTCAGAGTAAAAGACTAGAAAATGATATATTAGAATTATTGAAAAATACAAAAAGTATTGTTACAGAAAAGACTTAAGGTACTGACCAAGGATTATACAACACGTGTAAGAAGAATACAGGACACTGACATACCCGTTATACAAGTTAATACTACCTACACTCATACAATACAATAAGGGCAAACATTAGACTGAACTCTTATACCCTCCAACAAAAATCGAACCAAATCGGTTGGACTTAGAATATGATCTCCACATTGGAGTATTCTCCTAATATCATAACTTACATGAAAAGGAGGTTAACACTTCGAAGGAAACAACAGGCGGCACTCAGGGGTTGATGTTTGGTGTGCACATAATTGGTACAAAGGAATTTTAAACTGTTTTCCATCTCAACGACATGGAACGGACTACATAATTTAGCTATATACTATTAAGTCAAAGTTGATATGTGTCGATTCGCTATTAATTGGTTTGGTAGAGGGCAGGCAGGCACGTTCGCATTAGCATTGTGATTTATGGAGCTCCACTAAGGGAGAATAGATTCTTTTGCCTTGCACACTGTACTTGGTCATAAGGTGCACATAGACTCTCTCAAAGTTTATGTACTTGGCCATGGAAATTAGAGTGTTCACGTTCAAAAAGGCTGAAACAGATGCAATGTAAGATTGGTAATTAATGATCGAATCAATCCATCTCTGATCTCTTCCTTTAGCGTTTAGTTATCTAAAATTATGGCTCCACGGTGTTTCTTATTAATCCAGATCTCTTGCTGGTTAAGTTTAGTATCGTTTGCTGCTGCATTAGAGGGGACGAAGCAAGGTTGCCAAGCAAAATGCGGTAACATTACCGTTCCTTACCCTTTTGGTATAACTCCCGGAGGTGCGGATGACATTCGAGGAGCAGATGGGTGCGCCATTAATGGAGTTGGATATGGCTATAGCGTCAACTGTAATACTTCATATGAACCTCCCAAGCTCTTCATAGGAACAGGTAATGTCGAAGTATTGAGTATATCAGAAACCGAAATGCGCATAAAAAACTTTGTACCTAGTGTATGTAACAGTATGAATGGTGATTTGGGGCAAAATCATTCGGACGTCGCCATAAGCTTCTCCAAGACTCATTTTACATTGTCGGACACAAAGAACAGATTTTTTGTGGTCGGGTGCGACACCGGAGGGATTATTTCAGGGTATGATCAGCTTGGAAAACCCTACTCAAGCAGCTGCCAGTCGTCATGTCAGAACATGGAAAAGGTGAAGGAAGGATCTTGCAATGGCAGTGGCTGTTGCCAGAGTACCATCCCAAAACGGATACAAAATTATAACACAACGGTGACGGTGAATAGCAATACTACTAAGACGTCCTTCTTGTCCTTTGACCCTTGCGTTTTCGCCTTTGTGGCTGAATATGAGCAGTTCAAATTCTCTATAGCATATCTTCTGGCCATGCCTGATGCAAGAGACATCCCGATCGTTCTTAATTGGTCAGTAGGAAATAAAACATGTGAAGAAGCACAAAAAGATCCTAGCATGTTTGCATGCAAAGAAAACAGTCGTTGTAGCAATTCAACCAACTGTTCTGGGTATCATTGCACTTGCCTTGAAGGTTACAAGGGAAACCCTTATCTCAGTCCTGGGTGCCAAGGTATGTCTGTATATCTGTCAGTCCTTCCCCATATTTGAGTGTCAGTATGGCGTTATTTTTCTTCTGAGGATTTTTTTTTTTTTTTTTTTCTGACAACAGACATCAATGAGTGTGAGGATGCGAAAAACAATCCTTGCGCAGGTATCTGCATCAACACGAAGGGTAGCTTCAACTGTACTTGCCCAGAAGGCAGTCATGGCGATGGGAGAAAAGACGGGACAGGTTGCACTACCAATATCGTCAAAACCGAAGAATTTCCAATCATAAAAGTTACTCTTGGTACTGCTTCCTTGTTGATCACATAATACTGTTTTTTTTGCTTCAATCTGTCTTACTTGTAGCAATAATGCACGTACTTTCTCCGTCTAGTACTTTTTATGAACTCCTACTATAAATGCAGGTATTGGTTTGGGGCTATTGTTTCTGATTATTGCAACTTCTTGGATATACTTGATTATAAGAAAAAGAAAGTTGATCGAAATGAAAGAGAAATTTTTCCAACAAAATGGTGGGTTGATATTAAAACAACAGCTATCGTCGAATGAAGGCGGTGCGGAGACTTCTTCAAAGATCTTCACAGCAGAAGAGCTAAAATTAGCAACCAATAATTATGATGAGAGTTTGATCCTGGGAAAAGGAGGCTATGGAACCGTTTACAAAGGAACCTTGTCAGATGGCCGGGTAGTGGCCATTAAGAAGTCCAAAATAGTTGATCAGAGTCAGATCGAGCAGTTTATAAATGAAGTTGTTATTCTGACTCAGGTTAACCATCGTAACGTGGTGAAACTCTTGGGGTGTTGTCTGGAAACCGAAGTTCCGTTGCTTGTGTATGAATACGTTTCTAACGGAACCCTCTTTGAGCATATTCATTCCGGCGGTGGAGCGCCTTCACTCTCCTGGGAAACCCGTTTGAGGATTGCTGTTGAAACTGCCGGTGCACTTACTTATTTACACTCATCAGCTTCAATACCCATTATTCATAGAGATATCAAGTCTCCCAACATACTTTTAGACGAAAATTACACCGCAAAAGTAGCAGACTTTGGAGGGTCGAGGTTGATTCCTTTGGACCAAACAGAATTATCCACGCTGGTATTGGGGACTTTAGGATATCTGGATCCAGAGTACTTCAACACAAGCCAACTGACAGAGAAGAGCGATGTTTACAGTTTTGGTGTAGTTCTTGTAGAGCTCATGACGGCAGAAATGCCCATTTCTCAAGAGAGATCTGAAAAGCAAATAAATCTTGCTCCCTACTTCATTTCTTTCGTAAAAGAAAATAAACTGTTCCAACTCATTGATCGTCGAATACTCAACGAGGGGACTCCAGAACAGTTCATTGCAGCTGCAGATCTTGCAGTAAGATGCCTGAGGTTCAGCGGTGAAGAAAGGCCAACAATGCGACAAGTAACAACCGAGCTAGAAAGTTTGAGAGGGGCAGAGAAACAAGCTTTGTCTTTTCAACCGAACCAGGAGAAGAAATCGAACTCGCAGTTTGAAGTACCGGCCGATCTCTGTAGTGTACCAATAACCTGGGCAACACCTACTGAACACTCTGGGCAATACAGCGTGTATTCTGAGGAATCTGAGCAATATGGTCTCATAGGTCAAACGAGTACGCCTCGATAATAATTGTGTAATGTATGTATCTTGATTGGTTTTACGATTAATCGAGTTCGGTTGGATTTTGAGTTGATTGGAGTTTGCTGTAAGAAGTCCAAACGTGTGTTCACCATCTTCTTGTAAAATCCAGGGATGAATTGTATGTTAAAGTACAGTAGAATTATTTTGGTGTTAGGTCTGTGGATTAGAACATAACTTAATAAACCGATTATTTGTTACTTGCGTTGCATTATCTTAGGATAGGTTAGCACATATATATACATGGCAGCTCTCATTTTCCATCAAAAAGCCAAGATTGAAATCTTACACTTACTGTAAGTATTGTCATTTTCTTGGTGGTTTACCACAGTTTTTTTGTCGAAGAGTATGAGTGTGTTTGATTTTTGCTGACTTGGTGTCTGAATCTAATTCGGCATGACTCGATTCGAGCCAGATGTCAGACCGTTAAGTCAGGGAATAAAATAACCCTGACTCATAGGACCAAGCCACTAACTCATGTATTTTTGAGTCAGATGAGTTAGATCTTACGCAAAAAACAAATATATTGAGTCAGATGATATCTTTTATTCCCTGACGCATGGGACCAAGCCACTAACTCATGTATTTTTGAGTCGGATGAGTTAGATCTTACGCAAAAAACAAATATATTGAGTCAGATCCAGATATATTGAGTCAGATGATATCAATGAGATTCAGACGACTCAGATGAGTCAAGAAAAAACAAGATGTAAAGTGCAACATGGCCTAAAAGATAGTAATCAAATTGAGTTGAAAACATCTCGGATTGGTTGGAAGTTGCAATCACGTCTAATATACAAATGGCCATGACTTTTGACTAGGTCGTTTGAGATTTAGTCTTATACATGTATTATATACCCTCAAGTAATGTCAATTAGACTCTTCTTTGTGAGTTCTAATATAGTTTGCTTCAAAATGTCGATCATGAAGAATACAAAGCTCAATCTTGTTCATTCCATATCAGTATTGTTTTTCTCTATTCTCATTCTATCGGTATCTGCACAAAAAAATGCAACACATCCTGTTGATGGTAAGGTTCTAGTTGCATTTGCTAGCTCATTGATAAATCTTCCGTTCCTATTTTGTTCAAAGTTGTAAATATGTTGTATTCTATCTGAATTTGTTTGAATAATGTTTAAACAGTTGCGGGGATAATTCTCATACAAACTGCTTTTCCAGCACTTGGAGTAGTAAATTCAACGTTGGCTGATCCATGTCTTCCTACACCGTATTCATGGGTTACTTGTAACTCGGATGATAGCCCTCGAGTAACAGCACTGTAAGATAAAATCTTCAATCTCTTCTTGTTCGCAATGGGATGCTTGACATTTTTTGTTCGCTACAGTGATCTCGTATATATATCATTTTTCAGAAATTGTGGCAGTAAAGGCCTATCTGGAATCCTGGTCGATTTTAGCTTAATGGATGCACTTGAAATCATGTGAGTAATTTAATTTAGAACAAAAGTGCTTTTCAAAATCATTTTCAAATTCAAAAAATGGGTCATTTGTCCAAATATTTTTAAAACATGGTTCTAATGGAATGAGTAAAAATTATTACGGGTGAAATGGACAAAAAAATATCAAGAATAAACCTGGATGCATCCCGATTTAAATTAAAAATTAAAAAAATATTTGAAAATGGGTAGGATGATCATGTTTTACATCCCTGGCTATTTTAACATTTTTTGTCCATTTAAATGATATTAAAACCTAGATGTCTTTTCACTTCAGAATTATTAATTTTGGTCTTTTTAACCAATTTTGTGTTTCAAATTTTATTACAAATCTAATTTTGTACTTTCCACTTCTAAAAATCGAAAAGTTACTACTGATGGTGTATCCAAAATCTGCTATTTACTTATATGTTTGTTTTTATTCATGGTTCATAAATTCTTCCTGCAGAGACTTCAGCAATAACCATTTGACACAACACTTTCCTGACTTTCTTGCCAAATTTCCTAAACTGAAAGAGTTGTAAGCTAATATTCTCTCCCTAATGAAGATCAAAATACATCTCTCTAATTGGTCTAAGGAGTGTCCTTACAAATCAATTGTGTTTCTTTTTGTATAGGAATTTGGAAAATACCGGTTTGATTGGAACAGTGCCTACTTCATTACAGAAGAATATGAACTTAAAGTTGACGTAAGCAAAAAAAAAACACTCCCTCCGTAACTATATTATATAGGCGGAATTTCCATTTTTCCTTGTACCATTATATAGGCGGAATCCAAATTTCAGAATGAGTTTTTACTTATATTATCCCTATTTATTTGCTTGGGAATCATCACAATTGAGTATATGTCTCTAACATTGGCAATATAATTAAGGGTAAAACAGTAAAAACATATAAATGTATAAAATTAATAAAAGTTTCTTAATCTAAGAGAATTGGTCTCTCAGTCTATATACAGTAAAACTTCAATAAATTAATAGTCTTGGGACTGCTAAATTCTATCAATTTAGCGAAGTATTAATTTATCGATAAATTAATAAATTATCATTATATCGAAACATACCAAATTTAACTTTAAATTTATAAAATAAGCGTGTAGTATCAAATATCTAGAGATTTAATTTGCAATTCAAATTGTTTCCTAATTATTTTATGGCATATTATGTGTTTAAATGTATATATTTGAATGTTAAAATTAAAATAAGAAAAAAACACAATAAAATCATTTCAAAACTTCTCATAGTAGTACAGATGAAGTCGAATATATTATAAATGCGTACAAAAACAAATAACCGGTCGATGTCTATTTTTATAAGTATCATAATATAATGCTATCACACTGATTATTAATTTATATATTAGTTGGGCCCTATTGGAAGCTTAAAATTTTTATTATCTTATAAATTTAGCGAGATTATTAATTTAGTACATTGGCCCATGTCGGGACTGGCAAAAAATATTATCTTAGCGAAGTTATTAATTTATCGCGGATTAATTTAACGAAGTTATACTGTATGTGGTACGGATGGAGTATGTCAACTGCACTGAATTCATGTCATATTTGATTGAGTTTCTAAAGGCATATTCTAACTATTGACATTTTGTTTATTGATTTTTCGCGTCAGGGTGATGCCGGGTAACCGATTCTTGTGTTTTTCTGATTACGACTCATGCAGCTCGATACAACTTAAAACCGTCATAATGTTTCTAATGATCGCGGCTTGTGTGATAATCATCGTCTAGGAATGGCGTGATCTCTCATTCTGGTTGCAGTTCGTGAAATAATGTTTTTAAGGCTGCCTTTCATTTATTTCTTAATTGTAAGATCGTTTAGCCATTAGGAGCGATTAAAGTCGTTGGAATGGTGGAAAAAATAGGAGTACGTGTAAGAAAGTACATTTGAAAGTTTTAAAATTGTTGCGAGGTGAAAAGACCACAAGAAAAGGTCGTTAAAATCGAAGCCTATTTTTGGGGCTTCACTTGGATTCCAATAGAGGGGCATGGGCTTCACTGGGATTCCAATAGAGGGGCATGTTTAGGGGCGACCCCAAGAGAATTAGGGACGACACTAAAAGACAAAAAAGGTCACCCAAACGTAAATCTAAGCTACCCTTTATCTTCGATTTTTTGAAATGGCCAATATGCCCTTATATAATCGGGAGCCTACACCATAATCGGTAGGTTATAGGTGAATCGTTAGGTTAAATTGAAACTATACCCACCGATTATTGTGTAGATATTTCGGCCAATAATCTCATTTATAATCGGTAGCTTATCCAACTTGTAAGACTACCGATTATAAGGAGCCCCATATTCAACCTTGGCCAAATTCCATAGGTTTTGAGGGTGCAGAGCCAACCATAACCACTTGGCTTGAGTTTGTGGATGTAGCCATAATCGGAAGCCTAATAGGTTACATACACTACCGATTATAAGTTGCCCCAAAATGAGTTTTCTCTAAAATCCTTCACGTAATGAATTTTGAAATCTACCATAATTGGTAGGGTATATAATTATATAACCTACCGATTATAATGAGCCCCAAATCCAACCTTTGTATATTTCATAGGTTTTGAGTGTACATAGCCAGCCATAACCACTTGGTTCGTGTTTTGGATGCAGCGTTAATCGGGAGTTAAATATATTACAAAACCATCTGATTATGGGTTGCCCCAAAATGAGTTTTTTCTAAAATCCTCCGTGTAAGGGAATTTGAAATATACCATAATCGGTAGACTTAACAACTTAACAACCCTACCGATTATAAGGAGTCCCAGATCGAACCCTTGCCAAATTCCATAGGTTTTGAGTGTACAGAGCCAGGCATAACCATGTGGTTCGTGATTTGGATGTAGCCATAATCGGACGTCAAATAGGTTCCACAACCTACCGATTATAGGTTGCCCCAAAATGAGTTTTTTCTAAAATCCTTCATGTGATGAATTTTGAAATCTACCATAATCGGTAGAGTTTATTACTTCTTACCGTCCGATTATACGAAGCCCCAAATCCAACCTGTGCCAAAACCCATAGGTTTAGAGGGTACAGAGCCAGGCATAACCATGTGGTTCGTGATTTGGATGTAGCCATAATCGGACGTCAAATTGGTTCCAAAACTTACCGATTATAGATAGCGTGAATTTTGAAATCTGCTATAATCGGTAGGGTATACAACTTATAGACCTCCCGATCCAACGACTCTATTGTGTTGGGACAACTGTATAATCGGTAGTCAAATGAAGTATTTTCACTTCCGATTATACAGTTGCCCCAAATTTTGTTTTTGCAGAAATCTCATTTTTTTCGAATTTGAGAACTATATTAATCGGAGTTAATAAGACTTCCGATTATACAGTTGCCCCAAATTTTGTTTTTGCAGAAATGTCATTTTTTTCGAATTTGGGAACTAGAATAATCGGTAGTTAATATGACTTCAAATTAGCCGTTGCCGCATATTAATCGGTAGTTAATAAGACTTCCGATTATACAGTTGCCCCAATAGGTTACAAAACCTCCGATTATCGGTTGCCGCATATTCAAAATTTGAAAGCTACCATAATCAGTAGATATTCTAACTTAAATACCTACCAATTATTGGTTTCCCAAGATTCAACCTACGTCAAATTAGTCGTTGCAGTTTAAAACAAATTTAAGAAATAGCCGTAGGAGTTTTGGGGAAAAAGAAAAAGAGTTGTTGGACCCTAAAACTATATAAAGAAACTTATATCTATCAGCCCAATTGCACCAAACTCTTTCCTCTCTTCAGTTCTAACTTTGAAAACAAAAACATGGATATTGCTTTTGCCGAAGAAGAAGATTGTGCTATTTATAGAGCGTACGTTGTGGTAATCTTGCTCATGATCGTGTTCACAAGCTCCACAAATCGGAATCCCAAGAACAGCTATGGAACCGTATTTTAATGGTATTTGAGGCGTTAGATGGTAATCGAATTCGAAGATCATCCAATGACATTAAGATGAGGTTAAAGGCGCTCGATAAAGAGATTGACAAACTTGAAGATGAGGAAATATTTGTTAGGGACACTTTTCCTTGGTGGATGTATGAAAAACGAGTAAGTATCTCTGTAACTCCGACTCACATTAACATAAGTTAGTACTAACTTGTTACTCATTCGTAATTTCAGAGAAATCTTACGGATCGCCGGTATGTGAACCTCTACGGTAAACGATTTGAACATGAAGGATGCTACAAAATCAAGAGGCACAATTTCTATGGTCACTGGAAGTTATGATCTGTTTTAATACTTTTAAGTGATTGTAAGAGTGGTTTTAAAGTGATTGTAACGTTAAGGTCTTTAAGTAATGGCTACAATCGGAATATTATTAATATAACAGCCTACCGATTATTTATACGCGGAAGTTTATTTGGTTAAATAAGCAACCGATTACCACGATCGGACACTTTATGAGTTAATTGAATTTCCGAATGTTATGTTGTTTGGATACAGAAAACAAACAACAATGCATTATGTTATGTAGCATATGTGTTACCATCAACAACTTCAATTTCTCCATGTTCTAAGATTACAAGTAGTAACATGATTTCTACCATTTGATGAAAATGGAAATGGAGTATTACTTGATGCTGCTTCTTCAATTTCGGTCATTTGACTAGATTATGTTTGAAATATGTTTCCAAAGTAGTTCTCTCACGTTTAGGCGGCCCTTTACGAATTTAATGGACAAACATAATGTACATACACAGGCCCAGCTTTACAGATACCCCGGGACTTTGTCACGGTCGACCATATAGTCTATATAGAGATTCTTCTTCTGCTTGGCTTTTCTCCAATAGCCTTCAAAGAAACGAAGGTGTTGACATGAGGAGTTGTTACGATTTCATCCACACCATCATCATCCACAAGTAGTTTCCAACTTGCTGTTCTTGGGTCATAACAGTAGAACCACGTCTCCAACATCGAAAATATAACTTCGCCGTTCTTTGTTAGCAGTATAGGCCAAAACAAATTCGTATACTTCTCATGCATCTCGTACACTATACTGAAGTCCTTGATCCAAATCTTATTCTTCAAGGACCATATTTCAATATCTGGAGTTATCAAATTTTGGTAATAAAAACATAAATTACCTCCCAACACAACAAGCCCAAAATGCTTTTCGGAACAGCTACTTCCGGTGAAACAAGGAGGGTTCGGAACAATCTGGAACTCTTCTTTCACCAAATCGAATGCGTAGATGTTCGAACGCTCGAGCCAGTAGATAGCTTCATTAGCAAACGTTCCCGGCAATTCATAACATCCCCAGGGAAAATTATGTAACCACTACCAAGAGTGTATACTTGGACCTGTCCTGCCACCTGATAGCCGTCGAATAAGATTCTAACAACTTTGTACTCATTGGTGGAACAAACATATCCGAAACCTTGAGCGAGACGAAGAACCCTGGGACCACCTCGTACAGGTACGTTGACTTTAGGGAGATATGTGTGGTCTCCGGTAACAGGATTACAAATGTAGATGGGATCACTGATTCTGTCATGGTGTCTACCTAGACATATCAAGCCATTGCATGATCCAACCAAGTACACCCTTGATGTATGAAAACGCATACGAGGATGTTTAATCTTTTTAAGTGTTGTCTTGAAGTCATATTGCTCATCAGTATTAATCTTATCATTGTACCGTCCCCCATAGAAAAGGGCAACTTCTTGACTGTTCCCATCGACGCTACGAGCACAAAGGAGGCCGCTGTCCACATTAGCAGCATCACCATGGTGAAGTTGATTAAGCTGCCTCCGTACGTGCATGTTAGTAAAATAAGTTCTTTTGCGAGTAAGGAGACTCAGCCAGTTCTTGCATACTAGTTTACAGTCTAAAACGGACTCAACTGGTACCCGAGAAAAGATGTCTAACAAAATATCACAAGGAAGATGCTTGATGTGTCCTATTAAACCAAGTTACATTAAAACAAACAATTAGAATCAATTGACAATAACCTCTTTGTTATCTCATTGAACTAATAATGAAAATCTTTAGGAATTGAAGATGCAACCTTTGGTGATAGTGTGAATCTAATTTGACAAAGATCTGATTTCTCCATTGCGGCTGGCTGAAATTGAAGATGAGAAGAGAAGAACCGATAGTATACAGGCTGAATTAAAGAACTAAAAACGTTTCCAATACCAATGGCTGCGCCTGCTAGAGCAATAGTAGAAGCTCCAGCTCCAATTAATCGCTCCGTTTCCTTTTCCGTTTCGAACACCAACTTAGAAACCGAGTCGAAAGAGGAAATCGCTCCGTTTCCTTGCCAACCAATTGCTTTGGCCATCAACTACAACACTTCCATATTTAAGCCAAACTAATCTCTCCTTTAGAGCAAGCGCTATGGGTAGTGTCACTCTTTCAGATGAAAGAAAACACTACCAATTTGAGCAAATTAGGGTGGGTAGATTTCAACCCACTTTCTCCCGAAACTCGTTCAACTGAACGAGTGGTTGGTAATGTAAAATTACACGGGAGATTATCCCCATTTAAAAAAGATTAAGCTAGACGGAAGGCAAAGCCCCGTGTGGGTTAAATATTTTGTTACACACGGAACACGTTCCCCGGTCTAATAGAAAAATTTGCCAAGACGGGACATGGTCCGTCGTATGCTTGTTTTCTTAGTTCTAGACGGATGTTAGTCTCCTTTCATATGAATGAGTTAGTCTGCAAATGAAGACTACCCATACCCCTTGCTTTATAGAATCATTTTCCTTATTGGTCCAAGCCATACATTTGTAAAGTAGTTCTTTCTCTTTCGATTTGGCTTTCTTCGGCTCTCAGAAATGGAAGCTTGTATTATAATAAGGAAAGGGCTGACACTAAGAACTAGACCACACTGCCAAGTCTCAGCTTTCAGACGAGTTATTTTATACCTTGACAAGTTTGTATTTTAGTTTAGACACCAAATATTAGAATTCGCCGTGTCCAAATATGCTCATTTGTCTCGGACTAGATTTCACACCGTGACCAATCTACGCAATGCTTACGGATCTGTTATACTCACCGTGTCCAAAACCAAGAGATACTTGGATGTTGGGCCCAGTTTTTAAGATTAATACGTCATTAATGCAACATCTAACACTTCTTTTTCTTAATTAAACATAACATCCATGACATGAGATTCCATACATATATAGCTTACTCTTAACAAGAATGAGTCCTGTCAACTTATATACCAGGGCATAGGTTGAGGTTAACATATGCCCTGGTATATAAGTTACCAGGACCAACTGGAACTTTTATAATCAACCTTAACGTATGCTCTGGTATATAAGTTAACAGGAGTCCACAAGGAAATAAATGACGAAATCCTTATGATTAAAATGCTGGTAGTACTTGTAATGTAGGCCCATGTCAGTCTTCACTGATAAATGCACTGCAGTGATCACAGCTTCAAGGGCGAGATTTCTTTATCCAAAGAGTACTCAGTCACATCATAAGAATAGATCAATGAATACCTTTAAGCGACTTTCAAGTGTGTTCGTCTCTTGTGCACTCAAGTCTCTGATTTCCTGTGTGGCATCCCCGATAGCAGCTTGGTCTGCCTGGAATTGAATAGCATATTGCCTCTGTATATTTTTAGATTTTTAGAAGTTCCTGAAACATAACCAGATACTAGTGGTTCACTATTCTTATCAGATTTTTAGATCAAACACAACATGTTAAGTTATTGGTCTAATATATCAAGGATAAAGGAAGGAAGCAGTTTGTTCGTCATAAGTTCGGCTTATTGCACTTAGATAGGGAATTCCAGCTCCCAATACTTAGAACCTACTACCAGGAGACACATAAGTCAAAAGTTCTTCTGAAATAGTTGTACAGAAGCATTCTGAAACTGGTTTACCTTTATTGGAGGTTACTTCGAGAATGGAGCATGACCATGGGCCACCTTCAAAGCAGTTTATCCCAAATTATCCATAAAAGTATATAATTTTCCTTATAGGCATAGAAGACGAGCGTTTTATTTATCGCTAGTGTTCATGGAAAAAGTAGACACCTGCCGAGTAAACACTGTTATACAGTTCACAAATAAGCTCTGCAGTATCTCTGATTCATTGGTGATATAATGTCAAACCTAGCTTACTTTTCTTTGGTTCTGGCCGGGTTATCTATCTTTAATTACTTGGAACTTGATACCAAACAAAAAAAAATATTATCTGTTAGGCACAGTACAACCTTAAAGAGTTTATGTTTTATATTGTAAAATGTCGATTGTTTGTGTCAAATCAACCACGTACTGTTTTATATTGTACAACCTGAGCGCTCGCTGTGGGAATCTTATTACTCCTGAAGCTCACCATCAGACTCTATATCTGAAGCATCCATGAAATGACCTGCATTATAAACAAAGCAACTAAGTTAGCACCAAATTCATGATTTACCCAGATAAAATGACACTCAACAAAAATCTGGCAGCTCAACATCGAAAAACAAGGTTAAGAAGAGCATGGCATCAGTCACATTTCATAGCGCAAATATTTTGAAGAAGTAAGGAACCTTAAATATCGTCATATTAATGCATCTCCAAGGGATAAGATGTCGACCACTACCAGATTCTTAAGTACAGCCTACAAAAATCAAACAATGAGGAAGTTGACATTGTTTTCCCTTTTATGAAATACAATTAATGAATTAAGAGTAAAATCTAAATAACCAACATACATATATGGATCTGAATAGCAAACAAGAAAATACAAATGAGAGTTAAATGATGAATACAAATTGATACACCACATGTCTGAAAATTTCCAAATTCAACAACTGTAATGTGACCTGGAATCTGGACTAATAATCCTGGTGTTAATATACTACTGACACAAAGACAAACCCCCATCTGTCATCTTCTTACTTAATGTCTCTCCCTAGAAAGATGGGATTCAAAAGGTAATGGTGGGTGGTGGAGAATGTAGACAGATTTAGAATAGAGTCACAAACTAGAAAGAAAAAAAAGATAAAACAAAAAAATGAGCTTCTACTGATCTAAATTAAGAGACAATAATGACTTACTCGCTACCAGAAAATGCTCCATATGGACCCTCTTAGTACGAACCCCACCACCACCACCACTAGAAGTAAGCTAAGAGCTCAAGGTCTTATTGAAGCTCATGTAAAACTTCCAAAATCAAGAGGCTTAACAAGAATCCATGATTTAGTGGTTTCTGTAATGCACAATTCAACTCTCCGATGGCAAGCTTAATAATAACCTAACATGCCTATTTTGCCTCCTTTGGCCTTCCGCAGAAGGGTTAATTGCAGTAAGAAAAAACATAGTTTTGTAGGTGCACACCATATGTGTAGAGTATAGTCGTCCTCATAAAACTTCATCTTATGTGGATAGAGCTAAGTGACAACCTGAGATGATTTCCAACATACACCTACCAAGTCGAACTTCTAAGTACAATACTTTTGCACCATCAAAAAAGAGTCCCAAGTCTCCAATTGCTGGGCATTTACCAACTAAAATCCCAAACCTTAATGTTATTATCCTTAAAAACCCCTTACTTGATTCTGCTTTCTTAAAGATGCCTGCCCTCACACAGCAAGAGCTCCTCAGAATTCTGACGCTAGGATGTCGCTTGGCTGTAAATGAAGAAAGATGTAAAAAAGTCAAATTACAGTAGAATGGCATATATAACTTACGTGATTTTTTGAAAGTAAATACGTCCCTGACTGAATCAAATTGACAGGAGACAGTGATCACTGAGATTTCATCCCTTCAACTTGTTCCCAGGAGATAGTAAAACATTACATGCTTCATGCGCTAACGGGAACAACCTGTGCAAAATTAGTATAGCTGGAATTATGCCCTGCAAATCCATATGTTTTTATCCTCTAAAAATGTCTGGCAAAACGGCTAAAGTAGGAAAGCCAATCTCCAACATAATTTAGTATAACCCCAGCTACCTTGCAAAGCTGAAACATGGCTTCCTGTACTTCATTATAACCATGGTCCATTACCAGTTGCAGACTCCATACAAGCAGATCCAATACTGTTAACTTCGTCCATGAAAATGACTGAAGGTGTTTGCTCCTTGTGAAAGAAAAATTCACGTGTTAAATAAGTACCGAAACCACAAACTAGTAATTTTCTACACACAATGCAGCTGGAAAGAGTAAATGATTAACAGATATGTTGTACTAGTCACATCTTCTATTGATCAAAGAAAAGAAAAGAGACGAAAAAAGGTACAATTAGCACCATAAACTCCAACGAAGGTAAATAGGTATAATGACCAGTTCTTCTGTAAGTAGTATATTACCTGTGCCAGCCATCATAAGTCTCCGCGTACCTAAAAGAAATCAACCAACAGTCTAGGTTACACCCACCAACAAACCAGTGAGTATCCACTGAGTATACACAAATAATGTAAGAGAAATCACTATCAGAAATTTCCATAAACAGCAATTGTGCATACAAATCTCAAATCCACAACGCAGCTAGATAATTCTTTAGACTCATAGGGTCCGTCTGGCACACTTATACTGGAGGTAAAAGAAGGGTGTGGTGCAATCAGAGGGAATAATCAGAGGTTAGAGCATCGTCTTTACAGATGGAAGACGCATGACATACTTCATTACTGTGTCTAAATATCATCAGTAGATCTAATCTATTTCCTACTGGCCCAAAGGTAAATAAATTCAAGTCATATAATCACAGAAAACTTAGACTTTGATCAACCAGAAAACCAAGTTTACACAATCATCATAGCCTAACCGTCTAGAAAGAAATGTAATTAGCTAATCAATTAAACAAATTTTCTATTTCTTCCAATTTAAGAGCTCCGATCTACGAAACTCACAAATTCAAAAAAAAAAAAGTCTAGAAAAAAATGAATATATTTGAGAACAACTCAAATCCCAAAAATCCCAAAATATAGTCCACCCGCATGGAATTGAACCTAGTGAAATCAAAATGATGATAACACGAGAGAAGATTAAAAAAAAAAGAACCTGAGAACCCATAGAGGAAATAAAGAGCCCATCAACATTTTTACACCAGAGCTATTTTCTTTATTGGACTCGACTATTACAAACAAAGTGGGTATATATAGACCCTTGTACAAAAGAGAGTACATGCCATGTCTACTAAAACGTGTCACCGGAACTTTTCCCAGTTGATGTCTTCCTAAGTCAAGATACCTTCTTCACACTTATCCAGTGGTCAGCCACCGATTATATATGAAAGATACACTCCCCTTTGGTTATATTAAAGAATTAGAGTCATAGGAAGTTCTTGGGATGAAGAAATATAGGGTGGTGTAATCAACATTTTACTGGTACAAGTTGTGTGACTACAATCAAGAAGTTGGTGCTAAATGGTTTTATTTATCATATCTGGCGGGAAAGAAATAACCGTGTTTTTAGATCTATTTCAAATTCTCAAGACCAAGTTAGTATGCTAATAGTTCAAGATGTGAGATTTACCTGTAAGTAGTATAAACAGGTATGCGACCGTCTGAATCCTTCTATTTGTTTGCAATCTTTTCTAGGCAGGCATTTTGAGCATTATTATTTGATTAAATTCTTATATTTATCCAAATAAAACAAAGGTGTGCGACCATTACCTTCAAGCGTCCATTGACATGGTTAGCGAGGCACGAGGGGATTGAAAAAAGACTCCGTGGTAATGGGATCGTTAAGGTTACGGACGATAAGGATCAAAAGGCCCGTCTTAAAATGGTAAAGTCCCTTTAAGAATTTTTGTTAGACTTTGTGTTGGTTTAGCAATATAACATGCTTTGTGTTTTAATTAATCTGGATTAGCATTAATACTAATCAGTGAGTAATGTTATATATTGTTTATCTTTTTTTTAAGATAAGAAATGGCATATTGGTTGATATCTTATATTGTAGGACTGTTTTTCAACTTATGATGGAATAAGTTTTCTTTTTAAACAAGATCTAGAGTGGAGTTCACTGGATTAGCATTAATACTAATCAGTGAGTAATGTTATGTATTGTTTATCTTGCTTTTAAGATAAGGAATGGCATATTGGTTGATATCTTATATTGTAGGACTGTTTTTCAACTTATGATGGTAGGTTGATTGACACATGTTCTACTTAGCATGAGGTGGACTCCACTCTAGATCTAGTTTAAAAAGAAAACTTATTTCATCATTCAAGAACAAGAAAAGATAGAAGTGGAAGTTTATCTAATTGCAGTAACAGCTGAAGTTTACAAGCTTTCATGTTCTATTGTTTTCCTACAAACTAAGGTATGTACTTAAACTTCCTATCTATTAACATGAAGATATAGAATATGTGATCCTAAAGCATATAAAGAATAGTCTATCAGCAGGAAGTGTTAACCATGTTTACAAACAGCTTGTTTATAGCTATAAGAAACTAGTAAGCATGATTAAGGAGCTGATTTCTAACATTGGTATCAGAGCCCTAGGTATAACATATTCTACATAACATGTTTTGGTAGTTGTTGTGACTATTATGAAATGAAAACAATTCACATATCAGTTTAAACATGAAGTTCCTAAAATTCAAATCATGTAGTATGTGTGTTTTGTTGTTGTCATGTTACAAGGCTGATCTAAAGAATTATTTGAACCCTTGTAGCAGTCTTTGGTGTGACTTTTATCGTTTCTATGTGTCGCCAAAGTGATACTTAGGGAGCTGATAAAAGCTACATATTTTCGTTATGAAAGGACTATGTAATATTGCATTTCAGATGTTGTTCGTATGACGATACCCAATGGTTAATTATACTTGTAACATCTGTAATGGAGCAAGATATTCTATTTATACGTAGTAAATGATAGATCTTTTCGACCCAAAGGTTTAAAAGTTCCGTTGAATACTATGGATAGGCTGATTAGTCTTGTTTTGTGTTTAAGACTTGGTATATTACAAGTTTACCCAATGGTGAAGTTGTGATTGTATCAAGTCTGAGATCAAAATATTGTTATCATGAAGTTTCAATAACAATTGTTAGTTCTGATTTATGTTATATGAAGTTTCATGTGCTGGTGTTGTAAACAACTTGTAGTATTATAATGATTTCTTATGTTTAAACACATATATATCATTTGTATATGCATCTTTTCAGTTACAAAAATGAATCCTGCACAAATTCAAGGTCTTGTGGCTGGTATTGAGCCTCTTAGTGGTACAAATTACCTGAAACGGAAGTCACATATCGATATAGTTCTTGGTTATTTGGATTATGATATTTCCCTTAGAGAACCTAAACCAGACATGCTTGTCGACACTTTCACAAGAAATGAAAAACTAGATTTCCGAAATGGGAAAGGCAAACAGAATGAGTATTACGATTATCCGTAGTGCGATTCCAGATGCCATTAGAGGTGGAATTCCATTGAAAGATACGGGTAAAGAGCTAATAGAGGTTATTCAGTCACAGTTTCAGAGTTCGGAAAAGTCTATGATTGGTACTCATATGGGTCAGTTAACTTTATGCGGTATAGTGGTGAATGGAGTATTCGGGATCATATACTTCAAATGGCAGATCTGATTTACAAGCTACGGGGGATGGATATGAATCTTACAGATGATTTTCTTGTACAACATGCGATTAATTCACTTCCGAAACAATTTGAAACTTTTAAAGTTAATTACAATACTAGCGATAGGAAATGGGGTAGCAGAAGGGCGAAACATAACCTACAAAGACATGGTTCATACCATGTTATGCACTTATACTCTATCTGAGTCCTTTTGGGGAGAAGCCTTACGGACAACAGCATACATACTGAATCGTGTTCCAACTAAAGCAGTACCAAAGACTCCTTATGAACTGTGGACAGGTAGAAAGCCTAGTGTAAATCATTTTCATGTTTGGGGATGCGCAGCGGAAGCTAGGCTATATAATCCTTCGGAAAAATCTCTTGATTCTCGCACTACAAGTTATTTCTGTTTTGGTTACCCAAACAGATCAAAAGGATACAGGTTTTATTGTCCATCCAGATCTTTCGAAATTGCAGAAACTAATAATGCTAAGTTTCTAGAGAATGATAAAATTAGTGGGAGTGAAACTCGACAAGTTGTGTTTGAAGAAGAACATTATCATCCAGATGTTGAAACTTCAGTTCGAAAGGAATCCACTATTGATGTTCCAGAATCATCTAAAGCTGCAGAAAAGGATGAAATAGTTCTTCGCAGATCTGCTAGACCAAGAAAAACCGTCGTAAAACCCGAATTTAGTACATTCATGGTAGAATCAGATGGCATTGTTGATGATTTGGAAGAACCATTAACATATTTACAAGCAGTGAATGGAAAGAATTCGCTCTCTTGGCTTCCTGCCATAGATGAAGAATTAGAATCAATGGACAAGAATGGAGTATGGGATATGGTGGATCTGCCAGAAGGTGCAACAACAGTTGGATGTAAATGGATTTTCAAAATCAAACACAATGTTGATGGGAGTATCGAAAGATTCAATGCGAGACTTGTTGCGAAGGGGTATACTCAAGAACCAGGTGTTGATTATGAAGAAACCTTTTCTCCTGTTTCCAAGAAAGATTCGTTTTGAGTTATTATGGCAATGGTAGCTCATTTCGATCTGGAATTGTTTCAAATGGATGTGAAAATGACTTTTTTTTTGAATGGTGATCTAGATAAGAAAATTTATATGGTACCACCGAAAGGTTTAGCATCTAAAGATCAAGAGGGAAAAGTATATTGCTTGAAGAAATATATATACGGGCTGAAACAAGCCTCTAGGCAATGGTATGTGAAGTTTGATCAAGTAATATCCTCATTTGGTTTTGTTGAAAATGTGGCAGAGATAGGTGCATTTACGAAAACTAGTGGGAGCAAGTTTATCTTTTCGATTCTCTATGTTGATGATATCTTGCTACTAATGATCTTCACATGATGTATGATACTAGGAATTTTCTCTCAACTAACTTTCAGATGAAAGACTTAGGAGAAGCTTCTTATGTTCTAGCACTACACCAAATTCTGGGATCCGTAACATAACTGAGATGTTACTAAAACGGGTTGTAACGGCTCATGCCTGTTGCAAAAGTGGGTGTTACATTTTTTGTAACGGCAATAGGCCGTTACGCAATTTTGGTTGTAACGGCCCTCGTGATGAGTGTGTGAGCCGTTACTATTTTGCCACGTGGTAACTTGACTCGGGGCCGTTATTTAATTTTTTTGTAACAACGCTGTCGTAACGTCCTCGAGCCGTTATTACGTGGCAGATTGTAACAGCTTAGAGCCGTTACTACGTGGCAGGTTGTGACAGCTTAGAGCCATTACGAACTTTTTTGTAACAACAAAAAAATTACTGCCATTCAACCTTGACCAGGTCAAGGCTGACCGGCAGTTCATTTTCTGCCGGAATTCTAAATTCAATACCCTGCATACACCTTTCAATACATTCATAAGCACACTCAACAACAATTTGTTCAATTTATGCTTATCATATTCATTCAATTCATCTCAGATTCATATAACAAAAGACTGAAATTTCTCTAAGTACCTAACTTTTTTTTTTGTTTGTTAAGTATCAAATTTCTAAAGGAATACATGGAAGGTTCCAAATTTCTAAGGGAACACATACAAACTTACTAACTGCCTACAAAACTTGAATACATGGAACTTACAAATCTTGAAGCTCCTTTGTTCTCCATCCTTTCTGATGAAATAGAGCATCATTCAAATAACTGCAACTAGTTCATTATATCCTTTGCAGGCTTGCTTTATTGAAAGCTTGGGCATCAGAAAACTCGATGTAGGCAATCCTGCAAAATACAATAATACGACTCAGCACCTAGAGGAAATGAGTTGGTACCTAAGCCAATTCAAAAAAGAGAACAAAGTTACGTCCAACTGGTACCAAGGATTTCAAATTATATCATTTAAAAAAATTCAATGAAAAACAGTCCACAAACACTTTCTTAGCCAAACCAACAAGTTAACAACCCATGGTTATGCATGGTTGATGAGCACGAAAGTGCGACGCATTTTCACCCATAAATACATTAGTTGGGACTCATTTTATCACTAATAAACTTGTTTGTAGGTGTTTTTGTGAAATAAGCTCTTATGGAGAAAGTTGCTCGAAAAGTGGTTTTTGTACCCCGGAGGACTCATTTTATTTGGACTCTCAGTTTTGGATAAGGGGCACCCAATTACTAAGGGGCACCCTAATTACTATTCGCACTCTCGGATTGGATAAGGGGCAGTCATCTTCAACCTTTTGAAATATGAATTTTGGCGGGAATATTGGTTTTCAAGGAACTGAAATTAGGGCTCGATAGTTGAAGGTGTTATAACGAGACTAAATGGCTAAATTCAAATGGGTTTGTTCCTAAGACCCAAACAGAGCTGGTATGGGTCTTCGTTTCAACAAAAATTGGCTAGAATTCGAATGGGAGTAAAACAGGAACGTACAAAACTAGGGCTGGATTTTTAGACGTGTTCGACAGAGATTCAATCACTATATTTGGTTTTGTTGGACTTGTTTGAGATAAACAGGGCTGGTAATGGTCTTAGATTTGTTCATAATTGGTTGGATAATCGGATTCAAAGAAATCAGGGTTCACGGGTTTTTGGCTGTTCATCTGCGTACATTTGTGAAGTGGTTCGGCTGAGATTTAATCGGATATTCAGTTGGAATTAGTTGGAAAATGACCTGTTTTATCAAAACAGGGAATGTATGTGCCCTGGAATCGATTGAAGAGGTAGTCACGTGGACATACCATGAACCAGAGGTTGGAGCAATACGCGGAGTTCTGTTGGTGTAGTTTTGAAGGATTGCATGTGTTTTCGAGCGTGTGGACTCATTCTACGATGTGTTGGAAGCATGATTGGAGCGTGTAAACATTGATTGAAAGCGTCGAAGACAAGAAAGGGAAGAAAATATCTCAAGAATATATTCTTTTAGTGCCGAGTAATGAAGGATTATCTCGGAGTGATTGAGCGAGATTTATTGGGTCTCGTTGGCTATATAAAGGGTTCGGTGCATAATGAGAGGATTATCGAGTGATTGGGGAAGCTACGAGTCGAGAGAATTGTCTGCAGAGGAATGCAGCAGCAAAGAGAAATAGTGAAGAACACGAAGAACAGACTTGCAAGGACATTCGTAAAACACATGTCGTTTATGCGTAAGAGATAAGACTGTCATCATCCCATGACAGTTTCATCGCTATCTTTGTAACGGTGGGTTTGCAACGCTTATAAACGTTGCGAATTCCGGTTTAATTTGATTTTCTCATTTTCTCTTCTTTGTAAACACCATTTGGGCAATAAAAATGAATTTTGAGCGTGTTTTCATCATGAGAAGCTAAGCCCCTACACTGGGTCGACGGAGGAAGCCGAATTTCATATGTGGGTAATTTTAATTAATTCTTTATATGACTTTTGCACTTATTTAAATAGAATTAGGATTTGAAAAAATTAGTTATCATTTTATTAGATGGGTCATGCTTGCTTAGATGTTTGATGGCCCATGCTTACGATTTATAACTAATGTTTGGAGAATCTACATTGGCAAAAATAAGAGTCCTTGTTGTTTTGAGCGATAATTCTTTGAAGAATAATAATTGAACCTATTAATATGAATGCGGTGGAATCCTAGACCCAGTGACTCACGCTTTTGTTTATTATTTTCGTTAAACCTTTTAATTTAATCTCAACAACATCCGAGTGAACGACAACCCTTTTACTACTACAACGAACAAATTAAAAACTTTATTAATGGTAGAGGACATCATTGCCTACACAAGCCTCTACTAGAACCACATTCTCAAGGAATTTCAACAAACCAGTTCAGTTATTCTATAGTCAACTTCCATGTTTTACAAATAAAATGCATACCTATATGTAATGCAACAGTCCACTACGTTGTTCTCTGTTTCCCTAGATTATAACAAGCGAAAAAAAAGCCTGATCACTTGCAACTATAAATAATTATTACAAGTGTGGATTGTCATCTATAAATCCACCAAACCTCACAATGCACATTCAGAAATTCACCATAACTAGCTAGCTCAAAGCCTAATAAAGGTAACTCAATTATAATTAACAGCACAATGACAACCATTACCTGGGCACGAACGAAACCACTAAGGGTAAAAATGGAGAAATGTCCAGTATAGATACCGCTGTCATCAATATGACCAATGTTAAGCTGAACTGGAGCATGGTCTTTTGCAGTAATAATTATATTTATAGCATAACTGCAAAACCATCAGAGCAAAGAGGGCACTCTGCTCATTAACCCGAAAGAAATTAAACACAATGTTAGTGCTTAGGGTTCGTTTAACGAGCCTATAGCACAAAATTTACTAATTTAGTAAAAGAGCTTACATGGCCTACCAAGTGCAGAGAATCCAAATTACTGGAGTTAAGCATCATTTCATCATTCGGGTATACATGGAAACTTCCTAAGTTCAGTTCATTCTCACTTAAATCACTATAAGTTCATTCCTATGTCCTAAGGGAATAATAAGACAATGGAAGTGTAACAATGTCGAAGGAAATGGTGACAGACCTTTAAAATGGCAAGACCACCAGAAAGTTTAAGATAGCCTCTCCTGCACCTTATCTTTATATCTTATAATCAGGACTGCCCATTTCAACTCCAGCTCTTATCTGTTCACATCATTCCTCGATAGATTTTCTTGTCACCAGCCCTGCAAGAACTACAATATCATCCTTAGATATTGTCACTTATACTCAATACATATATTAAATATCAACAAAAGAAAACATTATGTGAATATACCATTTCTCCTGATTTAGGTAGGAGACCATTCCACGTAGGAATGGCGTGTGCACGCTCTACATATGCAGCATTTGTTCCAGTAATGTCCTGCGGATTTCCAGAACATGGGCGTTAAAGTAGATTGCCTGATCTTCACTCTCATGAATACAAACCCAAGAAACTTAATTAGACATGATAAAATTAAATTTAAAAAGTATTAAAAGAGCAAAATTGATCAAAATATAACATGACATTACCTGGAAGCAAACGAAAAGATCTCCAACCTCAACTGTTCCACATTCGGAAGGCTCGATAGGGATAAAACGCTCATGAATCGCCTTCTATGCATTCACCCATTCATCCTACTCAGCACCAAATTTAGCAAAGAGTACTCATACTTCCTTCAGAGAAACATAATTCAAAAAGATCATGTACCCAAAGATATCATTGTAACTTACTAACAAAAAATAACCATAAAAGTGGCATGACTGACAACACAAAAAAGAAAGATACTTCAGACTGGAGTATTATTGATCTAGTCGACAACGATTCAATCCTACAACAGGCACAATCAACATACTTTAAATGCGGATGATTGTGTTCCTCACAATCAACTCCAGGCCTTGTTTGCAAGGCTTAAGCATTCATCGCCATTCGAACAAGAAATGTATTATTTTACATCCTCCAAACATTTTTGCAGGTAATTAACATATAGCATATAAACCAATAGCAGTTAATACAACATTTTAGTGAACAGAAATGCGAAGTTATTATGTCAATGACTATAAGCAGATCCGAGAGAGAATAATTACCAAACCCTTTTTCGTTTCTTGTTGTATTAATTCTCTAACGGGACGATAAGCTGCAGTCATAAACAGGTTCTGTCCAAAAGTTGTTGCTCATGTTAGTAAAAGTCACAAATGATTAAGATATCAAGTTATGCACACATCTAAGCAAAATACAAACCTTAAGATCACTTCCAGTGTATCCTTATGTCATTGTTGCGAGATCCTTAAAATCTAGTCCTTCTTCAACCTTCTCTCTTGATATAAGAGTTTTCAATATCATTTCTCTGTTCTCTACTGATGGCAAACCAACCATAATTCTTTTTCATGTCAACAAGAGTTGAGAGTCATTAAGGACGCACACTATAAGTTATTCATCCGAATATGAGCAAAGTGAATCCGAAATAAACAGGCTTATACACCTGCGCTCAAACCGTCGAATGATGGCTTCATCAAGGTCAAATGGAGAGTTTGTTGCAGCGAGAACAAGGATCCGTTCACCAGGCTTAGTCATCATCCCATCCCAGTGTGTCATGAACACATTTTTAATCTTCCGCATAGCCTCATGCTCCCAAACTATTGAGATATTCAATGTCTCGGCAACAAGAACATAAGTTCTACATAGATTTCTCGGGGTTTAGGAGTTTAGGAAATTGAACTTACGGGAGCTTTTGCTGGAGATGCAACATCGCCATCTTTCTCCACAACTGGAACTGATTTATCAACACTTTTTGTATCAAGTGCATATGTCTCTGAGGTTGGAATAGGTTTCCCATCCCCTACCTGAAACAATGAGATAACAAAGATCCTTAATTATAATTCTCCTGAGCTCTAAGATTGATTAGAAATGCAAAGACAAGATGTGAAACTGACCTTGCTAGCATCAGCATTTGCTTCCAGCTTTAGTGTATCTTTGCCATCAGACAATTGAAAATTATTCTTCACAATTATTAAGAAAACCAAAATCAAAAGGGGACTAAAGCTGCTTCTCCTTATACTCATCATCTTCATTTTCTTACTGCAATATCAAAAAACTAAAAATAGAAAACACGTCAATAATTCAAATGACTTCAAACAAATAATGAAATTTTACTCTTAAAGGTTTCAAAGAACAAACCTCTCCACCACTCTTCTTCATTATCATAATCATTCACTTCCAATTTTGATTTCTCGTATTAATCTTCATATATCCTCAACCTCTGCTTCAGAATCAACTCAACCCCATACAGAACCACCTCCCCCAGAAGTTGTTGCAGCTCATGATGCAACTATTGCTACTACATAACCTCCACCAGCTGAAAATTCACCACCACCAGAGCTTTAGAAAGACCAACGACCTCCTGTAAACCCAACTCCATCATAGAATACCAAGCCTTAGATGCCAACACCACCACCAGCAACACAAAAGCATTGAAAAGCATATAAAAGCAAAAATAAAAAACAGATCAATAAGTACCTATATCCACAGATCGAAACCCCAAATCAACAAAAAATAAAGAAACCCTAAATTAAGAAGTTGAAATTATAGAGAAAGCATCGAAAAAAATCAGTAGAAATCAATTAAGATATTGAGAAATTGAAATTAAGAGATTGAAATTGAGAATCCGATTACAAACCTGAACAATAGAAAAATCCAAAATCAACAGAACTCAATGTGAGGAAGCATCGAACAAAAACATGGAAATGAAACAAAAACTTAGGGTTTTTCTACGAGAGGTAAAAGTGTTTTGGATGAAGAGTAAGAATACTGGGTTTACTGGGTTCTAAGATTTGTCTGAAAATATGTGAATATGTAGGTGAAAGGGGAGCAGATAGATGTGGTTTACTAGGTTCTAGGGTTTGTCTTTTCTCTTTCAGATGAACATATTCTGAAACCCTAAAAAAGATGAACAAACTGAAATGATTAAATCATAACATAAGAGATTTCTTGAGAATAATCGTGAGAGTCATGAGATAGATTTCTTACAGATCTAAGCTTCTAAAGCTTCAACTCTAGAGACGAAAACCAGGGAAGAGAGGCGGAGAAAAAAAAGTGAAGGAATGAGAGTGGAATAATCGAGAGATACAAGTATGGGTGATGCGGGAGGAAATATCCTCTAGTTCAACAAATATTGGGTGGAAGAAAATATTGCACACAAGTGAATGGCACACGGGAAAATATCCCTGTTACGACCCTAGTGTTACCAAGCGTGTGACTGGCACGCGTATAAAAAAATTCGTAACGGCTTAGCCTTGTTACGAATTTTTCTAAAATTAGTAACGGCTCCTATCTGTTACGAATTTTTAGTAACGGCCATTTGTAACGGGAATTTTGTAACGGCTGCAAAGCCGTTAAGAATTGTTGTTACTAATCTGGGAATTTGGTGTAGTGTAGGTATAAAGATAAACCGTGACAGAAACAGGGGTTTGTTAGGTTTATATCAAGAAACCTACATCAATAAAGTTCTCAAGAGGTTTGAAATGCAGAATTGTGCATCGGGTGAAGCACCTATTGTTAAAGGTGATGTTATTAACAAACTGCAGTATCCAAAAATCAGATTTTGAGAGGACCCGTATAGATTCGAAACGGTATGCATCAGCAGTTGGTAGCTTAATGTACGCCATGATTTGCACACGCCCGGGTATAAGCTTTCTGGTTGGTATGTTAGGACGCTACCAGCACAATCCAGGAGAACCTCATTGGAAGGCAGTAAAGAAAGTGTTCTGATACTTGCAGCGAACAAAGCATTTTCAGCTTGTTAACCGAAGACCAAAAGAATTGGAAGTTGAGTGTTATTCTGATTCTGATTTCCTTGGTTCGGATAGCCTGAAATCCACATTAGGCTATGTTTTTATGTTCTGTAATGTTGCTATATCATGGAGAAGTGTGAAGCAATCAATTCAGGCTCAATAAACTATGAAAGCAGAATATATTGCTTGTTATAAGGCAACTACTCAAGCTGTTTGGTTAAGAAACTTCATGAGAGGCCTTCTAGTTATAGATTCAATATCTAGACCTATGAAGTTTTACTACGACAACCAAGCTGCAATAAGTTTTGCTAAAGACAGTCAAGGAACGGGAAGAGTGAGACACATACATATTAAGTATTTCCTAGTTAAACACAAAATCAAGGATCGAGAAATTGTTCTTTCTCACGTTCCATCTGAACGCATGCTTGCAGATCCTATGACTAAAGGTTTGAGCCCTAAAGTGTTTAAAGAGCATGTTGCATCTATGGGTGTTGTTAATCTCTTTTAATTATAAAACTGAAGTATGTATGTTTTTTGGTTGCATATATAATCAAATCAACTTCAGTTTACATATGAACATCTCTTGTTTAATTGTTGTTATTGTTTTGTATTGATGTAGTGTCTTAAGTGATGCATTGGCAGATCTCTTTTGAGATCATAAGCATGTTGTAGTCTCTTGAATGAGACATTGGCAAGCCCTTTTGAAATCATAAAGAAGTTTTTCTATAAGGCATAAAGATATTTGTTTTGGGATACTAATCTTAATGTCCTTAGTATGCCAATAAAGATTAACTCGAGATTGATAACCCGACTAGTTTTCTGATTATGGAAATGGTCTGTGTATCTTTTAAATGGTATGTGGGTCTTCATTATCGAAATCTAGCCTATTGTTGGTCTTGAGGATAAGGTTATACATGACAGTTTACTCATTGTTTAAATTATTATTTTCTAAATTTGATGGCCGCCTACAGTTTTACGACTTGTTAATCCATGTCTGTTTTTGAAATGATTTTCTGAAAAACTAAAACGTTTTATTGCTAACCAAGTGGGAGATGTTAGAATTTGTGTTGGTTTAGTAATAAAACATGCGCTTTGTGTTTTAATTAATCTGGATTAGCTTAATACTAATCAGTGAGTAATGCTATGTATTGTTTATCTTGTTTTTAAGATAAGGAATGGCATATTGGTTGATATCTTATATTGTAGGACTATTTTTCAACTTATGATGGTAGGTTGATTGACACATGTTCTACTTAGCATGAGGTGGACTCCACTCTAGATCTTGTTTAAAAATAAAACTTATTCCATCATTTAAAGAACAAGAAAATATAGAAGTGGAAGTTTATCTAATTGCAGTAACAGCTGAAGTTTACAATCTTTCATGTTCTACTGTTTTCCTACAAACTAAGGTATGTACTTAAACTTCCTATCTATTGACATGAAGATATAGAATATGTGATCCTAAAGCATATAAAGAATAGTCTATCAGCAGGAAGTGTTAACCATGTTTACAAAAAGCTTGTTTATAGCTAATAAGAAACTAGTAAGCATGATTAAGGTACTGATTTCTAACATTTTCGTCTTAAGAATTTTTGTTACATTAGACCAGGAATATGGTTATTGCTATCACATTTATTTCCGTACAAGAAGTTGGTTCCCCTCTTAGGAGTATTGTCTGATTCTGTGTATGTTATTGTCTTGATGGGGTTTTGTGGGTACATTTATTTTCTAACATTTTCGTCTTAAGAATTTTTGCTACATTAGACCAGGAATGAATATGGTTATTGCTATCAAAATTGATGTGGTTTGTATTTCATGTTTAGTTTCCTCCCTCCCTAGTTTGATGGGGTCAACGCTTGTGCTTCAAAGTAGCGATATAAACTTTATTTTCTGAATTACAATGGTGGAGGCTCATTTTGTACTTGGCCCTTATTCTTTTTCATAAACTTTGTGCTTTAGGAATGCTACAAGAAGTTTTGTGGGTTTTGTGTGTTGTATTTTGCGAATTATGAATCTCGATAAGTTACTTTCTGGTGCTTGTGTTTTTAAAATTTTTGATGTCACCTAAAGTTGTTCCGTAGTCTTGCTTTTCTTGTAAGTACTCAGTCCTACAATGCTCATCAATTTTTCCCTTCTTGTTATATTCTTGTGTAGATCATGGACAAGGCATTTACGTCTCTTGATTCAACTAGGCAAAGTATTTGAACTAACTGGGTTCGGTAAGTTCTCTGGTTCTGGATGTGATTTGAACATTATGTAGGAAGTGGGAATCGGCCTTATAATATTATTGATTAGTAGCTGGATTGAAGGGTGGGGGAGCTAGTGTTGTTTATTATGCTCACCCGGGATACTTAGTTTTTAAAATGTATTAAGTATGGATTACAGAGATGTGTTTTTCAACTGTTCCTTCACATTTGTTGCTCCTTGACTGCTCCTTGCTTTGTCTAATCGGTTTCCGACTATGAAAGATAGTTGCAGATCTCATTTTATCCGTCTGATTTTTCTTTTTTTCTTCCATTTTGTCATTTTATCTAAGCCATACGGTGTCTAGTTGATAGCCAGTAAAACTGGGACCAGTATGACTGGCAATTAGGTGTTGGAATTATAATTCAAATATTAAATTTAGGATAATTCTGTTTGATCTTTGAATATTTTGACATTTGAATAATTGTTTGTTAAGTGTCCCAGTCTTTTGGATAATACTCAACACATTAAAATGCGTGACTTAATTCTTACAAATTAGGATTTTGTTAGTAGTGGGATAATGAGAGTATTCTAGGGTTTTGAGTTATCGCCTATATAAAGGTTTGTTTTCTATTGTAAAATATGCAGAAAGATTATCAATGTAGTTTTTATATTTTTGAGTGTTTCAATCTCTCTCTCACTCCTCTCTGTGCTATGTTGGGAAATCTCACATGGTATCAGAGCTGGGGAAGAGAGTTGAGTTGAGGGAGAGTTACAAGAAATGTGTTTCGAAAAACATATATTTTGATTCTTTGGTGAAAAAAAAGTGATGTTGAGAAGAAAAACTGATTTAACGAAGAAAAAAAAGAGTTATAAGATTATTATTTTTTTTAAATGATTTGATTTATCTAGTGAAAAAGGGTGATTTTCAGAAGGAAAATTGTTATGAAAAGAAGGTTCTCATTTTTGTTTGAGTGCAAAGATTAATTTTGAGAGAAAAAAAGAAAGATAATTGAGATGGAGAAAAATGTTATGCTATGATGATGATGATGCAAATTATTAATTTGCATAATATGTTGGGTTGGATGAAATGATGCTGAGGTTGATCTGCTAACAATGATGATACCAATGAAGATGACAAACAATCAAAGATGTTGCTGATAATGATGGTGATGCTTGGTTTTTTCTAGTTCATGGTACTGATGATAGATAATAAAATTTTAAGAAGAATATTTGAATTACGGGAGAGTGTTGGAATTATAATTCAAATATTAAATTTAGGATAATTCTGTTTGATCTTTGAATATTTTGAAATTTGAATAATTGTTTGTTAAGTGTCCCAGTCTTTTGGATAATACTCAACACATTTAAATGTGTGACTTAATTCTTACAAATTAGGATTTTGTTAGTAGTGGGATAATGAGAGTATTCTAGGGTTTTGAGTTACTGCCTATATAAAGGTTTGTTTTCTATTGTAAAATATGCAGAAAGATTATCAATGTAGTTTTTATATTTTTGAGTGTTTCAATCTCTCTCTCACTCCTCTCTGTGCTATGTTGGGAAATCTCACATTAGGAAAAGTGGCACACTTGTAAGCTTCAACACTCTAGTTTGTTAGCTTTAGTTCATGGGGTGTCGTGCTAGTAATTGGTTACCGGAGTGGCAGCCTGCACGATCCTTGGTTGGATCTAAGGAACACACTTTTAACTATATTTCTGTAAGATGGTTGACGCCAGCTGAAGACAGGGCCAGGTTCGGTCGACTACATTTAGATTTGGTTGACTACGGTAAACGTGGAAGGACCAAAAAGCGATTTGTTTTTGGAAATGCAATATTGTGGTTTCGTTCAACTACCTTCTCCGCGGCATCTCTTGTTTTCTAAAGAATCGGGCTTAAAAAATGATATAAATCATGGATCTAATCCGTAGGAAAAGTCAAATTTACCCTTACACATAAATAAATCAAAATTTCACTATTCATTAAAAAAAAACTAAATTAAACCGACTTGATTGGGGTATCCCAATTTTAAGTGGACTCCTTTTAAGGGTCTTAGTGGGAGTCCTAATGGGTGAAATTACAAAACCACCCTTACCGTTTATAATTTTAATTACCCTAAATCAGTTTCATTTTTTTCATTTTATCTTCCTCTCTTCTTCTTCTCCCCCACCTCTACCTTACCGGCTGCTCCACCCCCCACCATTGAAGACTCGTCGATTAATTCGTCGTAATTGTTGATTCGAAAATTCCGATTAATCTTCAAACATGGATCCGCCGCGGCTTAGGGATAGTCCTATGAAAGATGAAAATAGAAAACGCAATGAATATAACCCTGGAAATGCAAAATTAGTTCGACAAAAAGAGAAGAAAAAAGCAGTTGAAAAAGAAGAAATCAACGCCGCTGAAAAAGAAGAAATCAACGTCGCTGAAAAAGAAGAAATCAACGCCGCTGAAAAAGGAGAAATGGCGCGATTTAGAAAATAAGGGACTACCTAAACTCACTTCAGTACTTCAATTTCATGTTTGCATGTCAAATTAGGTCAGGAAAAACGAATTTGTGATTTTGCAATTATTTAGCTGGGAAGGTGTTTGTTCCACGACCCTTCCAACTTTTCATGTTTAGATATAGTCGGAAAGCTCTTTGGTTGAAGATCTTGCCAGATGTTTAATATATGTAACTGCTTTTTACAGGGTCGGCAAGGTATTCAACCTAAAAGCCTGTCGGCGATATATTTTTTCTTTAGTTGGTGGGTTATAATTTGTTGCCCTTCCGACATTATAATTTAAAAATAGTGTCTTCTGATGCTTTCGAGTCATATGGTCGGCAAGGTAGTGAATATAGCCCTCCCGGTTTCGTTTTAGCCGGCGATATATCGTTTACATACCATGTCGACTAATTATGTGGAAAATCATGCGTCTTCTGTGTTCATAGTTGTTATATGCCGGCAGGTTATTTGAATAATACCTTGTCGACTATGGTTTCGACGACATGTATTTAGTTATCAACCATTCCGACCATTGTTTCGCCGGCTTGGTTATATTTGTCGACCCTGCCGACGGTTGAATGTTTTTTAATTGTTCTTGTTTAGGTTGGCAAAGGCAAAGAAGAAAACTGTTACTCCTCCTTCAAGACCTCCTCGCATTGGTGAAAAACTCTTGATTGAAGCACATTAAGGGGCATTAGTTGAGCTGGGAACGCTCAAGATCTGTGAACGAAGTGATCCTCGACCACCTTCGGAACCAAGTGATTCAGATGGAACTCCAGATGAAGACCAATCAATGCCTTATGGTGGAAGAGGTAATGATGATGATGATGTTGTTGAAAGAAGTCCGGTTGTTGGAGGAGGTAACAGTGATGATGATGATGATGATGATGGTGATCAAGACATACCATATTTTGCAGGAGGTAATGATGATGGTGATAACAATGCATGCTTAAAAAAAAATCTCAGATAACACCGAAACCGATATCATCTTTGGTATCTCGGCCATTGTCCAATATGAACGCCTTAACATACATCCATCATGTTGTCCAAATTTAATGTGTTGGATCAAAAGTTAGCAGTTGAGCTAACCGTATGTTACGATAATAAGTTACAACCGATACCACCTAAACTCACTGGACTCTTAAATTCTAATCTCAAACAACAATGGAGTCTGACCTAGTTAGCAATTCGGGGTACGGGTAGTAGTTCAGGACGGCATACGTACGAGAATTATACGGATTCAGATTGGTCGGATTCGGTCAAAAATCCGGTCAACGGTTCGTTATTCGGACAGTAGTTCGGAACGGCATACGTACGTGCAAATTCATTTTATAAATGTGAGTTCGACACTTAAAATTTGGCCTACATATATGGTAAATTGATAAGTATTATGACCTTATTATGAGACTTACTTTATTTGATATGATTTATAAGATGGAAAAAAATATTTTAGCGTGATTATTTAACAAGAAGTAAACAATTTAATCGCATAAATTTATTACAAAACGAGTTTATAGACTTTTAAACAAAAATCAACACATAAAACACTGGTTAAACAACTACTAATAGAAAATTTTAACTGAATAATTGTATTTAAATATAAAGTATATACAAAATCAAACAAAACCCAATCAATAGAACTCTGGTCAGAGAGTTACCTACGGGAGAGCGAGGTTGGGCGTTCGAATCTAGTTCGGAAGTATCATTTGGATTCGGCCAGTTCAGATACGTTCGCGAATCATTCGTAATATAATCCGGGAACTAGGTTCGGAGTTCAAATAGTTCGGAAGTATCATTCGGATGCGGTCAGTTCGGATACGTTCTCGAATCATTCGGGAATGATTCGGAGAATTACTAACTAGGATACAGAGACTCAGGGTACTCTCGAAAGACTCAAGAAATTGCAGAAAATCAATGGAGATATCAGTTAGAGATAAATAGAATAACAGGGTTCATCAACAAAAAATTACCAAAAAGAATCAAAGGCATCATCATGCCGATGTTTAAAACCCCATTCAGTAAAATTCAGTCCATTCTATGAACACATATTAGCAGTAGCAACATCACAGAACTTTATGATACTTGGAAAAATCCATCCGGAGGTCCAATGGCAGAGATATCATCCTTGGAAACGAAAGAATCCATGTTCTTGATATAACTCGGCCTAATACTCAGAACCTATTTATTAGAGACTTATATATTGATGCTCATGAGTCATGAGTTGTGCCTAACTAAAATTAAAACTTTAATGCTATCATGTAAATAAGTGTGTAACATTGTTGTTATCCTCAAAAATCGGTCAAAATCGCGGAAATCGGCCGCCTTGATCGCCAAAAATCGGAAAGGATTTGGAATCGGAAATCGCATTGGTCATATAGGGAGCAGCAACTGCTTAGCGAGTAATCGGCCTTGGAGAACGATATCGACTACACTTACTGACCACTATCTTGCCGTCCAAATTGAACGTGTTGGATTGAACGTTATAAGTTGACCTAACCATGTCGTACCATAATAAGTTACAACCACTAGCACCTAAACTCACTGGACTCCTAAATCCTAATCTCAAACAACAATGGAGTACCGACTCTGAAGAATACTCGAAAGACTCGAGAAATTGCAGAAAATTCAATGGATAGATCAGTTAGGGATAGATAGCTAAAATAACGATTTCTGCGAGAAAAATTTTATCAAAAAATCAGAAATCATGCCGATGTTTAAAACCCCATTTAACGGATACTCAGTAAAATTCAGTCCATTCTATGAACACAGATTAGCAGTAGCAACATCACAGAACTTCGGCATACTCGGTAATGGAAGAATCCATGTTCTTGACATTAACCCAGCAGGAGGTCCAATGGCAGAGATATCATCCTTCGAAACAGCTGATGGTGTTTACGATGTTACTTGGTCCGAAGAGAATGAAAATCTTCTTGTCGCTGCAATTGCTGATGGTTCTGTCAAATTATACGATTTAGCTTTGCCACCAGCAGGTAATCCAATTCGCTCATTATCTGAACATACTCGTGAAGTTCATTCAGTTGATTGGAATCCTGTTCGTCGCGATTCGTTTATTACGAGTTCCTGGGACGATACGATTAAATTGTGGACTGTAGATCGTCCGACGAGTGTGAGGACGTTTAAAGAACATGCTTATTGTGTTTATCAATCTGTGTGGAACCCTAGACATGCTGATATATTTTGTTCTGCTTCGGGGGATTGTACTGTTAGGGTTTGGGATGTGAGGGAGCCTGTTTCGACTATGATATTGCCTGCTCATGAATTTGAGGTTTTGTCTTGTGATTGGAATAAGTATGATGATTGTTTGATTGTTACGGCTTCGGTTGATAAGTCGATTAAGGTTTGGGATGTGAGGAATTTTAGGGTTCCGCTGACTGTGTTGAATGGGCATAGTTATGCGGTTAGGAAGGTTAAATTCTCGCCGCATAGACAGAGTTTGATTGCGTCGTGTTCGTATGATATGACGGTTTGTTTGTGGGATTATCAAGTTGAGGATGCGCTTGTTGGGAGATATGATCATCATACTGAATTTGCGGTTGGTGTTGATATGAGTGTTCTGGTCGAAGGTTTGCTTGCTAGTACAGGTTGGGACGAGATGGTTTATGTTTGGCCACATGGGACTGATCCAAGAGCGCCATGAAGAAATTCTGACAGGACAAGGAGAAATGAGGCAAATGTATCTGGTATGTTTTTCTTTTCGTGGTTGTGTTTGTGTTGTGAAAGTATGAATAAATGACTAAATCAAATTAGATGAAAAAGATAAACCCTGAATCCAATTTAATAAAACTGAGATTTTGTAATTCTAATTTTTGCTAATGGGGTTTACTTCAATTTGGTGTGCGTATATCTTCTAATTCTTTTACTGGCGATTCTAATACCTTAGACACTGTTTTTGTTGCTGAGGAAGTGGTAAAGAAATGCTTTTGTTCGAGATCATCTGGTAACAATTTGCTTAGTAAACATTTGAGGTTCCGTTATGGCATTCGTAGTCTATTTTATGACATTAGTCATGTTCTTAATTTCTGAAGAGAATGTCTGCCCTTTGTCCATGCTTGTCTGTGGCTTATGAGTGAGATTATCCGAGACTATGTTATGAATGAGATTATCCGAGACTATGTTCAGATTGAACTTGTAAAATTGGAATTCCCTCTGGGCATCCTAACTGTGTGGAACTTGATTTTTTCGAGGTTCTCCAAGGAGCTTCATCATAGACTATCCTAGTAAGTCATCTTAGGGCAGGTAGTAATACTAAGTGATCCCAGATTCTTTTGGACTCGTTGAAATCTTAACCTTGAAGCTCGTATGCTTGAGTTATGCAACCTTTGCTTCTATTATTTTGTGATCTTGGGCAGTGTGTCACCTCTTACTGGTTTCTGTCGTTGGTCAATTAAAGATGATATCCTAATGTATTGGAAGAAATGACCAAATTGTCTAGCATAAAAATCTAACAATCATCTGAAAGGCCTTTTTTCTCTAGGGCCTTCATTATTATGTTTTTGTAGCATTTTTCCTTGCTATAATATCATATTTTCTCCTTCTTTCTTTTTCCTCCTCCTTCCTTTCAGTACTTCATTCCTGTTTGTGTTTGTGTTTGTGTTTGTGAAAGTATGAATAAATGACTGAATCGAATTAGATGAGAGAGATAAACCCTGAATCTAATTTAATAAAACTGAGATTGTAATTCTAATTTTTCCTATGGGGTTTACTTCAGTTTAGCGTGTGTATATCTTCTAATTCTTTCACTGGCAATTCTAATACCTTGGACACTGTCTTTGTTGCTGACAAAACTAAAGTGGTAAAGGAATGCCTTCGCTTGAGATAATCTGACAACAATTTACTTAAAAAACATTTGAGGTTTGATTATGGCATTTGTAGTCTATTTATGACATGGGTGATGTTCTAAATTTTTCTGATGAGAGCGCCTACCCTTTGTCCATGTTACTGAACCATCCACACTATTCTCTTTATGCTTGTGTGTTTTTTATGAATGAGATTATTCAAAACCATGTTCGGATTGAACTAGTGAAGCTGTATTCCCTCTGGACATGCTAACTGTCTGGAACTTGATTTGTTCGATGTTCTCCAAGGAGCCATATCATAGACTATTTTCCTAGGGTAGCTAACAGTGTTAAGTGATCCTAGCTCATATGCTTCAGTTCTGTAACCTTAGTTTCTATTGTTCTGTGATCTAGAGCACTGTTTCACCTCTTGCCGGTTTCCAAGGTCGGTCAGTTAAGACGTTATTCTAAAGTAGTAATGGAAGAAATGACCAAATTATCTAGCATACAAAATCTAAGAATTATCTGGATGCCTTTTTCTCTAGGGCGTCTTTGTTAAGTTATGATATCATTCTTTCCTTGCTATATCATATTTGCGCCTTCTTTCATTTTGCTGTACTTTCATTCCTTTGCTTTGCAGTTTGCAATTGGGATTCACCGAGGAACTATCAAATATCTACAGACAACAATCTGTCATGGCATGAATTCGATCAACGAGGACCAGTCTCGTGAAAATGTTTCATTTCTTTATATGATATGATACACTTGTCCTCTTTATCGGTATCCATTTCGAATAGAATTTTCATTGAATTCCTTATTTTAGCCTTAATAACTAAGTGTGTATTATGGAGGTACAGCAATATCTGAAAATGAAACTGAAGAAAGTAGAGATGGAGGATAAGTAGTGTTTTTTATGTGGACAGAAAAGGTATTGCAGTAGTAGCGCAAAGAGAACATTGTGCAGTTTAGTGGATATCCCGATATCTTGATTCTAGTGGATATCCTTTAATTCTGAGGGTAGTGTATTTTGGTCTTAGGTTTGTGCATTAGAACATCAATTCGACCTTTATAAGGTGTATCAGAGAGTTTGAAGTAGTTTATTAGATTGACTTAAACCAGTTACAAGAGTTCTTCTTTCGAACCTATCCATCCTACTTTCGTGTAGCTTGGGTTGCTTCTCCGAGTTTGATTTCTGCTTTGTTCTTGTATTGAGTTATCTTGGGGTTGGTTACCACCCGGCAGTTCTCAGAATTTCCATTAAAAGAGTTACAGTCTGAGATTTTACTTTGTACCTCTAGGTGGGAGAATTCAGAGTTGCAGGGTTTTC
This sequence comes from Papaver armeniacum, assembly GCA_023531295.1. NCBI lineage: Eukaryota > Viridiplantae > Streptophyta > Magnoliopsida > Ranunculales > Papaveraceae > Papaver > Papaver armeniacum. The sequence goes on from JAJJWW010013763.1 coordinate 87,343, forward strand.
CTCTCTAAGACTGGCTGACCACCTCCTGGCTTTGTTTGTAAAATCCTAAGATGTTTTGGGTTGGGTTGGGTTGCATCTCCAAGTTTTTGTTTTTGTTCCATTCTTGCCTTCATTTGTTACTTTTATTGCATTATCTTAGGGTAGGTTAGCACACGGCAGTTCTCAGGTTTTCCATCAAAAGAGTTGGTTTGAGATTTTTTAGTACCTCTAGGTGGAAGAATTCAGGGTTGCAGGGTTTTCCTCTTTAAGACTGACCAGCCACCTCCAGCGTTGGTTGGTGTGTTTTGAGGTATATGCATGTTTAGTTCCATTGCCTAGGATTCAACTAACAGACAGGTGTGTTACAAAATTCTGGAACATGTAATACTGGGTGTTCATGGCCTGGGTATTTGAGCACTATGTTTTCGAGTATGTATAAGCATATCAATGGAAGCAAGAAATGAAATCTAGACTAACTTGTCTAGACCATACGGACTACAGACTATTGTTGCTCCAAGTGTGTGTCAACTTGAGAACCTCATAACAATCAAAAGCTGGATCTTGCAACCTTTATTTTCAACCAAAGCTGCAGGGATTTGGGATTAAATCAAGCTGGCCACACTGACTTGTTGGTTTTGTTTTTGCAGTGGTTCTATATGAACCGAGGGAAAAATATTTTTTTTTTTTTTTTTTTTTGTTTTTCCGCTCGGTTTATCAAGCATTTTTGTTGTTTTTGATACATGATTTTTGTGTTTGTACTTCTTTCTCTGCATATAATCATTTTATGCACACTGGTAAAGATAAGATAGACAATAAGTGAAAAAAATAAAAGACTATAACTAAGTTTTCAGGTCGTCGAAATTAAGACCGGTAGATTGTGAGGTTTTATATTTCGGAAAAAAAATGTGAAGGGATCATTCCTCGTGATAGAATGTGTGATGATTATTGTTTTGATTTTGATTTCGAAGGCAGTACTACTTTAAACAATCAAAACCCAGAGCATTACATCAAATCTAAACCATATTTGGCTTGGATAGGGAAGAAACGTGACCCCATAGTACTTCTCCTCAGTGGAGTTCCCAGGCCAATTATGGCATTTGGGATTTTGTTAAATTATTTTTATATTTTATTATTTATCCAATTCTTATTTATTTTAAAAGGATAACAAACAAATCAGTCAAACAACACACAAATCAATCACCATCCTTTGTGCCAAAGGGAGATTGGTGAACAAAAAAGAGATCATGACTCACCTCTGTATGCGCTATATTTATTGGATTGGATCAGCCCCCACCCTTGTGATACCCTCGAGGATAAGGTAAGGATTTGATTGTCCCCATTCTCTTTGGTATAACCAACCACATGCTCCCATGTGTTTGTTTTCTCGCTGACTCGATTTAGGGAGCTGGTTCGGCCTCTGATTCGTCACGAGTCAGATGTCAAATTATTTGTATTTTTTTTACTTTACGAACTTGTTTGAGTCACGGCCCAAAACACTGACTCATATTTCAGTGATTTCAGTCAAATCGATGAATTATAAACCTAGCTTATTTGGGGCATGAAATTTAATTGGGGGACTTTGTTAGAAGACAAAAGGTCACACAGTACTAATTTGGGTCAACTCTTATCCAAATATTTTTGTAATGACTAATCTATTCCTTATTTAATTAGTGATAATCTCATTTAATTAGTGTTAATCTTAGTTACGAGGAGGGATCCCTTGACGGGGTCTAATTTCACAAGTTTTGGGTCAGGCTTGGCATAGTAATGACTAATCGGATGGAGATTTAAAGAGAATACATCAACGGTTTAGATAAGCCTTAGCTTATATGGGGTCAGATGGAGATTTAAAGAGAATACATCAACGGTTTAGATAAGCCTTAGCTTATATGGGTCATCCGGGTTAAACCAGCTCCATTCTATGTGGCCACATGCTCTCGTGTGTTTGCTTTCTTGCTGACTCGACTTAAGGATCTGATTCAAATCATTTGTTTTTTTATTTTGCATCGGATCTGATTTGGGATTTGACCCAAATCTAACCCTTGACCGGGACTTGTTTAAATCAGATCCGGACGAGTTAGATCGAAAAGAAAATGACGTCATTGGGTGTTGGGCTGGTAAGGCTTTGTAAGCCAACGAAAAAATATCCCACCTTTGTGATCACAGATCATCCATTATTGTACTCCCTCCTCCAAATCCGATTACACTCTTCTTCATTTTCCAAATCAGATGCGTAGGATGTGCACAACCTACTGAAAGATCATTTGTCTTACTCATCATCTTTGAGTTAGATATTTCATCTGATTTGAACTCATTTATGATTCGGAACATTTTTATCCTCCAGTTGTGTCCTAGTAGTTTGATTCTTACCCTTACCCTCATAAGAAGAAGGATGCCCAAATGCCCATAAGTTGTAGAAGCTAGAGGACAGGCGGTACAACGGTGTTCCCAGAGGCATGGACATATTTACTTAGAGCAGTTCCTATGATAATGTTCAAACTCAAAATTTTGTTGAGCCACGTGGATGGTCAAACGGGTTTTTCCATTATGGTAAAGCAAGGCAAAATGAACAGATTTGGTTTTCTAGGAACCCGCTAGTATTTCTTTTTAATATAAAATGCTTTGTAGGATAAAGTTAAAATATAAAATATAATATTTTGGTGAGATAAAATAGGATGAAGTGAGATAAAATAGGATAAAATAGGATAAAAAGTAGGAAAATAATTTTTGGGAATTGTGAGTTGTACTTGGCGTTGAAGGAAGAGTCGTTGGCGTTGAAGGAAGAGTCTCTGGCATTGAAGGAAGAGACGCGGCGTTGAAGGTAGTGTCGCGCGTTTTTGGCACCATCGCCCGATGTATCATCAATCGCGCGCTTGATTCTCCAACTCAATGTTCAGATTTGTTGACTTGAACATCCATTTTTCATGTTTGTTCATTCTATAGTGGGAGAAAAATGAACAAACTTGGAGTTTGTTCATTCCATAGGAACTGCTCTTAGACCTTGTTGTTTGCAGCTGACTCAGTGTCTTTGTTAGACGGTTTGTTTTCAATTTTAAGTCAGATCTGATTCAACCTATGACTTAGACCTAACCCCTGACTCAGATTCGTTTGAGTCAGGTAATAAAATACCCTTGACTCATGAAACCAAACCACCGACTCACATATTTTTGAGTCAGTTAAGTCGGATCTGATTCAAAACAAACATATTGAGTCAGACCCAAATAAGTCAGATGATTTCCTGACGACTCAGATGAATCAGGAGTAAACAAACATGGTGTTATCCTATCCTTATGGTTCTGCTTGACTAGTTACTAAATTTTAAGGTGATTACCAAATCCACGTAAAATAAAATAATCTTTACCACTGGGTTAGCAATATCGTATAGATATCGGCTGCTCTTATGCTGGAAAATCCCCAACTTGTAAAAATTTATGTTGATTTCTCATTTTATCGTAATGGAAATTTTATGGTTTCACCTATTTGCCACCCATGATTTTCCTATTTGCCACCTTTATCAGAATTTCTAAAATAAATATACTTTTTAATTCTACTTCTTCCTATTTACCACCTATAAAAGTCAAATTAAATTTGACTACCACCACTCGTATTTATCTTCTTCTCCATTAATCTAATTCATTGAAAAATCATTCGTTAAAAGATCAATAAAAAAAATTAATCCTACGTTAGCATTCTATTTTAATTAGTATACCATTATGTTTACATTTGTTTTTTATTTTTTAGTTTGTCAAGAAATTATAGATTTTAATCGGCAAGTAATCCATAAATACATCATTATGATTTTTCTGTATTTCGATTGATCGATCATTATGATTAAAATAGTCACAAATACTTCTCTGGACAACTGACCTCGTAGGTATGAATTTAATAACTAGAACAACGATGTTTGATTGTAAATTTAGTTTTTATTATATACTCCAGAAACCACAATCTAGTTACGTACATGGACTATTAGGAACCTTTTTAAAGGAACAAGGACCCATTTCAATGATTTCATCAAAATAGAATCCAATATAACTATTAATTTGACATAGGATCACATACTCAAAAACTTGCAATTAGTTTTAGTTAACGATTGCTTGAATTTTCTTTCGGCATCTTTTGATACACAATCTACAGACTAGAAAGAAAAATTAAAGAAAGATCTGAAGATGGTGGTCGGTGAGCACAGATGCAGTAGAAAAAGGTGGTCGGTGGTGGGGATGGAAAAGAAGAAATCTAGATTTAGGGATTTTGTTTAGTTTTTTGGGTGGTTTTATTGATGGGTGTAAACAAAAAGTCAATAGGTAGCGGTTAGGATTATTGAAAAAATATATAGGTGGCAAATAGGATAAATGTGGGTGGTAATTAATTTGGGTGGCAAATAGGAAAATGGTAGGTGGTAAATAGGTAAAACCAAATTTTATTTTTGTAGAATGTATCCAAAAATTTTGGCCTAAAGACATGATAATTCACATGCAACCCCCATCTATGAGGACCTACGGGTAAAGCACCAATGAACATGATAATTTTATTTGGACGTCTCATACATTAGATGAGCTTTGAGACCGTGAATGAGATTTCAAGATGCTTTGTCCACTAATAGAAAGGAAAATTGAATTATCAAAACTAGAACTTCTTATGGAAAATGAGATTTGGTGGTGAGATTACTTTAGCGAAGGAAGATGAATTTTTATATATTCTACATCTACTCGTGCAAAGAACTTTTACTTTTCCTTTTTTGTTCTCATCTCTTTTATATCTTCATGATAGATCAACCATCCAAACAATCTGGTATCAAAAGTTATAAAGCTTCATTTACGTATAGGTGCAGGAACATACACAAATGCCAAAATGCCGTTCTGCTTAGAATATGCTTACCTAACATCATTAAAAACCTGGCGAGATTGGGGTATACCCAAACTAATTGGGGTATACCCAATAAGACAAAATAGGGTCATTTTAATGTAAAACCAAGCCACCCCTTAACATTGTATTTTCAAAATGGCAAAATTGCCCTCGTTTAATTAACACTAAAATTTTGATTAGATTAATTAATTAAGTTTAAATTGATTGAATAGATTAAAACTTATGAAATTTAAGGTATGAAATTTTGTTTTTGATTGAACTTTTGTGGGATGATTTTTGATGATTTTTTTTTTTTTTTTTTTTTTTTGAGAATATCTATTGCAACGAAAATGAAGCGCACAACCGAAATACTTCTAAAAAGGGGATTGCAAATCTGTTATATGAAATCATACTCAAAATCAAAGAATAAATCAACACTTTCGGTTCGAATGTATGAAAAGTCGGCAAAGGTCGACTAATGAAGATCATCGGCCAAAAGTGGCAAGATGATCTTCATCGTCGACCTTGCCGACTTTTGTTTTTTGACATACGGAGATGACATAAAAAATTTATTAGTAGGCAAGGTATTCAAAAAATACCCTTAAATCTTTTTTGGCAAATAAGGTATTCAAAAAATACCCTTAAATTTGTATTTGGGGACAAGGTATTCAAAAATACCTACCTAAATGCATTGTAAAATTTACGATCGCGCCATGGATGTTATGAAAAGTCGGCAAGATATGCATGTTACGACCTTGCCGACCAAAAACACAGAAATCATAATTTTCGATTTCTAACCTAATATAACAATCAAATCACACAACACAATGATGGGTTTGAGTTTAAACATCATTTATAGTCTTCTTTTCGCTGTTAGAGTCAACATTTTTTTTTGGAAAATCAAAGTTAAAGATTTTTATATGGCTTTGGTTGATGGAAGATGAAGATGAAGATGAAGAAGAAGAGAAGAAGATGAAATGAAGAGAATAAAAACTGATTTAGGGTAATTAAGATTATTAATGGGTAAGGGTAGTTTTGTAACTTACCCATTAGGACTCCCACTAAAACCCACAAAAAATGTCCCTTTCAAATTGGGTATACCCCAATTAGTTTGAGTATACCCCAATCTCGCTAAGATTAAAAAGAGAAAATCAATTTCTTTCATTTTTGGTATTTAGCTTTTTCTCCACACTAAATTGCATCACCTTTACTAGCGATCGTCAAATAGTGAAAAAACCCGTCATCTGTCTAGGTGTCCGTCAGTTTAAATTAAATATTTTAGGGATGCAAGGTCAACATATTTCTCTCTCCAAAATCCTTTTTCAGTGAAAACCTCATTTGATTGATCCATCTCTCCTCACGTCGGCTTCTTTGGAGCAATCTGAGTAGATCAATCTTCACCAATCGATCATTTTCATCTTGGTTCTCTAGTATGTGTTGTTAATCTAGTTTTAAATTAACTTTTGTATATTTATTTTTTTCTGATCATGTCTTTTTTGTTCCATTTAGTTTTACAAAACTAGTTTCCAACAAGAAAGTTGTTTCAACATTGAACAAGAAACCCTAATTCCTATTCCTCCTCCCGTACCTCCTCGGAAGGTATTATTTTCAATTTTGATTTTTAATTTCAATTATTTTTCTCGGGTTTTTTTGTTCAATTTCATTTTGTAAGGATTCATGTGTTATATATGCAAATTTCTACAGGTTTTATGATTATCTACTTTTTTGTTAGGAGATGCTATTTGCTGAGTTTCTTCTGTTATTGGGGTTGCCATCGATTCGAGAAGAATGAAGGATCTGTGAGAATTGAAGACATAGTTAGAAATTGGTTTGATCTTTGTTGATTATGGCGATAGAGGATACTAAGAGAGGTACTGAAGCTAAGATGAATCTGTTCTTGGACTCAGAAGAACTGATGAGTGATTTGTGGTGGATTGAGTTGTCAATCGAGAAGAAGAGATGTTGAACTGAAATGGGTTGGTGATGAATTTTCATGGAACTGAAGTGTTGTTGTAGAGAATTAGTGCCATGGGTATTTGACCTAGATGAATGTTAGGACAGGTGAAATGACTATAATGGTGTTGGTGGATGTTCACAGGTGGTTGATGTGTATGAATGAAGTGAAGGAGCTTGGGCAGTATTTGAGTGAATTAGGTTGTTGTTGGTGGTAGTGAAGATGGTGATGCGTAAAAGAATGAGCCAATGATGTTCTTTGTTAGTTAATTTGAATTGTGGAGATGAAGTGGTGAAGAATGGTGCAACTATGAAGTGTTCAGGGAAGAATAATGGATTGTAGTTTGAACACAAGACCGAGAAAAAGAGTTGGGGTTGTCAGCGTGTTATATGTTTGAGCATAAAAGCAAGGACACGATATCTTTGTTCAATTTGAGTTGGAGCACTCATTCTGTTTGATTTGGTGAATGAGAGTGGTTTATGAACTGTAACAGATGGAAGAATGGCTTGACTGAATGAAGGAACGAGTAGAAGAATGTTTAGTTTGCAGTTGTAGTTGATGTCACAGGGAATGGTGCTAAAGAGATGGAGATTGAGCTGCAACAGGGGACAAAGAAGATAATTAAGAAGCAGTGGAGGTGTACGTGGTACTGTGGACAGTATGGAGTGAGTTAAAAAGGGAACTGCAGTTGGAAATTGGTGACAAGATTGAGTGCAGAATCGAAGTCTGCAGATGGTAGAATTGAGCGCCAGCATAGCTGGAATTGAAGCAGTGAAGCGGACCAATGGTGCAATATAAAGCAACACACAGTTCTGTCCTGTGCAAGAAGCAATGGCCTGCAACAGCTCAAGTTCTAACCATTCAGACGAGTCGATTAATCGAAGCCGACTCACATTCCGAGTTAGACACGACTTCCGAGTTGAACCCTTTGGATCGGTATGAGTTTGGACCGAGTTCAACCGACTCACCGAGGTGACTTGTTTGACCGGCGACTGGTTTGACTTTACTGGTTACCTTAACTTTTTCCCAACCAACTTCCGGCAAAATCCCAGTCAACTTTTAGGACTTCTTGTGGTATTTTTTATGCACATTTTCTTTTCTTTTTTTGATCGGTAAAGTTTATGCACATTTTCTACACGGGTATTTCTCTTATGGATCAACTAATTTGCATAACACATCATGCAACCATATTTTGATTTTATGGATCGACTAATTTTCCGTTTGAGAAAAATTGATACTTTCGCGTCGTTTCAGTAAAGTGATATTTTCGCGCCATTTCGAAAAAGTGATACTTTCACTCTGTTTCAGAAAAAGTGATACTTTCGCGAATATCCCACCTTGGTTATTGCCACTATACTTGACCAGCCCTTAGCTTTAAGTATTATATTTTTTATGTGTTTCATTTCCCTACTGAACCTCTCTTTATTATGACACATAAATGCAGGAATCGAATAAAATGATGGCAGACTATGTTCACCAAGAAATGACCCGTAGTTGGATCTCGGTCTATTTGAGAGCCTTTCTTTTCATCGTAATCAAAGATCTTTTCTTTTCAATCCTTCTTTTTCCAATTAATCGAACTTTTTTTGGATTTGTCCACTCTTTGAATTTTCTTTCCTTCTACGATTTTCTTCAAATCTTCAATCAGATCCTTTCAATTCTTAGCAACTGTTGCAGAACCTAAGAGCAGTTCCTATGACAGTGAACAAAAATAAAAAAAAATTGAGCCACGTGGATGAACAAACTTTCTCCACTATGGGAAACAAGGCAAAATGAACAAATCTGATATTTTAGGGTCCCACTATTGATTTTATTAACATAAACTAATAAGAGTTGGGTCCCACTAATGATTTTATTTATATAAACTAATAAGAGCTTGGTCAATGATTATTTATTTAATTAATAAATACAGTAATAAAAAATAAACCATAATATTAATAATCAGGTTTTGGAGAGAGAATATGTGAGGGGCGACATTCCTTCTGACTCAAGCGACATTCCTTCTGACTCCGCGTCTATGACACGATCACGCGTCCTTACAACAGACGCGCACTGGATGTTCCGACTCAATATTTGAACATTCATTTTTCATGTTTGTTCATTCCATAATGGGAGCAAAATAAATAAACTCTGAGTTTGTTCATTCAATAGGAATTGCCCCAAGAACATCCGTGAAAAGCCGCATCTCTTCTTTTCTTCTCTGCTAAAAATGAAATGGTCAAAGCATGGAAAGTAGAAAAGGTTGAAAAAGTGAGCCCATAGTACTTCCTCTCGGTGGAGTTCCCAGGCCAATTATGGCATTTGTTTGTCCTTGTTACTGAGATCACGGGCTTGATAGAATTTTTTAGATAATTTTTATATTTATCTAATGGGGTCTTATTTATTTTTGTTTAACCAAAAAAGGATAATAAACAAATCAGTCAACAACACAAATCAATCACCATCCTTTGTGCGAAAGGGAGATTGGTGAGGAGAAAAGAGATCATGACTCATCTCTGTATGCGCTATATTTATTGGATTGGATCAGCCCCACCTTTGTGATACCCTCGAGGATAAGGTAAGGATTTGATTGTCCCATTCTCTTTGGTAAAAACCAACCACATGCTCCCATGTGTTTGTTTTCTTGCTGACTCGATTTTTAGGGAGCTGGTTCGGCCTCTGATTCGTCACGAGTCAGATGTCAAATCATTTGTATTTTTTTTACTTTACGAACTTGTTTGAGTCACGGCCCAAACAAGTTTACTCGATTTGTGTGTTGTTTGAACTTATCTGACTATAACTAAGTTTTCAGGTCGTCGAAATTAAGACCGGTAGATTATGAGGTTTTATATTTCGGAAAAAGTGTGAAGGGATCATTCCTAGTGATAGAATGTGTGATGATTGTTGTTTTGATTTTGATTTTTAAGGCAGTACTACTTAAAACAATCAAAACCCAGAGCATTACATCAAATCTAAACCATATTTGGCTTGGATAGGGAAGAAACGTGACCCCATAGTACTTCTCCTCAGTGGAGTTCCCAGGCCAATTATGGCATTTGGGATTTTGTTAAATTATTTTTTTATATTTTATTATTTATCCAATTCTTATTTATTTTAAAAGGATAACAAACAAATCAGTCAAACAACACACAAATCAATCACCATCCTTTGTGCCAAAGGGAGATTGGTGAACAAAAAAGAGATCATGACTCACCTCTGTATGCGCTATATTTATTGGATTGGATCAGCCCCCACCCTTGTGATACCCTCGAGGATAAGGTAAGGATTTGATTGTCCCATTCTCTTTGGTAAAAACCAACCACATGCTCCCATGTGTTTGTTTTCTCGCTGATTCGACTTAAAGGATCTGATTCGGTCTGACTCGTCACGAGTTAGACGTTGAATCGTTTTTTTTTTTGAACCATTTTTTGGGGTGTGGTTTTTTCGAGGGGCCAATGATCTTATTAGGTCACCTTCCCTATAGTTATAAGGAGTGCTTTAAAGTATGAAAATGACTAACCTACCATTAACCTAATTTAATTTAAAACTAACTTAATAACCACCTATATATATATATATAACCAGCACCTCCTCCCACCACCGCCCACCACTACCACCTCCGACCACCACCACCACCACCACCAACCACCACCACCTCTATATATATAACTTAATTTAAATCATTAACATATTTAATTTTTTACCTAATTAAAAACTAATCTACAACTTCTTCTTCCTCTATTCTACATTTTTTCTTCTTATCTTCTTCATCAATTTATGATCATCTAACCCTGATCATATACAAATCTAATCAAAATCATCAAATTTTTAGCATGGTCTATTCATTGAATTTTCATCGTCAATTAATCAATCTTTTATAAACAAACCTATCCATAAGTATTTTCCCACAAATCCATTACTTCTAATTCGTTTTTGATTGAAATTTTGAGCAGTAGTCATCAAAATATGGTTTAAATGGAGATTACTGGTGGCATGTTCGGTTAGGAATAGTTTAAAAAAAAACTAGTCGCTAACCGAACATTCGTCAAAACCAAGAACACGATGAACACTTCGCTCATCACGAATTAATTTTTTTCTTAACCGAACTCAGAGTTAGGTTGGTTCGCAAAGAATGCTAAAACTATTTTCTAACCGAACTTTACCAATATTACAAAAAAAAAAAAAAAAATCAAATGTAACCGAACTGTGATATTTTTCCCACTATATTGATTTTTTATTTAACCGACCTTTGCCCACCATGTTCGGTTGGTTCGCAAAGAAGGCTAAAACTATTTTCTAACCGAACTTTACCAATATTACAAAAAAAAAAAAAAAATAAAAAAAATCCAATGTAACCGAAGCTGCGCTATTTTGCCCACTATGTTGAGTATCAATTTAACCGAACTCGTCCCACTATGTTCGGTTTGTTTATAAAAACCCTTGACAAACCGAACTCTTAACTAATTGTGTGTAGTTCGATTAGATATTGGTTGGTATGAAGTTTTGAAACAATAGAACTTTGTACACTAATGTGCAATATTATTTTACATAAGTTCGGTTAGGCAATTGGTTGCAAACTAACCGAACTTATAGACCCTAAAGTTCGGTTACATTTTGTCCAAACCGAACATAACACTTTGTAATCATATTTACAAAGTTTGGTAACATTTAGATAACCGAACTTCAAAAAACCTCCATTATTGGAGAGTTCGGTAACTGCGTGTTTAGAAAAAAGTAACCGAACTACACTTTCAAATTAGTTCGGTTACATGTTCTTCACACAAGGTAACAAGAACAAGCCCAAATCTACTTAACAAATTCACATTTTCTCGGTTACATCGTTTTCATCTTGATTGGCTTTGGGTAAGAATACATTCACCATCTAAGAAATAATTCATCACTTGAATAGTCTAGCTTAGTGAACTCAAAAAAATTATTTTCCATGTTTTTCCTCTTCATCTTCTCTAACTTTTCTCTCTCAATAATTCTACTTCTTTTTTAAAAATCTGATTTTTTAATCTCAAATCTTTATTCAAAATCATTTCACTAATCACACTAACTAATCATAAACCAAAAATAATCAGAGGGTAATTTAGGTATTAGCATAAATATCTAGATAAGGGGTGACCTAGATTTACTTCTAATATCTTACCCAAAATAAAAGAATGGTCCCCCAAGAAAAGACTGGTCCCCAAATAATGGTTCTTTTTTGTTAATTTACGGACCTGTTTGAGTCACGGTCCAAAACACTGACTCATATTACAGTGATTTCGGTTAGATCCAGATGAATTATAAGGCTTTGTAAGGCCTCTTCCTATGCACATGCCAAAAAAATGGTGTTTGGCATGCCACCTGGCATGCCAAACCATTTGCGCCACTATGGGGAAACCGCTGAGCGATCGAATCCCTAGCGAGCGATATTGACAATATCGCCAGCGATAAAGACTTTATCTCCGGAGATATTATGATTATCGTTTCGAAATTCACTATATCATTTGTCGATATAATCAATATCGCCACCGTTCGAGTTTCGACGCCTATAAATACCGCAACTATAATCCCACCTCTTCTAAACTCTTCTCAATTTTTCTTGAAAACCTTCAAAAACCACCGATTTTCTTTAAACTTTTGTTCTAAAACGATTATCTTAAACAGATATGGAGAGGAAAAAAAAAAGAAACAAAAAAGGGAAAGCATCTACTAGTACCCCGGGCAGTGGAGTAAGTTTTGTTGTGGATACAAATTATGAGTTTAATAATGTTAGACTAGTAGACGGTGAGGTGTATTCTCTAATCACCTTTCGATAATGAGGGCGATGTAACGCTATACATCTAAGAGGTGGATGGACCGAGTTACGTACAATTTTTCAATTACTTCCTCCTGCTGTTCAAGAGAGAGTGAGAAGATATCCTTGGCGACATCTATATCAAATACAACCTAGAAACCACAGGACTCAAGGTGTTCAAGTTATATTAGAACGATGGTGGAAGACTACAAACACGTTCTTTTTCAAGAACTTTGAATGCGGTAAGTCAGTCTTTTCTAGTAATTTAATTTTTAGATTATGTGTTTTGTTTCATAAAAATCAACAAATTCTTATTATGAATAATTATTATTAATCGGAGTTACACTGATAGATTTATACATGTTAACCGGAATTCCATGCCAAGGGAACTTACTTCCATTTAATAGACTAAAGTGGTTATCAGAAGATAGATGGAAAGAAAGACTTCCTTTATACTAAAATGAATTAGGAGGAAATCCTACACATAGACAATTAAAAGCGTATGGGTTGAAGGTTTCTGGGTTGAAAAGTTTTTTCCAGCGTTATGATGTAAGAATGAATGAAAACGGGGAAGCTGGTAATCAATATTTGATCCCCGACCATTTTGAGGAGCTAGAACGTCTGTTTGTATTGTGGACACCGGGGCCAATGTCTGTTTTCAAATGCTAGCTCATTAGTGTTAATTGGGTTTCTCGAAGCATTAGAAGATTTAGAGCAAGCACCAACATATGATTGGGGACTGCGATTTTATCAGAGATTTACATTGCCCTAAGTGATAACTCGACGTGTGATAAATATAGTTTTAATGCTTTTGGGGAGTTCTGGGAGGTAAGAACCAATCTTGTTCACATTATGTATTTATTTGCCATTTTCATATGGAAAAGTTATTAACCTGCTGAATGTTATTATTTTCAGTATTGGTGGTATACATATTTTCGTGTTTCGGAACCTTGTCTTAAGAATTATACGAATGTATTTCCGATCATATAAAAGTATGATTCGAGAATTGGGAAAAGCTGCACAGATTGAAGATGGTCAACATCTTTGCTATTGTTCATAAGATTCAGCGATTGAGTAGAACAAGCCATAACCTTATCTCACGACCATATGAAGCGACACGAGTTCCAAGAAGAACTAGGTCGAGACAATTATAGAGTTAGGCCTTAGAAGGATGGTGTTATACAACCCTATTTCGAGAAGGGTGTTTGGTATTATGGTGAAAAGACGACTTCTTACATTTGCAAGGGAGATCAATGATAGCTGTCAACCCTTATCCCGATCTGAGATGTTTCAAAGCAGACGATTACTTCAAATTGATAAGATAAGGTTATCGTTGGCAAGAAGTCGATGAATTGATCAAGGGAGCCGATGGACAAAAATGAGTACCTATCTTGGTTTAATACTATTTTCAAGCCAAATATTTCCATGCAACCGCAAATTTTGGGTCGGATGGATTTCCCAGCTTTAGGTAGGTTGCCACTTGATAATGAATTTCTTCCTTCCCAACCTCCACCAAAGACGGGTGACGTATTTGCATATCCTTCTCAAAGTTCATCGTCATACATGCCACCATTTTCTTGGGAAGTAAAGACTTTATCCAGCACATCTGGAGAGATTGTTACTTATCCAATTGTTTCTAGTGCACCTACTCGGACTTATCCATACCTCGGGTCAATGCTACGAGTTGGAGTATCGGACCCGATGTAACAATTATGATGCTCTTCTTCAGAATTTGAGAATATGCACTTGGAGCAGGATGCAAATATTGAGGGAAAGCATGATGTATGACATGAGTCCAGTGTTGGAGCTGGTAGAGGATTGAGTCCCAGTGGAAGTCAGCAAAGTCGTCAAATTCAGCAAATTTGTCGAAGTCATCAAAGTCGTGGAAGTCAGCAAAGTGGTGAAAGAAGATTGAGACGTCGTCATATGGAGGAGGTACCAGAAAGTTCAACTCAAAACATGATGTTAGAAAGTCAAGCAGTACATGGTGTTGAAGAAAACATTGGCATGGATACAACTCCTACACGTATGTTTAGTCATTTGCAAACTGACATCTTGACTCCGGTGGTGGTGTGAACATGGAAGTAGTTAGGCAAACGAATCTCATACCCCAATTGCCTCAACCTCATCAGCATTTCAACCATTCCAGCAACAATATCATTCACACGTATTTCAAGATTTGTATAATGTTCCCATACCCCGTACTCCCATTGCTTATAAAGGTTATGGTGATTCTGATGAGAATCAACCACCAAGTCAGTCTCAAACCGGCACCTTAACTAGTTTGTTGAACAACTCTATGGATCCAGAAAATGCAGGCAATTGGATCTTTGGTCCGGGAGAAAATGGACAAGGAAATTAGTAGTTAAAATGTTTTCTTTTAGTTGAAATGTGAAATGTAATTTTGTTTTTTTAGATTAATGGAAACTATCTTTTAAATTAATATTGATCAAAACCAGATTTACATTTCATTAAAAATTCACCTTGATAGTAGCGAATTTGACCAATAAAAAAAGAAAAAGAAAAGATGAATTTGAGCGAGGAGTCGCTCAGAGTCGATTTTGTAACACGAATAATAAATACGGCCTTACTAAGAAGTTATACCACAACTATCAGTGGGTCATCCACTTTTATATGAGTAGGTATGTGGAAATACGCTATCATGATCCATGTTATTTCCTCTGTAGTCAAATCCACTTCGGTTATGCACTATGCATGGTGAAATGAATCTGAAGTTGGGTTGGAATTGGTTGAAATCAGGTAGGGGAAATTGTAGCGATTAGATGAAGATCGATGAGCGATTATCATAGTATCGGCGATAGCTTGGATCGTCATTGTCGATTGAATCACCATCGAACGATTTTTGACCATCGAGTGACCGAGACTCTATCGCTCGATGGAAACTCTGTCTCCTATGCCTATATGCCAGGAAAAACATATTGACATATGAGTTTGGCAGTTTGGCATACCCATAGTGGGTGCATATATGCCAAATACCATGTTTTGGCATGTGCATAGGAAGAGGCCTAAGCCAACGAAAAAATATCCCACCTTTGCGATCAGAGATCACCCATTATTGTACTCCCTCCTTCATTTTTTTCGCGCGTGGTGTGCAAAATTTGTCAAGATCCGAATGTAACTACTGATTTATAATACAGTGACATAGATGCGTAGGATTGTGCACAACCTACTGATAAGATCATTTGTCTTAGTCATCATCTTTGATTTGGACTCTCGGGACATTTTTATCCTCCAATTGTGTCCAAGTAGATGCCAAAGTGCCCATAAGTCGTAGAAGCTAGAGGACAGGCGGTACAACTGTGGCCCTGGAGGCATGGACATATTTACTTAGCCAATCCTTATGGTTCTGCTAGACTAGTTACTAATTTTTAGATTAGAGATTGTGATTCAAAAAGGTGTTAGAGCCCAACTCGTCGTTAGGATTTCAATTAATTTTTTGTCGTCAAGATATTTTTGATATTTGATATTTGGGCCGACCGAGTGAAGCGAGGGAGGTCCTTTATATGGCCACTTTTTTGTAAAATCTAAGTGATCAATTACCACAAAAAGATTGGAAATGGTTAGGTAGAAAAAACCAAAAATGTCCCTCCTTTTTAGTCAATTACTACAACTCTTTGTGTATCCTATCTTTTCGGGGTATAATTGGAATACAAACTTTAATATAACATATCTAAAAATCCGTGCCTTGGAATTTTACAAATTTTATCTCGTTGGAAAGGTTATAAAAACCCTACACTTAGCGAGTATAAACAACAATATTAAATTTAAAGTTTTTGCGAAAAATTCGGAGGTATTTATCATTTTAAGCATAATTTTAGAAAATTAAATGTATATTCATTATGCAAACCACCACAAATGATACATACATAATACTTTATGTAGCAAATTTTTTGTTTATGCATCAACTAATTTTCCGTTGCAATTAATAAAACGATGTACTCCCTCCGTTTCAAGAAAAATAATACTTTCATTTTAGGCACAATTCTCGAAAATTAAATGTATAGCCATTATGCAAACCACCACAACGGATGCATAAGACATCATGCAACCATATTTTGATTTATGGATCGACTAATTTTCCGTTTGAGAAAAAGTGATACTTTCTCCGTTTAGGGGGAAAAGTGATACTTTCGCTCGTTTCGGAAAACATGAAACTTTGCTCTTCTGTTTGAGAAAAGTATTACTTTTTTCCGAAACGGAAAAGTATCACTTTTAGAAAAAGTATCACTTTTTCGAAAGCGAGGAGAAAGTATCACTTTTTCCAAACAGGGCAAAATCACTTTTTCCAACCAAAGTGAAAGTATCACTTTTTCTGAAACGGGACGAAAGTAATCGTAGACAAACCCCATCTTCAGATTCTTCTTCGGTCGGCCTTTCCACCGTGGCAACGGTCGTACTAGTATAATAATAATGTAAATAATAATAATAAAAAAGATTACCAAATTCATGTAAAATAAAATAATCTTCACCACTGGATTAGCAATACCGTATAGAAATCGACAGCCCCTAAGCTCGAAAATCCCCTTCCGGTAAAAAATTTCTACTGATTTCTTATGGTGTCCTAATTAAAATTTTATTTTTGTAGAATGTATCTAAAAGTTTTGGCCTAAGACATAATAATTAATATGCAACCCCATCTGTGAGGACCTATGGTTAAAGCACCAATGAAGATATAAAAAGAGAAAAATCGGAAGACATGATTTGGACGTCTCATACATTAGATGAGCTTTGAGACCGTGAATGAGATTTCAAGATACTTTGCCCACTAATAGAAAGGAAAATTGAATTATCAAAACCAGATTAAGTGAACTTATGGAAAATGAGATTTGGTGGTGAGATTACTTTAGCGAAGGAAGAGGAACTTTTATAAAAGAACTTTTACTTTTCTCTTTGTTCTCATCTCTTTTACATCTTCATGATAGATCAACCATCCAAACAATCTGTCAGTGACGGAGGTGGGGTGGCTTAGGTAGGCTACAGCCCTCAAAATGTGGAAAAGCTTATTTAGACCAGCTTAATTGTAAAAAGTTATTGATTAGCCCAGGGTAAAAATTCTAGTTATCCCATTAGTATGAAATATTCACATGACTCCTTCTCATTTTCATTTATTATGTTATGTTTTTTTTTCTTCTCTTGAAGTTTATGTCATCTTCTGTAAAGGCTAGCACTTAGAAACTAGAATCAGAAATTGAACTTGCCCCCATCCCACCGTAACTGATCTGGTTAGCCCATATTGTTTCAAAATATCTACCAGCTCATGTGTAAACTAAATATTAGCTCAAATATCAGAATCTATTAACATAATCTTTTCCTTTTGCAAACAATAACAAGATATTGATGTTTAAGTAGTGTTCTGATGTATCGGTTCATAATTTCATGATCTGATTTGAAAACCATACAAAGATATCGATCATTCAAAAATTTTGGGCGGGCTTCGGCCGCAATTTCATATGATAATACTAATTTATACTATACACACATGTTACCAGCGCAATTTAAAATACATGAGCTGAATCTTAATAAGCAGTGTCTTTTTCAGTGTACATTTTGAGGCATTTAGATTACTACAATCTGGGTGTATAGGAAAATTTTTATTTTAGCCCACCCAGACAAAGAATCCTGGTTCCGTCGTTGAATTTGGTATCAAATGTTATAAAGCTTCATTTACGTATAGGTGCCGGAACATACACAAATGCCAAAATGCCATTCTGCTTAGAATATGCTTACCTAACATCATTAAAAAGAGAAAATCAATTTCTTTCATTTTTGGTATTTAGATTTTTCTCCCGACTAAATTGCATTACCTTTTCTAGCGATCGTCAAATAGTAAAAAAAACCCGTCATTTGTCTAGGTGTCCGTCAGGTGAGTCACAAATAGCGGAAGTAGTTTAAATTAAATATTTTAGGGATGGAAGGTCAAAATATTTCTCTCTCCAAAATCCTTTTTCAGTGAAAACCTCATTTGATTGATCCATCTCTTCTCACATCGGCTTCTTTGGAGCAATCTGAGTAGATCAATCTTTACCAATCGATCATTTTCATATTGCTTCGCTAGTATGTGGTGTTAATCTAGTTTTTAATTAACTTTTGTATTTTTTTTTCTGATCGTGTCTTTTTTGTTCCATTTAGTTTTACAAAACTAGTTTCCAACAAGAAAGTTGTTTCAATATTGAACAAGAAACCCTAATTTCTATTCCTCCTCCCGTACCTCCTCGGAAGGTATTATTTTCATTTTTGATTTTTAATTTAAGTTATTTTTCCTCAGGTTTTTTTGTACAATTTCATTTTGTAAGGATTCATGTGTTATATATGCTAATTTCTACAAGTTTTATGATTATCTACTTTTTTGTTAGGAGATGTTATTGAAGCTGAGTTTCTTCTGTTATTTGGGTTGCCATCGATTCGAGAAGAATGAAGGATCTGTGAGAATTGAAGACATAGATAGAAATTGGTTTGATGATGTTGATTATGGCGATAGAGGAGACTAAAGAGGTACTGAAGCTAAGATGAATCTGTTCTTGGATTTAGAAGAATTGATGAGTGATTTGTGGTGGATTGAGTTGTCAATCTAGAAGAAGAGATGTTGAACTGAAATGGGTTGGTGATGAATTTCCATGGAACTGAAGTGTTGCTGTAGAGAATTGGTGCCATGGGTATTTGACCTAGATGAATGTTAGGACAGGTGAAATGACTATAATGGTGATGATGGATGTTCACAGGTGGTTGATGTGTATGAATGAAGTGAAGGAGCTTGGGCTGGTAGTTGAGCTGAATTGCAGTTGTTGTTGGTGGTAGTGAAGATGGTGATATGTAGAGGAATGAGCTAATGATGTTGTTGTTAGTTCAGCTGAACTGTGGAGATGAAGCTGGCAAAGAATAGTACAACTATGAAGTGTTCCAGGGCAGAATAATGGATTGTAGTTTGAACACAAGACTGAGAAAGAGTTGGGGGTTGTCTGTGTTATATGTTTGAGCATAAAAGCAAGAACCTGATATGATGTTCAATTTGAGTTGGAGCTACTGTCTGGTTTGACTGCAGGTGAATGAAAGTGGTTTATGAACTGTAACGATGGAAGAATGGCTTGACTGAATGAAGGAACGAGTAGAAGAATGTTTAGTTTGCAGTTGTAGTTGATGTTACAGGGAATGGTGCTAAAGAGATGGAAATTGAGCTGCAATAGGGGACAAAGAAGATAATTAAGAAGCAGTGGAGGAGTACGTGGTACTGTGGACAGTATGGAGTGAGTTAAAAAGGGAACTGCAGTTGGAAATTGGTGACAAGATTGAGTGCAGAACTAAAGCTGCAGATGGTAGAAGTGAGCGTCAGCATAGCTGGAATTGAAGCAGTGAAGCGGCCCAATGGTGCAATATAAAGCAACACACAACTCTAGCCCGTGGAAAAAGCAATGGCCTGCAACAGCTCAAGTTCTAACCATTCAGACGAGTCAGTTAACTGAAGCTGACTCACATTCTGAGTTAGACCCTGACTTACTGAGTTGAACCCACTGGATCGGTCTGAGTTTGACCGAGTTCAACTGACTCACCGAGGTGACTTGTTTGACCGTCGACTGGTTTGACTTTACTGGTTACCTGAACTTTTTCCCGACCAACTTCCGGCAAAATCCCGGTCAACTTTTAAGACTTCTTGTGGTATTTATTGGTATTTATTTAAAAAAAAAAATCACCATCCTTTGTGCCAAAGGGAGATTGGCGAAGAAAAAAGAGATCTAATCTGATCATGACTCACCTCTGTATGAGCTAAATTTATTGGATTGGATCAGCCTCCACCTTTGTGATACCCTCGCAGATAAGGTAAGGATTTGATTGTCCACATTCTCTTTGGTAAACCAACCAAATGCTCCCGTGTATTTGTTTTCTTGCTGACTCGACTTGCATATCTGATTTGGCCTCTGACTCGTCACGAGTTAGATGTCGAATCGTTTTTTTCTTTTTAATTTACGAACCTGTTTGAGTCATGGTCCAAAACACTGACTCATATTACAGTGATTTCGGTCATATCCAGATGAATTATAAGGCTTTGTAAGCGAACGAAAAAATATCCCACCTTTGCGATCAGAGATCACCCATTAAGCGTTTCCCACGCGTGGTGTGCAAAAATTGTCAAGATCCGAATGTAACTACTGATTTATAATAGAGTGACATAGATGCGTAGGATGTGATTCGAAACATTTTTCCTTTTAATCCTCCAATTGTGTCTCAGTAGTTAGATTCTTAGGCTTACCCTCCTCATAAGAGGAAATATGGCCAAGGTCCCCTGAGTAGTAGTAGCTAGAGGATAGGCAGTACATCCATGGCCAGTGAGGCATGGACATATTTAAGAACGATACATTTTTCGACTTTGCTACGTATTACCAAAATTGTCCTCCCGTTTTTTTTTTTCCCAATGATGTACTTGTACCCTAGATTTGGTAAGTTTTGAACCCTTTTAGACAGTGGTGGGTCTATGGCTGAATGGTATGAACGAGTGGGAAAATGATACGTCATGGGTTGGGAGATAATAACGGGTGACACATTTATTTTATTTTTTTAAGACTTAAGTGTCCGGTGGACTACTATCAAATTTTATGTTGATTACCGGATCTAAGTAAAACAAAACAATTTTACCACTTGATCAATTATACTCCTATGTCTTGAGGATCCCCCAGAAGGGTGGATTTCTCATAGCCTACTATTTCATAATGGAAATTTTATTTTCTAGAATCTGCCGTATTTGCAAGATTGCTATAGGGGCCACCGAGACTGTTTGGGGGTGTATTACCCCAACAATTAGATTGATATACCCCCAAGTAAATCAGTAACCCCCTATAGCAATGATAGATAATGATTTTGACGTCTCAGTTTTTGTGTTTTTGATAGTGGTCTCTCGTATGTTAGATGAGCTTTGAGACCGTGAACGTTTGACATCATTTTCTAAGTGAGTTGGATTGGATGATTTGAAGATGCTTTGTCCACTAATAGAAAGAAAAATTGAATTATCAATTCCAGATTAAGTATGGAAAATGAGGTTTGGTGGTGAGAATGAGATTACTTTAGCCGAGGAAGAGGAACTTTTACATATTCTATCGTGCAAAGAACTTTTTACTTTCCTTATTTGTTCCCATCTATTCTCTCTTGGTGATATATATCAACCATCCAAATAATCTGGTATATCAAATGGAATAAAGCTTCATTTGCGTATAGGAAAACATATCCATATGTGAAATGCCATTCAACTTGGAATATGCATACCTAACATCGTTAGAAAGGCTAAATCATTCTATAACATCGCTAATAGGGGTGTCGAATTATTAGGGAGGGTATCAAAACCTATATAAAATATAGGATTTTTAAGTTTGTCTTATATGGTTTTGGTACCCTCATCAATAAACGACTATCCCAACGATAACCATTATACATACAATCTTAATCTTTTTTTTTCTTTCTAATACTCCCACTATTAAGTGACCTATTTACTTTTATATTTTGTCCCACTATTAAGTGACCTATATCAATAAACAAGGAGATATTTCTAAAATTATCCTTTTAACAGAAATATAAGAAATATGCATAATTTGATAGGCATGTTTATATTCGTTACGTAGGTGTTTTAAAATGGTTTTCAATGGTATGAAGTTTGCGAACATCCGTGGTGTGGTTTGAGAGATAAATCATTTCAAAATTTCACTAATTATTCTATCGTGCAAAGAACTTTCTACTTTTCCTTATTTGTTCCCATCTATTCTCTCTTGGTGATATATATCAACCATCCAAATAATGAACGATTTTTTGGGGACCATGATTTTTTTTGGGACCATGGTTTTATTTTGGGTAAAGACATTAGAAGTAATTCTAGGTCACCCCATATCTAGTTATTTATTTAATACCTAATCTACCCTCTTAATTAATTTTAGGTTATGATTAGTGAAATGATTTAGTTAAAAACAATTAGTGAATTAAAAGATGGGTTTATTATTAGTTGAGTAGAATTATTGTGAGAGTAGAGTTAGAGAAGATGAAGGAGAAAAACATGAAAAATAAAAAAAAAATTGTTTCCAATTCACCCCCTTTGAGTATTCAAATGATGGATTTTATCAACCACAACAGGAGGAAGAGTATTTGGGTGAACAAGTATGCTCCAAACTTAGATAATGTATGTTGAATTGGTAAAAACTTCCCCAAAAATGTAAAATTTTGAACTGGATTTTGAACAGTTCGGTTACTTTAAATGAAGAACAAGTAACCGAACTCATCTAAAGGTGTAGTTCGGTTGCTTTGTGAGGATGAGCAAGTAACCGAACTCATCTGAATGTGTAGTTCGGTTGCCTTGGGAGATAAACAAGTAACCGAACTAGTTTGGAGGTGTAGTTAGGTTGCTTGATCCAAACACGCAGGTTACCGAACTCCATATTAATGGAAGCTCTGACATGCAGCGTTATGTTCGGTTGGTTCGCAACTAACCGAACTTTACGTACAAATAAATTTTAACCAAGTGTATAAGGTTTGGTTGGTTCGCAAACTGCATGCTTTTGCGATCCAACCGAACTAAGTTTAATAAGTTCGGTTGTTTCGCAAACTTGAGATCAATTGCACAACCAACCGAACTTAACAAACAGAAATTTCTTATGTTTTTAACCGTAGAGTTCGGTTACATGGCAGTTTTAAAATTTTTGCGAAATAACCGAACAAAGTTGATAGAGTTCGGTTATAAGAGAAATAAAAATAATGGGAAAAACAGTAAGGTTCGGTTACATGGAAACTTTTTTCCTTATGTTTTTTAACCCTAGAGTTCGGTTACATGGCAGTTTTATACATTTATGCGAAACAACCGAACTCGTCAGTTCAGTAACATAGTTATAAAGCATATAGAATCGAACTCATCTGAAGGTGTAGTTCGGTTGCTTTGTGAGGATGAACAAGTAACCGAACTCATCTGAATGTGTAGTTCGGTTGCCTTGTGAGATGAACAAGTAACCGAACTCAACACTGTAACCTCCATTAAACCTCTCCACAACTTCCATTTTCAACTCATTTTGATGATTACTTCTCATTTTTTCAACCAAAAACAAACGACAAGTAATGGGTTTTTGAGAATATCTTTGCTAAAGATTTAAATTAAGCTATATATATATATATAGAGAGAGAGAGAGAGAGGAGGTGGTGGTGGTAATCGGTGGTTGGTGGTGGTGATAATCGAGGTGGTGATTGTGGTGGTGGGAGGTGGTGGTGGTAATCGGCGGTGGTGGGCGGTGGTGATGGTCGGAGGTGGTGGTGGTAGTAATCGGCGGTGATGGTCGGTGGTGGTGGGAGGAGGTGGTGGTTATATATATATAGAGAGAGGTGGTTATTAGGTTGGTTTTAAATTAAATTAGGTTAAGGGTAAGCTAGTAATTTCAACGCATTAGGACACCCTTATAACTAGAGGGAAGGTGGTCTAAACAAACCATGGTCCCCTCAAAGAAACCATGGTCCCCAAAAAATCATTCCAGATAAACTGGTATATCAAATGGAATAAAGCTTCATTTGCGTATATAGGAAAACATAACCATATGCGAAATGCCATTCTACTTGGAATATGCATACCTAACATCGTTAGAAAGGCTAAATCACTCTACAACATCGCTAATGGGGGTGTCGAATTATTAGGGAGGGTATCAAAACCTATATAAAATATAGGACTTTTAAGTTTGTCTTATAGGGTTCTGGTACCCTCATCAATAAACGACTATCCGCTATTAACAACGATAACCATTATACATACAATCTTATTTTTTTTTTCTTTCTAATACTCCCACTATTAAGTGACCTATTTACTTTTATATTTTGTCCCACTGTTATGTGACCTATATCAATAAACAAGGAGATATTTCTAAAATTATCCTTTTAACAGAAATATAAGAAATATGCATAATTTGATAGGCATGTTTATATTCGTTACGTATGTGTTTTAAAATGCTTTTCAATAGTATGAAGTTTGCGAACATCCGTGGTGTGATTTGAGAGATAAATCATTCCAAAATTTCACTAATTATTCTCCATAAGGGTATAATTGTAAAATATGCTTAAAAATACTCTTTTCCCTTGTTTGCCTTAAAAATTGTGCAAACTTGAACTAGGTCACTTAATAGTGGGACGGAGGGAGTATGTTTATTTTCTTATTTTTTTTTCTTTTTTTCTAAAGAGTGATTCTACACTCACAAAGTTTTTTCCCGGGATTTATCCCAAGAAGAAATCACACGGGAATTGGGTAAAGCTTCTCAACACTTGGATATGTGCGGGCCACATGGGTCCAACATTTTGTCTCTACCTGTATATATTTTGGGATTTCGTCCACGGAATATCTAGAATTGTTGTTCGATAAATCTAATAATTAAGAGAAACTGCAGCGTAGAGTTACTATATTCTCAAATTCTCAAGCCATATATGACATTTTTTTCTTAGCAATTTGGTATGCGACGTAGTGGGAGACCGATCAACGTACTTAATATCACCGTTTCAGGAGAAACGAAATCAAAGAATCCGTCCAACTCAAACGCATTTTACAATAGCGTGTGGTTTCAACGCAATTTATAATTTCGTCTTCTACACCACGTGGTTTAGAAAACCGTTTGTCCATTAAACGTTTTCTATAATTACTTTTAACCAAATGGCATCTTAAACCGCGTCTTAGTCTAGGTTGTTTATAACTATGTTTTTATTAGATGGTTATCAAATAAGTACTCCTTACCAATTGGTGGGTTGCGTCTAGGCAGGCTGACGGCCGGTGTAAAAACTTTTGTCGCAATTTTGGAGATAAGATCGTTATGCGATTTATCTCTTCTCTACCTGGTACTTGTTACTGGAAAAAGAGCTTTGGTCTTGGTCTTGGTTATCAAATAAGTTTCAAAAAACGTTATTAATAGCAACGTCCAATGGAGGAGGAGTTATAAATTGTTGATAAGGAGTTATAAAATGAGTCTGGTAGTTGAGAAGGAGTTATAAAATGAATCTAGTATAAACGCTTTTAATATAAACGTGCGGTTGAACGTCTATTGAAATTACATTCAAGTTAGCCGCAATTATAAAATGCGTTGGAGGCTACACGCTAACAATATGTACGTTTATGAAAACGATTTCTTAAATGACGTTTGATCCACACGCTATCTTAGAGAACGTTTTACTAATAAATGTAAACTTCAACACCTTTTAGAAGTTCCACGCAATTTAAATTAACGTTTATGTCCAACGCATTTTATAACTACGGGAAGCTATATATTGGATTTGCCAAATAAAGTTCTCATATATAGACACCCGGTTTGAGAATATGTAAATATGAGACTTATAGCAGCTAGGAGTGTGATTGGATTTGTTACCATATATGGCTTATAGCAGCAACACTAAAGTTGCTCTAAGTTGGTCAGTATATATGTAGCTCTCTTCTCATAAAGGAGGTCCACCCTGTTTTAATAACAATTTTGGGTATTACAGATACCTATGCGTACACAAGTTACAGATGCTTATGCATACACAAGTATTTGGAGGAGAAGTTAACACCTACGCAAACATTAGTAGTAAGGCCAAGCACAATAGTGGAGCATTTCGGTTCGCAATAGCTTAATTGAAGCTAAGTGATGAGGTACACCTCATTATGGGTGAGGGACATCTAAGTTTACGTATAAACAGTGCCAAACGGAAATTAAGTTTTTTTTTTTTTTTTTTTGCAAATTTTATTTCAACTGTTTTAGATAAAATATTATTTGTGCGTAAAAATAGTTTTAAGAGAAGAAAAATAGAGATATAATAAGAAAAAATGAGTTTTGGTAAAATAAGAGCCGCCAAAGATGAATAATTTGGAGTAAAACTGAAAATTTGGAAACGGAAACTAAGTATCTGTTGAAAATCACTTGGAAACTGAGTTTCCGTAAAGTAACTTTTCAGTATTCGTGTGATTTTTGTTCGCTTAAAGGGGATCAGATCTTATCAACTCACTACACCATTTTAAGGGATTTGCAACCCAGATTAGCAACGTCACTAATGCCGTTGCGAAATTTCTGTTGCTAATCCCCGTTGTTAATTTTTCGCAACAGGTACTTTCCGTTGTGAATTTTGCAACCACTCTCATGCGGTTGCGAATCGCAAATGCGCTGGGTTCAAGCGTGTGAAGGGCGTGTGTGGTCGGGAACACTAGAACTGATAATTACGCCCCAGTCAAACTTTGGTCAAGCCTTATGTTTTTCTTTCCACCCTTAATCCCATTCTAGGTATATACAGCCCCTTGGTCGATTTTTCAGTCTTCATTTTTTCTCCGCCACAACAGCAGACCACTCTCTCCTCTCCTCTCCTCTCTATCTCCATCTCGATCTGCTCAGCTGAGCTCTTTATCCTCTTCTCAATCTCTGAACTATATCATCGTGTAGAACTCTATCATCAGGTGTAATCTTTGACATATTTTTTAGGGTTTACAGATTTTGAAATCTAGGGTTTCACTTTTGATTTTTAGGTTTCAGAACTTTGATTTCTTGGATTTAGAGATTTTGATTTAAGTTTATCGATTCCTAGGGTTCCATTTAAGTTTATCGATTTTAGGGTTTAATCTTTGATTTCATTTGTGAATCTGATTCTTTCGATTTCAATTTTTCAATTTTTTTTTCTTTTGGTTTTAGGGTTTCATATGTGAATCTAATGCGATTTTATTCTTTCCATTTTAGGGTTTGTCAAGATTGAAGAACTGAAGTACTTTGGAAATCTGAAGAACTAAGAAGGTATATCGAACTATGAAATAGTTTTGATTATTTTAGTTTCTAAATTCCTTAACCCTTGTCTGTTTTAGTTTATAATTGTCATTTTCAACTACTTGGGTTTAAATATTTAGTAAGTGGTTTTTAATCTGTTTGAGGATATACTACTGACTTGAAATTTTGTGTTTTCTTAATGCTTCTTTAGTATCCTTTACTCTCAAGGACACCAATATTAAGTATCCTTTCTGATTTTGTGTTTTCTTGAAATTCTGTGTTTTCTTAATGCTTCTTTAGTATCCTTAACTCCCACATTAAGTGAACTATCCCCTGCGATTTTAATTTGAAACATCATTTGTTCTAGCAAATGTACTGTAGAAGGAATTAGGACAATGACCAGCTTCTTGTAATTTCTGTCAACGTCTTGTCATCCATCAGTGATATTTTCACTATGTATGATTATCAGTTGACCAGTATTCTTGTTTTTTTTTTGTGTTCATCGAATCTTTTTCCACCGTTAAGTAAGTGCATTTTTGATTGTTGTACCTGTATCCCAGCAATGCGGAGTAGATTATTGCACGCACTAGGAAACTCCTAGGCTATGGAAATTGTTTAAATGTTTATGTTGCTCCTACTGTGTAGATTGCAAGGATAAAACAAAAGAGAGGATACAAGGATAAATGGCCCTAGAAAATTAAGCTTTCCACATATGATTTTGGAAAACCCAAAGGAGATGGAGTTCTGTCATACGAAGATCCATCTGCGACACATGCTGCTAGAGGGTTTTACAACAGTGAGTTTTCTCAAGGGAAATATTTGAATTGGTTTGTGCGCATATTTCATTAGTATTGACACATGCTTTCTATTGCTTACCAGATTACGATTTGTGGGTTATAAAATCAATATTCCAATGGCATCTAGATCTGCACCTAGAGCTGCACCTAGGTAACTTTCTAAACCTTGTATTCGAAGTTCGAAGAACCATTACGCAAGAAGTAGTGACGGTACTTTATGGTTCACAAAAATCCTTCTTTTTTTTACCCACCTTAGGTAATAAGTAGTTTGTAGAACATTCTGGGTTCTAGTGTATTTGTGTTGCATATTGCTGAATATTTTCTGTTTGTGTAGGTTCTACAGAGTTTAGGTAATCTCATAGACAGTGATAGTCATGCTGCTGGACATGATATTATAGGTTAGTTGATTCCCTTTTGAACTGCGTGCAACAGAAGCTTTTATCACTTAACATTCAAAGATACTGAATTATTTGAAGTTTCCATAAAATGTCGTGTTAGCTCTTGTAAAATGCTTGAGATGTGAGCATCAGGTGTTGAAAAAGGTTTGTCTTCCTTACTAACAACTCCTATGTAGTATTATATTTGTCTCACATTTCAGTTGATATTTTTTCTAATGTTGTAGGAGGCAGCCTGGGTTTTTATCCACATAGCAGTAGGTATTTATAAATTTGATATGTACACATATGTTCAAGAATATGTATGACTTTGAGTGTTTAAATGATGCAGGCACATGGAGATTTCAAAGAAGAGAGAATTAATGCATTTGTTAGTGATGTCACCAAGGACAACCTTTGTGAAACAATTAGTCATAATTCGGTTGATATTGTTACCATGGCAAGGATGAGGAATCACTCTTATGCCTTTATCTTTTACTTTTTTGATTCCAATGTAGATTTAGTCCCACTTGTTATCACCACTAATGTTCTTATATCGTCCATGTACTTCTACAAATATGTTCTTGTGCGTAGCTTGGTTTTTATTCAATTATCGCACTGTCTCGTTGTTAGATTTTGTTGAGGTAGAATGGAACTTTGATACAACTTAGTGTTGGCCTTTTGTTTTCACACTTAATTATGACATGTAGAATTTTCATAATGCAATTGTGTGTCACACCTATAGCAATTATAGGATGCTCCCACAAGAAATGTGGATATTATGGGTATTGTACCCAATAATCCCGATCCTGAACCTTCGATCTAACTGTTCCTCTAATCAATTGATCAATTCCCTAAGAAAGACTCGTGGACACACTTCATTTCCACTAAATGTTACTGATACTTGGGTGATAATTTCCTTACTATTTTGGCTGTTAAGGCTTTCAAATTTTGAAGTAGTTGTTTGCAGTGAGCTATTTAACATGGCAAGCAGATATTTGCATTGTCTGCAGTTTGAGGGGTGACCTAGATTGGTTTCAGTCAAACTGAGGCCAGTTTGGTACCTATTGAGACATTTATACCTGGAAAGTATTAGTTCTACAACAAACAATAGCAGGAGGCAGACGACATCTACTGCTGATGAATTAGGGATTGGTAATCTAACAAAGCTCCAATTGCTAGTTATCCAGGCTGGGGATTGGATAAATAGTGGTGGGTTCAAATGGTCGAGTTCCCTCAGAAGGTTGAGGATAGAAGAATGTCTGAGTTCACACACTGACAAGATTTCTAATGCCGTGGTCAACTTAACGGAACTTCGATCCTTGGCGCTGAGTAAGTTGTTTTGGCTTCTGGGACTTGTAAATTTGCTATTTCGATTTTGTTCTGTAACCGATGCTAACTCATGTCATGTTCTTCTTGTTATGCAATGTAGGCAATTGGCATTCTTCACAGGACCTACTGGTATGTTATTATGCTTACTGTTTAACGTACTTGCCATATCATGATATAATGCTAGTGTATCCATGAAACAACTGCCATCCTTTTAAACTTATACGAAACATATTGTATTAGAAATTTAGAATGTTCTTTTTTTTCCCACAACACATTAGTGTTGGTGCGATTCAAAGAATCCAAAATGTCTAGTTTATGGCGATTCAGGGTTATGTCTGTTACTTTTCTTGAAATGAATGGACCGATGCACAACCCGATACTCGTAGATTTCACATTGGTTAATGCAAGTGAGTCTTTTGTTCACTACACCAAAACCAGGATTTTGGAACAGTGCAACCTGTCACAGTTTATTTTTCAGTCACAGATACACTGTGATAAGTCCTGCAACAATTATAACTGTTATTAAATTTTTTATTCGTGATAATAATTAGGAATATTAAATTCTTTTATTAGTCACAATTATATTTGTTGACAATTTTACAGACAATCACAATTATAAATCAAAATGATGATTCCACCCAAATATTTCACAACATCTAAAACAACCCCAAAATTATAACACTTTGAATTTTACTTGTCACTAATTTTCCCACATTTGTACAAACTAACAATTATATTTCATTTCTATAAATCAAAATATATTTTTCTTTTTCTTTTTAATTTTCTTAATATTAGAAAACATGATCAAGACCAAGTCAACAAGTCATGACTTTATAGAAATTTGACTTTGACATATCTGCTTCTTCCGAAGACGGTGAAAATTACCAGACACCCTTATCGGAATAACTGCAATAAAAATTCTGAAGATTGTGAAAATGACCAGACTACCCCTTATCGGAAATAAGTAAAGTAAATATTACAGACTGTTAAAATGACCATATTACCCTTAATGGAAAAAAAGTGCAACAAAATATTATGCAGACTGTGAAAATGACCAGACTACCCTTATCAGAAATAAGTGAAGTAAATATTACAGTCTGTGAAAATGACCATATTAGCCTTACTGGAAATTAGTGCAATAAATATTATTTAGAGTGTGAAAATGACCAGACTACCCTTATTAAAAATAAGTAAAGTTAATATTTCAGACTGTGAAAATGACCATATTACCCTTATCATAAATAAGTAAAGTAAAATATGGAGACTGTGAAAATGACCATATTACCCTTACTGGAAATAAATACAATAAATATCATGGAGACTATAAAAATGACCAAAATACCCTTATCAAAAATAAGTAAAGTAAATATTACAGACTGAAAATGACCATATTACCCTTACTGGAAATAAGTGCAATAAATATCATGGATACTTTGAAAGTTACCAAACTACTCTTATCAAAAATAAGTAAAGTAAATATTACAGACTATGAAAATGACACTTTACCCTTATTGGAAACATATGCAATAAATATTATGGAGACTGTGAAAATGACCAAACTACCCTTATCGGAAATAAGTAACGTAAATATTTCAGACTGTGAAAATGACCATATTACCCTTACTGGAAAATAGTGCATTAAACATTATGGAGACTGTCAAAATGACCAGACTATCCTTATAGGAAATAAGTCAAGTAAATATTATAGTCTGTGAAAATGACCATTTTACCCTTATAGGAAATAAGGTTAATAAATGTAATGGAGACTGCGATAAGGGTAAAATGGTCATTTTCACAGACTATAATATTTACTTGACTTATTTCCTATAAGGATAGTCTGGTCATTTTCTTTGTCACCATGTATTTATTGCACTAATTTTTAGTAAGGGTAATTTTGTCATTTTCACCGTCAGTGATATTTACTTTACTTATTTCCGATAAGTGTAGTATGGTCATTTTCACAATATCCATAACATTTATTGCATTTATTTCCCCTAAGGGTAAAATGGTCATTTTCACAGACTGTACTACTTACTTTACTCATATCCGAAAAAGGTGGTCTGGTCATTTTCACAGTCTCCATAATATTTATTGCACTTATTTCCAGTAAGGGTAGTATGGTAATTTTCACCGTCAGTGTGATATTTATTGCATTATTTCGAATAAGGGTAGTTTGGTCATTTTGACAGTCTCCATAACATTTATTGTACATATTTCCCTTAAGGGTAAAATGGCCATTTTAGCAGACTGTAATAATTACTTTACTCATATCCGATAAGGGTGGTCTGGTCATTTTTACAGTCTCCAAAATATTTATTGCACTTACTTCCAGTAAGAGTAAAATAGTCATTTTCACAGTCTATAATATTTACTTTACTTATTTCTGATAAGGTTAGTATGGTCATTTTAAGTGTCTCCATGATATTTATTGCACTAATTCCTAGTAAGGGTAATATGGTCATTTTTACTGTCTGTGTGATATTTATTGCACTTATTTCTAGTAAGGGTAATATTTAAAGCTTTACTTCCTTTAGATGTGTTCTTAATTTGTTCATAACTTTATAACCAAAGTCATTTTTTGGTTTTTGACAGTTCTTAGATGTGCATATGCAGGGGTTGCAGGGGGCATTGTAGGACACGTATATGGGCACTGTAAAATAGGAGTTGTAGAGGGGGGCACAGAAGTGGAATTGCATTCCAGAAGGGGTTACTTAAACCTCTTTAATCTTGATACTGGTTATGCTACTTCCATATGGTGCCCTTAAAGAAATTCCAAGATGATTTATTAGTTTGTGTACTGATGCCCTTAAGATGTTTTTATTGTGGATGCAGACTAATTAAGCGTATGAAGAAGGCCGGAATCGTTGGCAAATAAGGTAAGTTGTTTCTATCCGAATGCATATTAATATTGCCTCTTCGCCCTCTTCAATTCAAAAAGTCTTGTTTGAGTTTATGTTGTTTAGCTGAGCATACAACATTGAACCTTGGTTCTCTTGTGAAATGAGGGTCAACTTGTTCTGAGAAATTGTATTCATACGTTAAATTCTTTTATCGAGTTTTTACGGTTGAACTCTTCAGACTATTAATGCTTGTAGAATATCATAAAACTTCAGAATTATTATGCTTTTGATATTTCCTTTTGATCAACATGAGTTTGTTTATAGTTGTTTTCTTTTTGTTACACCAGTTTCAGTGTAGTATCTTTGTTATGTTTTGTTTTCCCTTCTAAAATCGAGTTAGTAATCAATTATGTTCCTTTGTTCCTTGTGCAGTATGCCGTGAAGAGGAAGGCCATAGAAATTCGGGGATGCCAAGACTGTGGCAAAGTGAAAGCTGGTGGTGCCTACTCATTGAAGTAAGACTCACTCTCATGTTCACTTTCCTGATATTCCTTTTTTTAGAAGTAGCTGATATGAGCTTCACATCTAGTAATGGTCCTGCTACTTCACATCTAGTAGTAGTTAATAGCATCTAAGATGCACTTGTCTATTGATTGTGTCATTGGTGATATATATGCTCAATTTTTATTGTTGGAATGATTAGTAGTATCGGATGCCAATCTCAAACGGGTGCGGCTAAAGAGAAAAGTTGGTGCTTTGTTCTTGACCTTGGTCTGTGCACTTGTGTATTTCTAGTGGAGACTTTGTCATGCCCGCAACCTATAGTCTTGTACCAAGCAGCTGGAGAAGATTTTTTGTGTTGTCTGGGAGCGTACTTGAATAAGATTGAATTGTTATTTTTTTGGGTAGATTTCATAATGAATCTAGATGCAGATTAAGATCGTGTAATAATGAATGTATGAATGGTAGAATGCGGATAACTCGCAGATTGAAAAAGAAGAAATTGCAATTGTGTTTTAGGTTTATTTGTATTTCTGGCCTGTAACCTGAAAGGGTGGGTCCCTGATAATGACTCAGTATTACGGGCTCGTAAACCTGGAAGGCCAGGTCCATGAAAATGATCTGGGCTACCCATTTTTTTTAATTGTAACAGAAAAAAATTGTCACGGTTATAACTGTGACACAAATTGTGAAGAAAAAATAACACTCGTCATCATAGGCCGTGACAAAAGGACGACACGTGTCCTATGAGTAACTGTTACAAATTCATGGCAACACTAATATGTGTTACTTTAACCGTGACAAAAAAAGACACGTGTCGCCGAAGCAATCGTTGCAAGGATTGATATGATTATAAGCGTTGTCTTGTAATTGTGACTCTTTAAGACACGTGTCATACTCCGAATTGTGGTTAATAGAGAGTAACAGTTAAAACCGTAAGATTCAAAAATGACACGTGTCGCTATCATAAAATTAGGTTAATTGTGGCTATTAATTATTGTTACGCTTTTTATATGTGACTGTTTCTGCCTTTTGTCACAGATAAAACCATTACAAAATACCATCACAATTATTAATAACAACCTATTTAGTACAGTTATAACCGTTACAAATTCAATAAGTAACAAGTATATCCTGTGACAAAATCCTGGAAATGGTGTAGTGGTTATTCTACAGTTGGAGGGCTTTTAAATGCTACATTTGGAAATGCTACAGAGATGATAATATCATTATATGCTCTGAAGCAAGGAATGATAAGAGTAGTTCAACCGTCATTGTTGGGTTCTATCCTGTCAAATATGTTGTTAGTGCTTGGATGCGCCTTCTTCACCGGAGGGCTCGTGCATAACAACAAAGTACAAACCTTCGATAAGGTAAAGTTGGCCATCCATTTCTCTGGTAATGACTTCTTGCTTGAGAGTTTATGTTGTGTGGGATAAGTTCTTTCATATACATATCATATTGATCTAGTATTCTAGCGTAAATGCAATTAAAATGGGCTTATCTTGTCAGTGTGTGAACTCAAACACTCTTCTATCCTTAACCTTCTGAGGGAACTCGACCATTTCAACCCACCACTATTTATCCAATCCCCAGCCTGGATAACTAGCAATTGGAGCTTTGTTAGATTACCAATCCCTAATTCATCAGCAGTAGATGTCGTCTGCCTCCTGTTATTATTTGTTGTAGAACTAATACTTTCAAGGTATAAATATCTCAATTGGTTCAAACTCCACATTTTAGTATCCAACATGAGTTCACTAATACAACCTCTTAGGTTAAGAGTTTGCAGATTGACAAGTTCACTTAAATAACTCATGTTAATCCTTTCTAGTTTTGTTTTCTCTAGGCTCAAGTACCTCAGATGTATGAGGTCTCCTACCTCTTTTGGCAATGAAACAAAACCTTTCTTACAATTGTAGAATTCCAAAACCCTTAGTGATTTGAAAGCCCCAAGAAGTGATCTTAAGTAGTTACTTTCCGCGAACAGTACACGCCTACACATCAAAAAACGAAGGCGAGTTTCACGAAATTCAGATAAACACTGCTTGTTCGGTTCATCATGTTTGGAATAAACAGCGACTCGGCGACTATTATCTTGCTCTAGATAGAACTTATCAATGCTACCATAGATTTGAGAAAACTGGTCTTCTTTAGATTCTATTATAGAGATATCAAGAAGTAGAATTATGGAACAGCCACAATAACATTGAAGAAATTGCTATTTTCTTTTAACATATCATATAACAATATAGTTAATTTAATGGAGGCCAGTGTGCATAATCAATTGGTTTCTTAATAGATGCTAGGTTGAATCTTATTTAGCCATATTAAACTCATTTATTACAATTTTTCTTCTCAGATGATATGGACAAGAATTAAACTTTGTGGATTCCATCCATCACCTAGAGCTGGTAGCTGTGGAATTTTATGTGGGAATAAATGGTACATTGCCGGAGGGGGAAGCAAGAAAAAAAGTATATCTTGAAAACTTCCCAATGCATTTGCATTTTTCTGCTTGGACTAGTTTTAAGCATGAGTATGTTTTAAGCATTTTTGTGAAGATTTACATAAAGATGACTTAGGCTCTTAGTCGCTACCATAATATGCTTCCACTTGTTTTAGAGTTTGAATTTGTAATCTTGTTTTACAGGGCATGCAGATACATTGGTCCTTGATGTCCTAAAACTCGAGTGGTCGATAGAGTTGTGGCATCATCTCCATCTTCGGTAACTTCCACTAAAGTGAGTTTGGTGACTATGTGCAGACATTATATAGAGCTCAAGTATTTTTTCAAATTAAACACTTCTTTGTCATGATCAATCACTGTTGTTAAGACTTTGTGTTATGTACTAGAATATGAAGAACAATTATTAATATTGGTTTTGAAATCTTAAGTAAACTGTTTTGATTTTTTCGTGTATCATTGTAAGTTTTAGACTATTGAAGTAATGATAATTTTTGTTATATGTATCACTTTTGTGTTCAGTTGATAGAGATGTTTATCTGAATATGGGGAACTGGGTAACTGCTGTGGGGTAAATGTGGGGGAATGGATTTTGACCAGGTCAATGAAGACCTGACCTTTTTTTTCTGTTACAAAAGCTTAGCAACGTCGATATTCTGTTGCTAAATTAGAACCAGAACCATAGTTCTGGGTAGGGGTATTCCTGTAATTAGAAACAACTTAGCAACGACAGACCTTGGTGGCGAATAAACAAAGTCGTAACGGCGCGGTACGTTGCGAATCTCCGTTGCTGACCAAGAAAAACTGCAACACCGTGTTTTGAAACGTCAACCTGCCGTTGCGATCCCGGTCAGCAACGTCCAGGCTCCGTTGCTAATTCCTAAAAATGGTGTAGTGACTCTTTAAAGCAATGAAAATATTTCGCCACATTAAAGCGAAATGAAAAACCATAGTAGTTGGATTTCGCTATAACCTTAAGCTACAACGAAGCGAAATCCAACACCATTGTACTTGGCCTAATAGGAAGAGATGTTTTTTTGATGGTTGGTGCATATAAAGGTGTTTGAGGGTGAAAATGGTTTGTGCTGATTTCGGTAATTTTGGGTGTACGGGTGAGAAACAATTTAAACCCTAAAGAATGTACTGCAATGGAGTACTTTAGATTCGAAAGATCAATTTGTAAAAGTCAGGCATAAACCAAGAAATGGCCGTTCCAGACTTGCTTCGGTCACAAAGTGAAGGAGAATGGGTTGGTTTTGGGGAGGGAAGCAAGGAAAGTGATGAGACCGGAATAGTTGATTATGGAAGAGTAGTTGTGTTACTACGACTTGTATCAGAAAAGTGGGAAGGCTAACAAATGGTAAGCTAGCAAGTATTTTCTGAGTGTTGTGTATTCCCGAATGAACCTGTTTTTCTGTGGAAATAGGTAAGACCTATTTATACAAGTCGAAGTGAAACGTACCTGTAGGATCAGAATATCGCAACACCTATACTTCGCGAGATCAATAAACAACGACATTGCGAGGGCGTCGCAGAAGAGTAATATAAATGACGCAATGAATGACGACAGCCAGAACACGAGAAAGGTGTGAAGACTTAGCGAAATTTAGGATAGCTGTGAGATTATATGTTTGTACACTTGCGATATTTCGCAAGTCATTCCCGAAAATAAAGGACAGCTTAGCTGTCATCCCTTGTGTACTACCCTATATAAAGGATTGAATAAGCCTGTTGAAGGAGAGATCTTTTTCGGAGTGTTAGACAAGTTTTTAGGAGAGAGAAAGTGCGTGTTGATTGTAATTTCTTTAGCTCTTTTCTATCTTATCTTGTAAACATTCAAGGAATTAATCAATAAAATCATTGTTGTTCATCTTCAAATGTCTTAGTTGTGTGGATTATTGTGAGGGGTGTAGTGTATGATTTCCTGTAACTACATATTGGCGCTAGAAACAGGGAACGATTGAAGATAAGAGATTGGATATTGTCACTAAAATTGTTAAAATCAAGAGTATGATGGATAAATTGGAGAAAGCTAGAATTAAAGAGAGTAATGAAGAATTGGAATGTAATATGATTAAAAAAGCAATGGTTAATGAATTTCATGAAAGTATCAGAGGGAGAATACACAAAAGAGATTTTGAAGGAAAGAAGATTATAACAAAGAGAGAAAGCATCTTGAAAGAATGGAAAAAACAGAAGATTATGTTCCCTTGAAAGAATGGAAAAAAGTATCGAAGATTATGTTCACCCTTGAAAGAATGGAAAAAACAGAAGATTATGTTCACCGCAACGGAGATATCAGGAGAGAATTTAAATCACACATCTCCATTAGTGATTACGATAAATGCAAGCAAAGAAGAAGGAAAATTAACAAAAACAATGGAAGAATGGGCAATAAATAGAACTTTGGTGGACACAGGGAGTTCAGTGAATATAATGTTTTATCATGCTTATAAGAAATTGGGGTACAAAGTTGAAGAAATGACTTCTGCAACATATCATATCTATGGTTTCGGCAATTCCATAACGAAACCTAAAGTGGAAATGAAAATACGAATTTTGTTGGGAGAAATTGAAACACATGTGACATTATGTGTAGTGGATATGGAATCACCATATAACATGTTGTTGGGAAGACCATGGATACATGCAATAAAAGCTATAGCGTCAACATTTCATCAATGTGTCAAATTTCCTATACCGAGTGGAATTGGCGAAATCAGAGGTGATACTGATAAAGGAAGGATATATCATCAAATCGAAGTAAGACATTATGAAGAACATGTGAAGAGGCGAAAAGATCGCAGGAAGATGGCAAAAGCAGCGAAAAATGAAGAAGAATTTAGAACTTACATGATAAGAGCGGAAGAAGGGAAAGGAATATATAGTGAAGAGAATGATCTCGCGAAGGAAGTAAAAGGACCAACACCCATGGGAGAACCGAAGGCTAGCTACATTGCGGCAGAACCAACAAAGGAAGTAAATATTGGAACTGAAGAAGAACCAAAGATGTTAAAAATTGGGACTAAAATGGAAGCAGATGAGGAAAGAAAGACTATTGATTTGTTGCGAGATTATAAAGACATTTTCGCATGGGATATGGATGAGATTCCTGGAATAGATCCATCTGTAGCTGGTAGGCCTCGGAATGTGTTTATAATTAAGCCTACATGTAATACCGCAAGTGCACGGCGTCTATCGGAGACGCGGCAAGTACGGGTCGAACCACAAAGACTTGTGGTGCTCTTGTATGATCTAAGGCTTGCTCTACTGAGTTCTAGTGAGTAACAAGTGACAACAGATGTTTGTGCCGATACGGCTGAAGTGAAATGTAGTGAAGTGAACCTAAACTAAGGTAAAAGACAGTGATAAAAGGGGATGCTAGAGTCTTCAATCAGCCACTAACTTCCACTGTGTCTTTAGCTAATTACATTACTCTTGTCCTTGTAACAGATAAGGGAGAGTGTCAAGCCTACCACTTACCTAAGGTGTTTCACCATTGGATGATTCAATCACAACTACGGTATCTTTCCCAAGTATTACCTGTCTGTTTAGAGTACAACTAATCTGAGGATTGATAATGATCTAATTAAGTTGAGTTGCAGCATCATCATCACAGGGGTATTCTAACTACAAAGTGCATCCATGGCATTGGCATGCCTTTGTGAGAGCAATGTGTTGATATGCTAAGATTAATTCTATCCTAGAACAATTAAGCATTCAAGAGAAATGTACTCAACATGATTAACACAATATAAAGCTAGGTTTCATATCAAACCCTAGCAAATTTATTTAGAACATTTAAACAACTTAAACTACAAATTAACACTATAACTAAACCTAAGTGATGCTGGCTAGCCCAGGCATGCGAAAAACATTCACAGACACCTCCTATTTATACATCTGAAAAATATCCCAAACCCTAATTTCTTATAAAATAGAAATTAAATAACAATTACTCTCACCCATACCCTGAATTTGCTCTCTCTTCTGTCAATTTGGCTCTGACAGACGCCATGCATGGTGTTTGGTGGAAAACCCTAGCTTCAATCGTCTCAATCCTAGCTTCTAGGTTATGGTAGAAGCTATGGATGGAGAAGGTTGATGCTAGGATGGCGGAGCAGGGTGGGGTGATGATGGGGATGGTGCGTCTGTCGAGAGATGGAGAGATGGTGGCGGAGGTGGCTGCAGAGAGTTGGTCGGGTGGAGAAGAGATGCGGAGAGCGAGCTCCGTCGGGTGGAGAGGAGAAGAGAAGAGAAAATTAGGTTTGGGTTTTGGCTAAGAGGGCTTATATAGGTGGTGAGGTGTTGAGCGGGTGCATCAGAGATTTGATGGGAGTAGGGCAGCGACCGTTGGATGCGTGGGAGTGAGATCTGAATGGTGTAGGGAGGATTGGAGTGATTTGGTGTTGAGCGGAGCATCGAGAAGTAGATGTGAGCGAAGGAGCGACCGTATGATGCATCTGGGCGAGATCTCAACGGCTCGGGATGAGCGGGTTCGGATCCGGGTCGTGGGTAGCTCTAGATCAAGCCCATGTCTTGTAGATGAGTTCTTTACTTGTTGGGTTGCAACTGTTGCGCGCGCGGGCTTTGGCTTTCTGCTCCATAGATGCTCGACTCCAATTCTCTGCTCCTTTGGCTCCTCAAATTCTCCGAGCTTTATTTATTACCTAAAAACACAAAATTAATTAATACAAATATTTATTCTTGAAAACAAAGAAAACACAGAATCTGGGATAATATCTGATTTATGAGCACAAAAGTCGAGTAAAATGCCAATAAAAAGGTGTATAAATATGCAATATTTGGCACTCATCAAATACCACCAAACCTCGAATTTTACTTGTCCTCAAGTGAAAAAGAAATGAAGAAATCCTAACTATACCACTGTCGTAGGTCTCTCGAATGCATTTAGCGTATGCACTAAGCCTTTAAACCCCTAGGTGTCCCTAGTGGACGAGTTGTAGTCTCGTGAGGGTTTACCAGAGGTGTACCCACAAAACCTTCTCCAACTTCAGAGTGTAAAAGAGTCTCAAGCATCCTAGAAGCTATGAGGACATAGAGTTTCTACATGCTAGTAGCATGAAGTTAGAACTACCAAAGAACGCATTCTCATCCTTAAGTGCTGAGCGAGAAGTAACCATACCATATGAAAGAATTCGGATTCGATTGTGATCATAAGTCTCAACTTCTACCTCACCATTAGGATTTTATGATAATTGCACTCAAAAAGATCGCTTTTTTAGTCTCTCATGTGTGCGAGCAGGAATAAAGAGAGAAATCCTGCACACGTTGTAGGTAAGAAGGATAACCTTCCGAAATAAAACTGGAGACTCCACATAGGTGTGGACAAAAAGAATCTTTTTCGATGATCTCTAAGAAAGGAAATCAACCATTAGCAAGGGGTGGGAGTACTCACTCACTTCTCACCTGATCGGCAATTAATATCACTCTCTCATAAGAACCATAGAAACGTCTTCAATCTTCGGTCTTCGGTCTTCAAATGTTGATGACGAACTTCTAAACTTCACAAAACTTGACAATTTTTAACTTTTCTACTCAAATTCCTTGTTGTTTGGATTTTTCTTTTTAAATTCTTCTTTACCATGGTGGTAGCAAAAATAAACTACAATATTTTTTTGATTTTTTTTTTTTTTTTTTTTTTTACATTACAATAAGTGAAAATAAAAATAATGAAACAACTACTCCATGGACACAGGACTTTATCACTCAATTTTTTCACAACTTGTATTGTCTTGATTTTATAAATTTTATTAATTCTCATCCTATTTTCTTTTCTTTGTTGCACATAAACCTTGGACTATATCAATTTTTCTTTCAATATTTCGATAACGCTCCGTTTCTTTGATGATGATGTGTTTCTATGGGTCTTGGCGATTGAGAGAGAGTGATGCTGCTAGCGCAAATCGATATTTAGAAGGAGTTTTCATCTTTAGACGTCACCCTCATGATTGACAAAAACTAGCACTCAAGAGATCAAAAGTAGTGCTGAAATTGGTGCGAAGTTGGGTAGCTCACCATTCCTACCCGGAATTTACGTACGGTGACACACACTCTAACGGCTTTTCTAGAAAGTTGCAAAAAATTGAAGGTTGGTGCCTCACTTGATGTAAATTGGGTAGTCTCCACTATGGGTGATCACAATTCTACTACCGAATATCTAAACAGACCTAATTCGCCCTCAGGTATGGTTAAATCCAACTTTAACGCTCTAATCAACTAAGAAACCCGATTGTGTTCTCCGGTACTTCTAACTTCTGTTATTTCGGTCAGAAAAATTCTCTATGTAAACATAGCTAGAAGCATGCTAGTGACTCTAAAATCTCTAAAAGTTGGAGGTTTTTATTTGCAAAAAGTTTTTGAATTTTTGATTTTTTTTTTTTTTTTTTGTAAAATTAAAAGATAAAATAAAAGACTAAAAACTCTAAATGCAAATGCACCCCCAAACCTAAATCAAACATTGTCCTCAATGTGTCACAGATAGGAAAAATTTAAACAGTCACGTACCACGAGAACTATGCTGATAAGAGAAAAGGGAAGAGATTACCGGATGTCGGCAGGAGAAAGGTTGAGCTTCATTCATTAAGGCTAGACTCCAACATTCTCAGTGGAGATCATATCAGATTAGCACAATATATGCACAAGAAGACTCAACCGATTCACGAAGAGAAAAATTTAACAAGTCCTACAAAAATTTACCATACACTAATAGTCTAAAGAGTTGAGGATCAACCCAAAAGATAATGTACAGAAACATCAACATGAAAATGGGCTTTGGTTTATGTGGGAATTTGGTTTGTTTGGGATTTGGTTTGTGTGGGAATTTGGTTTATTGGGTATTAATTGTTTGGAATTTGTGGGCTTCAGATTTGCGCATATAGCTCATGCACAGAACGAGTTTGTACAAAGCCCAGAGAGATACAACCCACAAAAGAAATTAACACTTTATTCTAAGTGTAAGCCCAAAAGGTTGCTTTTTGAATTTGCTTAAGCCCACTGAATAGGTGTATTTCAGCCCCAGGATGATGTGGGCTCGGTGTGTGCAGACAAGCCCAACAGCTCAGTGATGTGGGTGAATGTTGTTGCACAACCGGTTGATTGATTTGGTTTGGCAATTAGCAGCCCAGTTCGATTAGCCTAGTGGTTGGGCTTCATGTGTAAGCGCCCAAAGTGCACGGCCTTATGTGGGCTGGAGGTTTAAAGTGCAAAGCCCAGTGGAAACAAGCCTATGTTGGTTTAGTGTGTTTGTAGAGCTCAGATTGTGGTATGCCTAGTGGTTGTGTAAAACCAAATTGTTGCAAACTTGCATAGTTTGGTCAGGCTTACACCCCAGCTGTGTGGGGTTCAGCTAATTTGAGTGCAGAGATTGGCAGAGCTCAGCACAGGTTGTGTGAGGGTTAAGCCTGTTGGTAGTTCAAGCATAGCTTGGCTAGTTTGCACAACACAGGGTCTAAGTGCATTCACATCTCAACACAGCAAGTGAAATCTTATGCACAGGCTAACAAATAAAAATCCACATGGTGGCACAAACTCACACAAGGTTTAGAGCAGAATCAAGCATGCATTGAGTAGAGGGTGTGTGGCATCAAATCACTCAGTTGATGTCACTTGAGCTTTCAGCCAACTAGGCTATCCAAGTGGTGGCTCAAACAAGGTTGCCCAGCTTAACCAGTTTGTCATGCAAAGATGGTGTATCATGTACATATTCAGAGGTATTTAGCCAAATGTCAATGTCTCATAGATTAGTGACAAGTCTGACTAAACTGAAATTCACAGCTCATGCATCACAAAGTCATGTATGTGCATATCAGGGTATGCAAGAGCAGGGTTGAAGATGCCAGCTGGGGTTTGCAGCTTAAACTCACAGC
The DNA here is from genome assembly GCA_023531295.1 of Papaver armeniacum. Lineage (NCBI taxonomy): Eukaryota > Viridiplantae > Streptophyta > Magnoliopsida > Ranunculales > Papaveraceae > Papaver > Papaver armeniacum. The sequence continues at coordinate 130,814 of JAJJWW010013763.1, forward strand.
TTCAGGGGCTGGAGTTAAGCGCAGGTCTTGATGAATCCAGGGAATCACAGCACAGAACACAAAAATGCTGAGAACTATATGCACAGACTAAAGATTATCATGTGAACAAGGTCTACCATTCAACATATGTTGGTCAAATAACAAGTTTGGCATACATTCCGGGAGTAATGGCTCACAACAAAGATGCTCAGTCATGCTCAATGTCAGTGTGCAAAGTAGTGAGGCAATTCATACATATGCTCATCATGTTAAAACTCGGCTCAAAGACAACACTAGCTCAGCAGGCATCACAGGGCAATACAAAGTTTAAAAATACAGCTACAGGGGCTGATAAAGAGTTATGCTCAGGTGATGGCAGCCTTACAAGGTCTGTTATCATTAACATTCAAACATTCAATGCTACACAAACTCACAAAGTACTGCATTTGGTAAGCTTACCTTATTCACATGTTAATACAAGGTTCAATTACAGACTAACCTCAAGTTCTGTGCTCCTTGCCTTCCCTTTCTTTGGTTGCTCGGCCAGCGAAGCACAGCAGTTCCATGCCACAACGAGCTGGTACCTTACGAGTCGCGTGGATTGCTCGATTGCACCTTATGCGCCGATTTTCTCTCCAAAGTGTCAAGTGTGCTTTCTCTCAAAGTGTTAATCGTGCTTTCTCTCTAGTGTTATACCACTCACTTTCGCACCAAAAGCACAAAGAAGCACTGCACTGTCTTCTCAGCAAAGCAATCGATTGCTAGAAATGATACAAGTGAAGAAGCAAGAAAGTATAACACCGCAAAGTTCAAAGTTTGCACAATGTGATATGCAGAGATGATGGACTGTTTTTTTTTTTACAGGGTGATATATGAGTATGCAGATGGAGCTAACTACAACTAAGTTATTCTAAGACAGGGTAATGATGCAAGTGTTAAAACAAAATGTAATAGAAGATGCAGAAAAAGCAAAATTTCAGCTAGGTTGCACTCAGCTGAGTTAAACTAAGTTACAGCTGCAGGAGAACACAAATGCAAGGATACTAAGTTACAGCTACAATATACACTACAATGCAGGGCTAAAAGAAATAATGCAGAGAGAATATGTACAGGGTGAGTGAACTCAGTAAAAGCAAGCAATTGATTGACTCAGCACACGCCAAGTCCCCGGCAACGGCGCCAAAAACTTGGTAGGCCTCGGAATGTGTTTATAATTAAGCCTACATGTAATACCGCAAGTGCACGGCGTCTATCGGAGACGCGGCAAGTACGGGTCGAACCACAGAGACTTGTGGTGCTCTTGTATGATCTAAGGCTTGCTCTACTGAGTTCTAGTGAGTAACAAGTGACAACAGATGTTTGTGCCGAAACGGCTGAAGTGAAATGTAGTGAAGTGAACCTAAACTAAGGTAAAAGACAGTGATAAAAGGGGACGCTAGAGTCTTCAATCAGCCACTAACTTCCACTGTGTCTTTAGCTAATTACATTACTCTTGTCCTTGTAACAGATAAGGGAGAGTGTCAAGCCTACCACTTACCTAAGGTGTTTCACCATTGGATGATTCAATCACAACTACGGTATTTTTCCCAAGTATTACCTGTCTGTTTAGAGTACAACTAATCTGAGGATTGATAATGATCTAATTAAGTTGAGTTGCAGCATCATCATCACAGGGGTATTCTAACTACAGTGCATCCATGGCATTGGCATGCACTGTGAGAGCAATGTGTTGATATGCTAAGATTAATTCTATCCTAGAACAATTAAGCATTCAAGAGAAATGTACTCAACATGATTAACACAGCAGAAAGCTAGGATTTCATATCAAACCCTAGCAAATTTATTTAGAACATTTAAACAACTTAAACTACAAATTAACACTACAACTAAACCTAAGTGATGCTGGCTAGCCCAGGCATGCGAAAAACATTCACAGACACCTCCTATTTATACATCTGAAAAATATCCCAAACCCTAATTTCTTATAAAATAGAAATTAAATAACAATTACTCTCACCCATACCCTGAATTTGCTCTTTCTTCCGTCAATTTGGCTCGAGACGCCATGCATGGTGTTTGGTGGAAAACCCTAGCTTCAATCGTCTCAATCCTAGCTTCTAGGTTATGGTAGAAGCTATGGATGGAGAAGGTTGATGCTAGGATGGCGGAGCAGTAGGCGGGGTGATGATGGGGATGGTGCGTCATTGTCGAGATGGAGAGATGGTGGCGGAGGTGGCTCTGCGAGAGAGTTGGTCGGGTGGAGAAGAGATGCGGAGCGAGCTCGTCGGGTGGAGAGGAGAAGAGAAGAGAAAATTAGGTTTAGGTTTTGGCTAAGGGGGCTTATATAGGTGGTGAGGTGTTGAGCGGGTGCATCGAGAGATTTGATGGGAGTAGGGCAACGACCGTTGGATGCGTGGGAGTGAGATCCGAACGGTGTAGGGAGGATTGGAGTGATTTGGTGTTGAGCGGAGCATCGAGAAGTAGATGTGAGCGAAGGAGCGACCGTATGATGCATCCGGGCGAGATCTCAACGGCTCGGGATGAGCGGGTTCGGATCCGGGTCGTGGGTAGCTCTAGCTCAAGCCCATGTCTTGTAGATGAGTTGCTACTTGTTGGGTTACGGTTACATTGCGCGCTGGCTTTGGCTTTCTCGCTCCATAGATGCTCGACTCAATTCTCTGCTCCTTTGGCTCCTCAAATTCTCCGAGCTTTATTTATTACCTAAAAACACAAAATTAATTAATACAAATATTTATTCTTGAAAACAAAGAAAACACGAAACTGGGATAATATCTGATTTATGAGCACAAAAGATGAGTAAAATGCCAATAAAAAGGTGTATAAATATGCACTATTTGGCACTCATCACTATGCCGGAACATTTTAACTTTAAAACTAGAAATCTTAACATGTTCAACATAAACCAAAGAACTAAAGAGTTAACCCACAGTACAAACCAAAACAAGTTTGAAATTGTTTTTGACGTAACCAAAGACTTAAAGAGTTAACCATCACTAATTGTCATCAATTCTCTTCCGCCTAGTTAGTCTTTTCGTTTCTTTTGGGTCGAGCGCCTTCCTTGTTTCCCCATACATAGCTTTGTGAGTGGGGTGGGTTTCTTGATTCATGAAGCTTTTCCTCGAGTTCCTTGATTTCTTGAAGAATAGCACCACGCAGATCCTTATGCTTGCAACCTAACATCTTAAGTAACCTTGTAAGCCAGCTGATCACTAGATTAATACATCAAACACATAATCCGAGTATATATGTTAATATATGATTATGTTACATTCTAATGACTATAAGCAATTAAGAAAAACTTACACCATTCCAAAAGTCTGAGAAGGTGGGCCATCGTAGGTTGTGGAGGTGGAGGAATTTCAACGGAGAGGGTTTTCTTGGTGTGGAGCTTGCGAGCGGAGGAGGCGCCGACGACAGAGGATGTGACCATTCGGGTAATCCCTCATGTAGATGTCATCGACTTCATAACCATTTTCATGATCTCACTTGCTAATATCAACCAAGCGACGTGGCTCTCTATCCCTCCAATGTGTTGGTTAGGTTACGGATCATACACTACATGCAACTTGTTGGGAGTTGAATTGCACCGAGAAAAGTAAAGAAGATAATTATCATCAGAGGTTTAAAGGCTTAATGCACGTGCTAAGTGAATTCGTGCTTCCTGCGACAAGGATTACATTTGAAATGAATTAGAGTTCCGGCTTATTTTATTTTGTTAGCATAATACAATACAATACAAGTCGGAATCCAAGACACTAAGTATATATTCTATATATCTATGCAGGACTAGCTATCTACTAATAATTAAGTTCGGCGTTGGATAGAAAAACTTTAATGTGCGGATAACACTGACAACCTGATGAGTTAATTTGAATGCAGTATCCTAAAACCGGCATTATGGATATGTTGACACTCGACTCTGGTTTTCCAACACTTAGAAGATAAAAAAATCATGAACTTGTAATACGGCATAGTTGGTATGTAATTATCTATCTTAGGATTTATGACGTTTACAATTTCATTCTACTTGTTTGATGATTACAATTTCATTCAACTTGTTTGACGGTTACAATTTCAATCAACTACGTCGGTTTCAAACTACTCATGCTATATAAGTAGACGGTTTTGGAAGAGAAAATATTCGATCTATTCAATCTCTCCTATTTTTTCATCTTCTATACCAAAGCAATGGCTCATCGCAAATCTCGTGATAAACCCAATCCGAAAATACTCGTTGATGATGCGCAAAAAGTCACGAGCAGTCACCTCGTGAGAGCGGACGTAACAGATTTGATTCATTAAGTGATGTATAACACAAAGTCTCTATTGAATTGAAGTACTTTTAGGGTTTATCCATAATATATAACTCAAAAGTCAAACATGCTAGGGTTCAAGTGGCAGTTGAAAATTCAGCTTAGGGTTTTGAAATTGCATTCTAGTAAAATGAAATTCTAGTCAATTGAATTCAATTTGAAAACCAAAAACAAAAAATTGTTAAGAATCGTGTAAAAATCACGAAAACCGGCATAGAATTTTTAATTTACGTATGCGGAAATCATCTAGACACTACTGAATTTTCATTGCTATGCAGTTTTAGCTACCTAAAATTTGTAATTCCTTGGATACAATTCATCAAAACCGGCGTTCAACGTATTAATCTTTTATATGCGAGTATTTGTTCGAGCACTCATGGTATGGTAACAAATTATCCGGGTTTTTGTTTCATACGGCTTAGAATTCTCTATAAATAATTGGTATAACTAGGCATTGATTTATTTATTGCCAAGAATCTAGAGTATTCATTAAAGCATAAGTTGTATGTCTATTTAGAATGTCGGTTTACGTATTGTTCCTTTTGTATCTGCGGCATCGAGTATGTAACTTCGGTTTAACGTGTTGGAACATAGGTCTCTCGCACCAAGAAAGGACGAAAGGAAAAGGAAAAGGCTGTTGAAGAATCAAAGCGTAAGTCTTCTCAAGTGGCGTCAAAATCCAGACTTTCTGCTAAGGTCAGCGGTCGGGATCATCCTATAGCGACTCAACCAGCACGTGATGAATGGGAAACTCCACGAGCGGAAATAGCGGGTGGATCATCCTCATGAGCAGGTGTCTTAGGACAAGCCCGATGATGAAAAGGCACCCCCAATTCACTTCACTGATAAGTTAGACTTGATTCTGGCGCACGATGATGGCAAACATTGGGGTCAACAGATAAACCGCAACTTTTATTTTAGTATAAAGACTCTTGGGCTCGTTGGATCTATCAAACTTATGTAAGAGCGTTTGTATCTTGTTATTATATTATTTACCTGTGATCAATTTAATTAAGTTCGTTGTGTTTTTATGGACCACGGGAAAGCATAGCGTTTTAGCCGCCATCAACAATCGGATGTGTGGCTTTTGGAGGATGAGTGTCAGTTGTTCAATAAATAGTCGATCATGCTAGGTTGTATCATGCTATAGAAAATTATGTAGCCCGATCTGATCACGACAAAGCTGCTTTTGGAGAGGTTTTATGGTAGCTGACACCATGCATTTTAATTTTGGCGAGATGACCATTATCCACAGAAGATGTCCAAAGGATAATAGGACTAGAGGTTCTTGGGAAACGGTTAAGAGTTGGAGACAAGTCGAAGGACCTAGGGTGGGAAAAGATCTATGATCTCACTGAAAAGTTGTTTGGATGGAACAAGGAAACCACGTTGGCAAATTTGTACAATAAACGAACTGCTCGGACAAAGGCTATAACATTCGTCCAACTCATTCAATTGTTTGGGAATACGAAGAATAGGAATTGACTCACACAAGCTCAACACACTTGCTGCTGCATATATATTTGTTCATTTTGGGAACCGCTATATTCCACGACTCTAATGGTAACGAGGTGCATATGAACAACCTACAATGCTTGGATCCGTTGGAAGGCGTTCATAAGTATTCATGGGGCCTTGCTTTCTTGGCACATTTTTTGCGAGAATGCGTCGAGCTTCTAAGGCGAAAGGCAGTCAATTTAATGAGAATTTCAACTGTGATTCAGGTATAGTGAACTACATATTTTGTGTTTGTTATCATTACATTTGTTAGTTTCCAACTATTTATTTTCTTATACAATTTATGGGCACAGGTGTGGGCTTATGAACACTTAGAGATTTGTTCATAGGGTATAAAGATTGGAGATTTGGCGTGATTACCAGTCGAATATAGGCTCTAGCTCGAAATACTACTTCCAAAATACCCTTCGCCTAACAAGAAACGGTTTTAGAAATGAGATTGGCTTTGGACTCGTTTTCATGTGGAACATGTTGTGTTTGACCCTTATAGGAATGTCGGAGAGTTCACCTTCGAGAGACATGAAAATGTTTCATTTTACAACGGACCGTTCTTTCATCCAAAAGGATTTGTTATGCATAACCCTCTCAGCGTGATACGTCAGCTCAGTTACAAGCGAGAAAGATCTCACGGATACATCTTATCATAAATATTCTCACGACTTTACTAAATGCCAATCAAATGAGAACCATACTACTGGTATCTACGACCAGAACCAATTCTTGCACATTGGATCGAAAGGAAGAAGAAGAACTTGTCTTGGATAAGGATGATTGGGAATTGGGCGAGAACGGTTTGATAGTGAACCAACATTCCTAAGCGGGCATCTCGGTACTCACATCCTTATGTTGTACGCCTTGGATACGGTGAGGTCCCTCCTCCACCGGCACGTCCCTCCACGACTCCGGATACTATGCCAGGACTTCTACGGCTCGTTACGTTGTTGGTGCGTTCATTACTATTCACTTAATCATATGTATCAACTTATAAAATTGTACATACTAAATACATGTTGAAAAATCCTTTAACAGCGTCAGAGAATTGGAAACTTGGCAAGGTTCTTTAAGAAGAAGACCAAGAAAGGAGAGTTGCTGACCCGGAAATGAAATGGAGAACGTCGTCAAAAGATAGACCAAATAGAAGATCTTGAGGAAAAAGACTTGTGGGGCGAAAAGAAGAAGAGGGTATACAAGAGGCCAAGAACCGAGTGATCGTGTGATTCTTTGATAGTATTAGTTTGGTTTATGTTTGTTTGTGTGGATTAGTAAACTTTGAACATCTTTGCTTCATTTGTTTTCGGTTTGGAACATCTTAACTTTACATTTGGTTTGTTTACACTTTGCGTATGTTATTTTATGGTATTAGGTCTTTGCTTATGTTATTTTATGTGTCTTGCAAATTGCAATTTCTAAGTTTAATTTTCGAACACCGGCATAGTTGTTATCGTGTGTATTGTTTAGTTCTACAATGAAAAAAATAGAGGATTACGGTACTCTAACTTTCCTTTGTGAATGAACTATCTATGTGTAGTACGGTGAGTGTTATGCATTTTTTTACAATGCAGGCACAAAATAGAACATATCTGTGTACTTAAGTTGTTATTCCAGCACAAGCGGAACATATTTTGCAACGTCGAGTGCAAGTACCGCAGTAGTAAAGTTTGAATCAAATCACGATGGCACGTACATGGCATATGGTTTAATGATTACAATTTAAACTTCAAAAAAACAAAAGGTGGCGTATTAGTAAACCACATAAATCCAAATTACTCATCATCGCTTCCACACGTATGAAGTTGCAACTCCTCCTCTTCAGAGGTTTCTTTGATAAGGCCAAAGCATCCCATAATTGGTGATTCTCCTCGTTCAACGCCATCCATCCCTTCCATATATTTGGATCTAGTTCCTTGTTTTTAACCATCCCACAAGCAAGTGGCAATGGACAATTGTCCTTGAGTTTAAGAATGACGAAATGATTGCTAGTTCACGTACGCCAAAACAACTCTTCTACGTCTTAAGGGATCCCTCGAATGAGCACACATATCATCAAACACCTCGTCGTGACCAACCAATTGCTCATAAAAGCTCCTCTTCTTCACAAGTTCATCGGCCATCCTCATCCTAGCATATCGGCATGGTGTCATTCCTTTACTAACAGCCGTCTCGAAGATTCCTAATTGTCCGGTGACGGCATGATAGCCACAATTTCCATCCCCATCGACATCATCCGTGTACACAACAAACTCATAAAATAACCTCGGGAAGTTGGTATATGTAAGACTCTATCTTCGTATGGTAGTGTCTATAAGTCCTACCGTTTGCGAATCCTTATACATCGTCATATTACCAACTTTTAGCTTAATTATATCCAAACCATCCTCCAATCTCTACCCTACAAATGTCTTCGGTATGTGACGGGAGATTATACTTCCTTGGCCTACCCCTACCCCTTTTACTTTGAACCTCGAGATACGATTTGTTGGTGTAGGTTCGGAACGCTCACCTTGTTGCCCTTGGTTGCTTAATGTTGGTACCTTGGCGGCCTTCCCCTTTTCTTTTGAACCTTGGATACATCAACTATTGGTGTAGGTTCGGAATGCTCAACTTGTTGTCCTTGGTTGCTTAATGTTGGCACCTTAGGGGGCCTTCCCCTTTTCCTTTGAACCGCGGATACATCAACTATTGGTGTAGGTTCAGAATGCTCAACTTTTTGTCCTTGGTGGCTTAATGTTGGTACCTTCGGCGGCCTTCCCCTTTTCCTTTGAACCGCGGATACATCAACTATTGGTGTAGGTTCGGAATGCTCAACTTGTTGTCCTTGGTAGATTAATGTTGGTACCTTCGGCGGCTTTCCCCTTTTCTTTTGAACCACGGATACATCGACAATGGGTGTAGGTTCGGCATGCTCACCTTGTTGTCCTTGGTTGCTTAATGTTGGTACATTTGGCGGCCTTCCTTTTCCTTTGAACCTCCAATACATCGACAATGGGTGTAGGTTCGGAACTCGTCGATTGTTGATATCGGTTCCTTCCTCGGCCTACCCCTTTTGTTTGGAACGGGCGTTTCAGCGAATCTTGCTTCTGAAATCTCACTTGCACATAGATATTGTTTTTTAGTTGCCGCGAGTTCCTCTTCACGTCGAGTCATTGTTTTAGTTCTTTTCTTTGTTTCTTCCTTGCAATTTTAGTTTGTGGTCTACCCGGGATCTCCCTTTGTTGGCTCTTCACTTTGTGCTATCCATGGCCGTGTAATTAGTCTTAGTTGGCTCAACAATACTTGTCGGCCAGCCGACTTGCCACGTGAGTAAGCTTCATAAAATTCTAGAGCCTCCTTTGTATCCCATGGTGATTGTCCAGGGAGCTTCGGTAGGGGGAAGGTCGAAAGATAATTGCTTCCAAAAAGGATCAATAACATCAATAGGTATCACTTCTTCATACTTCACAAGCATATGACGACACGGAAGCCCCAATGAAGACATGTCGGGACAAATACACACATCACCGGATTTCCGTAAATTTTCTCATATTGCATTTGTCTCATCATATGTTTTATTGCCCAACGGGAGACGTTAAACTCTATTCCTTGGAGCAACTTAGTATGTTCAAGAAATTGAGTCATCCTTTCCATTGAGCTTTTCTCAAAAGCTTCTTGATCCTATCGATATCGTCCTTAAAGTGTTGCTCCATTGCCTCGGTGACCGTAACCACGTTTCCCCAGCCGACCGGGATGAGATCTTTAAATCTCCCATGAGAGGACTCCGCTATACTATTTGCTTCATTCCCGTAATGTCTATAACGATTTGTCCACGCACGCATAAATTTTTCCTTGAACTTATCCAACCAATTATCCCGACAATATGAGACGGCACTTAGATACACTTCGGTATATTTGGCAATAAACTTGTTCAATCTCTTTTCATACATGTCCTCGTAAGAGACCAATAAACTTTCTCCCAATCCTTTAGAAATTCCAACCACCTTTTATGATTTTCATCGTGTTCTTTGTCGACTCGCTCTTTAATCTTTCCTCTTTCATTTTCTTCTTCTTCGGGTGATAGTTTTCTCTTTGCGAACATCTTCCTCTAGTTGAGCAACCATTCTCTTCTTAATATCAGCCTTAGAGGGTTCAAACAAAGCATGACAATATTTTTTCACATTTTCACCTATATGATATGTACATAGGAAATTTTGTGCATCCGGATATACGTCGGATATGGCATTCATTAGTCGTCAAATTGATCGGTTATGATGACCTTCGAAAACGATTTTCCAGGGAACAATAATTTCAATTGCCGCAATGCCAATGATAATTGTAATCCTCTCGTTTTCCATTAAACACCAAGCCAATGTGAATGTTACCTTGTCCGATGTTTGCCCACGATGTTGAACAACGGCATGTTGTATTTGTTTGTCTTGTAGGTGCAGTCCATCATAAGAACATCACAACACGTATGAGCCAATTGTGAAAGCAAAGGATGCGAAATGAATATTTGAAGCGGCTTGTTGTCCGGACCTCTTTTAATGATACGCGTGTAATTGTGATCCCAAACTATCTTCTCAAATTCTTGCATAACACTCCTCCCCTCTCATTCCAACCTTTTAATGGTTGCTTGTGCGCTATAAATTAATGCTAGAGTGAAGAAACGTTGGTCTTATCCCTTTTCCTTGAAGGTTGAGAATCACTCTTGGTTTGATACATGCTTTGGTCATCATCTTTACATCCTCGAATTGATCAGGTTTTAGCTTCGCAACTAGGGAGTGACCTTCAAAATCTTTCGGATCGGGGTGGTTGTGACGGCCAAACCACACCTTACATTCCCATTCTTTTTCTTCTACTTTTGAACCTCTTAGATAGAATACAAGCTTAAAGGGGCAGTCATCCTTCCTCGTAACTGTCTTGTATACCCTCTTAGTCTTCTTTTCATATACATAATCCTTTCTCTTATGGCTATTTTTCTCATTGTATTTTCCACTTCTCTCGCAAACCATCTCAAAACGAACATCTGAACGTTGGGAATTCCTCACTAAGACACACATGTTATTAAGAGCCGTCGCTTTTGCCAAGAAATTGCTTCCTTTTCATATTTTATTCCCTACATAAGGCCAACATTATGGAGATTACAAGCAAATCCCAACATAAAATTGTAAAAACTAGGTGAAAGTATTGTTTGGTAACATACCATGACATTTTATAGTACTCCGACGTATCCCGATGGAGCGGTTTGAGTTTGGTTGATCGTTGTAGGTAACAATCTAAGGAATGAATGAAAAGAAAATTGGATTAGTTCAAAACCGGCATTGTCGATAAGTAAAGTAAACTGCCGGGATTAAGAACCGGCATAAATGGTAATTGACTCCCTATACCGGTATTAGGTTCCGGCATACTAAGTTAAAAGAACCAAATGCCGGTATTTAAGTTCAAAATATCATTAGCTTCTGTATGTTTTTCATGTAAAAACTGCATCCTCGACATTTAAGTTTCTATCTTGGATATCGTAAACCTAGGCATTCGTGTCATGTACTCACACTTAGGTTTGAATATTCCTTAGAATATTATTTGGTAAATAAAAAAGTATAAATGTACCGGCATTCAATCTTGGTTTGAATACCAAGCCGGTATGTTCTTGAACAGTGGGGATATTTTGTCCTAAGCATATAAATATCTATGAATACAATGCCGGTTATATGATACGTAGAATTCATACAACGAGCATGCCGGGTACTAAGCTTTTTCATACGTAAATTGCGGTTTCAAAAAAAAAAAATAATCAAATTTTCGACCTCTTTGAAGCATTACCTGTGTGTTGGGGTTGCTTGTATGTTGAACATGTTTACTTTCTTGAGTTGGTTCTTCACAAAACATTTCATGGTCACGAAAATAATGATTCAAAGGTGTTGGTTCATCATACAACAATTGTGAGTTGTTATCATTAATCGAAGATTGAAGATATGATTGTTGTTGTAATTGAGCTAAAGATTCAGCAATTCGCAAGTCTCTCATCACAATCATCTTCCATTTTCAAAAAAAAAAATTCTACTGAAATTTTTTTTCCCTCATTCTACTCTCAAATAACCCACACAAATTCAAATAAACATAAATACACAAATTATATCCCCAAATCATTAATATTTTACTAATCAGGATTAATAACTAATTATGGTTAGGAGGGTTAGATTAGGAATTAATAATTTAATTATATAAGGGGTAACCTTGACTAGGATATTTGGATCCCTATTTTGTCATTTATCTATATCCCCCAATTAGTTTCCATATCCCCAATTACGCGTTCATAGTTCTTAATTAATTAGACTTCATTATTGATTTATGTGATTCACTGTTGGATGATCAATTCATTTTTTTTCTTTTTTTGCATAAATTTTATTGTGTCTTGATTTTTTCTTCCTCTAATCTTGATTTGAGCTTTTGTTATTTCCTTGAAACTCTATTATAAAGTTATGGCAACATCCTAAATTACAATATATATATGTACAACATGAAGAAAATGATGAAAACATTACAAAAAAAGAAAAGAAAAGGCAACTACTAACTTAAATGTTGATATAAGAGAGTACCTGTATAGTAAAAATTTATAGTTCAAAGACAACATTCGACGTCTGCATCATCATCCGGTATCATGAAGAAAAAAAAGTCAAATATATGTTGTAAATAAACTACATAGAAACAAACAATAATTTTAGTGGTAAATACTTATTTTAATAATATATTAAAATTACCTCTTAAACTGGTAGTTGGAAGTTGAAACTTGGAAACTTCAAAACACAGAGGGAGGAAGAATTTCTCTGCGGTAGAAGAAGAGTTATAACAAATTTGTGTACTACAACTATGCCTTCTTGTGTTTTTAAAGGGTGAACGTAAAGAAGAGAAGGGAAAAAAATAGTGTGATCATGATTTTGTTTTCTAAAAGAAGGGAAGTGAAAGAAAAAAGTGACATATTATTCGTTCTCCCCTAACCGTGAGGGACCAACTTGAGTCATCAATTCATTAACCAACGTTATGTGCTTTAGTTGTTCACTTCTTTGTGAAAACTTAAAATGAAACAAAAAAGGGACAAGTAGACAAGTAGAGGGACAAGTAGACCTAGTCACTTGGCTAATTCATTTGATGGAAATTCCCGCACTCTAATAAAGGGACAAGTAGACCTAGTCACCTAGCTAATTATTGCCGCACGAAATTTTAGTGGCTATAATTTAACGACACCTAATTTTATCAAACTTTCGTAAATTGTATAGTGAAAGAATTCTAAAACACCTATGTAAAGAATATAAACATGACTATCGAATTATACACATTTCTTATACTAACAATAATCAAATAAAATGGTAGTATTAGAATTTCTTAATAATATAGGTCATCTATTAGTTGGACAAAATTTAAAAATTAATAGGTCATCTATTTATGGACGTGGGGAGTATTAAAAAATTAAAATACCTTGTAACAACGTTTTTTAGACTCGTTCAAACGTTTTCACGCACGTTATAACCGTTACGTAGGAAATTCAGATCAATAAATTTTTTTATTTCCTATGTAACCGTTACAACGCCCGTTATTTTCAAATAACGTCCAAAAAACGCGTTTTTGGCCTATATAACGCGTTTTTAGCCCAAAACGTGCTCACACCTGAGAAAGCGCATTATAACGGTCACACCTAGTGTCCGTGACCTGAGCCGTGACCCGTTTTTCGAACCTTGCTGCAAACCAGCCAGCATAATCACACTAAATGGAGAACAACAGAAAAGAAGAAATTGAAAAGATAGAAATGTGTAGTATTGCATAACAGTGCAAAATAGTGGCTCGCTGATTCAAATTCAGAGAGTTACACCCTTGAAATTGGTGTACAAGGCAGATAATTGTTTTTGTTTAGGTTTAATTTCGTTAAACTTGCAAATAATCATGAAGAGGTAGATTTGCTTCTCTGCCAAAACAACGGCTTCTGCTTTATCAGATCCGCTACTTTGGGTTTGATCCTTTTCATGTAATCCACTTACTGTATGCACTCGGCTGCACAACAAGACCAAATCAAGTCAAAAGTAAATCAAAGAAATAGCTTGAATCACGGTTAATAGGAGAAACAAGAAAATAAAAACATTAAAAAATTACCAAGTAACACACCTGCAGGCTGAACTAGAAGATGGAATCTCTATTTTTGTTTATGATTGAAAAACGAGCAAGAAAGGGACACGGTATTTCCATCTTCTATTTTTGTTTATGATTGTAGGATTTATTTACGAGAAGATCATTGCCAAACTTGAGCTTCGTGATCTCAGCTTCTCATTCAACTTCTTCGCAACCTGCAATCTATCCGGTGAGCTCGATTCACAAAAGACAAAACCATTTTCTCCAATACCGAGCATTCATCATCAGAAGTCCTAGAAACTTGACTTCACCATCACACCCTTTAAGATTTCTGATTTCCATACGCTTGAGGTGAAACAATATGGATGACAAACGATAATTCCACTTCAGCATCATATTTGTCGGCTCTAAAGTCCAACTACATCCAAGATATTATAGGAAATATTAGTAAACATTTGTCATCCTGTAATAATTCCTTAAACATCAAATACAACTTAAAAAGTCTAATTATTACCTCCGCAGATGTGAGATAAAGGGATTCTATACTAGGACAGCTCTTAAGCAAGGATGTTACTGCGGCCAAGCAGCGTCTTGTAAACCATATATTCAAATCCAAACATTGAAGATTACAGAATTGAAGGGATCGACCCTCTATCAACTCTGGAGACCCTGCGAGAATCTTGATAAACAATAGAAAAATTAGCATTTGGATAATGCTGCACACCAAGGATGTATTCAAAAAGACTGAAAGTATATGAACCATTTAATAAATAAAGACAAATATCTAATTCGTATTTTAATATACATGTATATATAATCTTTGTTCTTCTACTTATCAGTATCCAAATTTCTTAACCTCAACTGCAATAATTTGTTAGTTGTCACATCGAAGGAACTAGTTGAAGCAGCGCTCTTAAAAGCTAGTTACACAGGAAAAGAATAGTGTGTACAAGGTTACAAGATAATATTGCCATATCCAAGGTTGGTAACATCCCATAAGGTTTACTTACCTGTGTCATCTTAGATTTTGAGTGATCCCAGTTTGAAATAGGACAATGCTGTATTAAATGTTCGGGTAGCAATCAACTGATTGTCAAATAATAAATCATAATATAAATGCTACACGGGCAAGTCAGATTTTTGGAAATTGATTTAACCTTGATCTAAATAATTTGTTGAAGACGTTGAGTCACTAATCTGCCTGAGAAACCAACACATACACCATTTCATTGTTTCAAACTTCTACCAAAACTCGGACCTTTGGAGTACAAAAGAGGTAAAAAAAATAATACTAATGACAAGTGGAAATGCATAAGACAATCAAGAATTAAAGACTAAATCAAACAAAGCTAACCAGCTGAGCTAAGATATCTGCTTTACAAATTTCAGAAAATCTCTCTTTACTTACCGTGTAAAAATCACCTTATCTAAAAACTAAACAAGCCAATATTACATTTCAAATCCTGCAAAAATCTAGTACTCTCTCAAGGCTTCCAAACATAACCTTACGTGTTCCTCATCGCTAACCCTTATTTGTAAGAACATTAAGTGAGCTGTCTTTCTTATCCAGAGACGAAACTGGAGCACCCCATAGTGACAAACTAAGGCAAATATTTTCCCAACTTAACAGTTTCTCTATCCAACCCTTTTAGTACTCTCGCATATCTAGTGGGATAACAATTTCACACAGAATAAAGCTTTATTCTGTGTGACCACTCGGTAGTAAATCAAGGACCTCTTGAAACACATCCGCAAAACTCCAGTCACCACTGGGTTTTCCAGGATGATTAGACTCTCATCAGTTACTCGTTAGACTGAATCTGTCAAAGGAAATCAATTACAAACAATTTCGGTGAAGTCTCCACTATGCCTCGAATTAATTAGGCTTTGTAAATGTGATTGTTTTAATAGGTATTATCAAGTTACCCAAAACGAGAGGACACCCAATCCATCCCTAGTATAGCATCATATGTCATCTTCTCTAACACATAAAGATTCAATATGCTTTAAATCAGTTGTCCCACAAAAAAATTCACTCATATCTTTCACTACTAAATGCTTACCTGTGAAAACTTCACAACCTAAAAAGAATAAGCATTGGGAGAGATCCTGTTACTACAAAGGCCATACGTACTCTATTCCCATTCCTTTTGGGAAAACATCCAGCCATCTTTCTCTCTCTCTCTCTCTCTGATCCATATTGAAAAGAATTTAGAGGCATGCACAAACCTCTTGAATGATTTAATAATATCACCAAAATGATAATGCTGATTCACCATCGAAACAACATACCTCAGAATAACAGAATCAAGCAACAAAGACAATGGCCTAATAACCAAAAACATAGCCCACATCCACATGCAGAACCTAGGACTGGTGCAGTAGATAAAGTTTGTTAATACTAGAGTTGATCCAACTCATCATCGTTTACTACCCTTACAAAGTTACCATACAGCAGACCACCTAACACAAGGTGCCATCATAAAATTCAGCTACCTATTCCAAGCAGTTGATACTTGATAACGATCCTAAATTCAGGAGTTGCAATATGGAGGCATCACATATTACACAAGAGTTCTTCAACTAGCAAAAAAAAAAAAAAATCGTTTATAGCACCCCAAAAAATCAGTACTACTCCACTAACTAAAATTAGCTACCATACTGTTACTAGAGGTCAATAAACCTATCATCCATAACAGTTGCTTTTAAAAAAATATAAAAGAAGCATATCAGTAGAATAATCAAAAGAGAAAACATCCTAAGATCACTCCCCAAGTCCTAATCGTAAAAATAAAATAATGCATCCAATTATCCAAACCATGGACTTAACAACTGGGGTCACTCAACATATATGATGAACACAGGTCCACACAGGGAGTAACAACAACCTAATGAGTAGCTTTTTTTCTATCACGAAGATTAGTATTTGTACAAAATAATCTGCCTCTTCAAAACAATTACCATATAATAGTGAAAGGTTGAAAACATTGAAAAGTAAACAAAGAGATGTCGTAGTAGGAAGATCATGTTATAATGGTTATCTATATTAGGTTGAACAGAGAAAACAAGAGATTGTAACCAATATGGCTAGAAAGAAACATACCTGAAGGAATTCAGGAGATGAAACTGTCATCTGTTTTACATTACGAAATGCTTTGATGAATTCCATCATACGCTTTAGGATACAATATTTCTTTCTCTTCATCGGAAAGCTCCAACTCGCTATTTTCAAAGGAATCATAAGTGCCTTCTTTGAAAATTTCAATATCAGCAGTAACAAGAGAAGAAACGTTCTCTAGACAATATTCTTGTAGCATGTAATCTTTGCAGATGAATGATTCCAGATTCGGAGTAAATAACTTGATAATCTTCGCCATGTTATAATGGGACCAAACAAGCATGTCAATATTATTGATAATTTCGAAGTGCTTCAGTTTATGAGACTCAATATTAACAATCATATCATAACCATCTTCTATCCAAATATCTCTCAAGATCAGAGATTCAAGAATTGGACATCTTGAGATAAGTTTATTAATCGAACCTCCATTCTCAACAAAAACGAACTAAGCAACATAAACTCGAGTCTAGGTAAATCCATTGATTCAGGAAGAAAAACTTGTGATTCATAATTGCGAGTCATTTCTAACACCAACTTTGATAATGATTGAGAATTAAACAGAGAATGTGGAAGCCCGATTTTCAAATCATACCTGCCATTGTCAATTTCATCACCTTCAATATGAATAGATAAGTCTTGAACATTAAACTTTAACGCAACAAGTATCCATGAATTTAGATGTTCGTTTATTATTTTATCTGTCTGACAATTCCCCCAATGAAGATGAAACTTATGTATATCATTAAGCCCTCTTAGCATAAGTACCTTATCAACAAATTTCCTAAACTTCTTCAGTTGTTTCACTCCACGTTCGCCAAAAGCATCGCCTCTGAAGACTAAATTCGACACAGAAGGCCATACATACCTCCCACTTTTAGACAAAACACATGTTTGAACCACACATCTCATATCAAGGAAAAGACAGAATGTGATGAATTAAAGCTTCCGGTAAATTACTGATTCTATCAAAACCTTCGTTGTCAACAATCGACGAGCTTTTGGATTCCTCCATGGTTTTGTGTAACCCTAAAACCAGAAAGATAAATCCTATAGTGAAATAAAGTTCTAAATCAAGACCAAAATTAACCTAGAAAATGGTTGTGCAACCTAAAGTGAAATCCATGAATTGAATCAAGTACTCAATTTCTAATTTCAAAACATTTTCAATTCAGAACAGAGATTAATCAAGATGGAGATTACCTGATTTGAGGATTGTAACTTTCACTGATTTGAGGTAGATTCTTCTATGGCGATGATCAAAGTAGATAAAATATTTCACTGATTTGATTTCGATGCTTAGGGTTTTATTTTGGTTAAACCCCTAATCGCAGAGTGATGACGCTCAACTTAGCGAAAAAGAAGAGTTTCTCCAATCGATGATGAAAGTATTTACACTTCCTTTACACTTGTGTTTCGGTAAGTTTGGGTTTTCCCTTTTTACCGTCGTCTGGTTATTTTTCTTTATACATAAGAGACCCCAAAGAAGCCACATGTCCTCCCCACAATCATTCTGGTCTATGGTGAAGCCATGTCATCCATTATTACATGTCACTAACACCACCTCATCGCAACCCTTGGTCATAGGACACCACCTCATCATAACCCTTCAAAAACTCAACACGAGACTACGATCTTGCAACTTTCATTTGCGCCCTTTGCGCACACAACCGTTCAGGACAATCCCATCTTTGGGATCGCTATAAAAATACAAATACTAAATGTATGCAGTTACCCCATGCCAAACACGCAATTGCACAAACACATAGTGGTTTCAAAGAGTCAAATTTAGACAAACAAACCAACATTCAACAAGAAATTTGTATCCGTCATTCTTAAGGTCATTGGGTTTCAAAAGTTACATTCAACAATTTTTTTTTTGGGGGGGAACTCCACGAAGGGAGCAACTTTATTTAGAAAAGAAACAAATCAACAAGGAAAGAATAAAGAGGGGAAGAATCAAAACCTCTTGAAAGAAAAATTTCATTCAGTATACGTATGGAGTGGCATTTGGAACTTCATTAAAAATAAAGTTGTGATTAATGCTTTAACGACTATATAAAAACAAATATCAAGCCGTTGAGTTGAAGAAATTTTTAACAGAGACAGATAAACAGAAGAAAGATACACCCCGTGGGGTGCATGAGGTGAAGAATAATTTCAAAATTTGCTACGGAATGAAGAGATCAGATATTACATTTCTTTTGGGAATCAGAATAAGAGGTGCTCAAGAGGAGATTTTAAAAAAAAAAAAATAGGAAAGGATTTACCATGCTTTCGGATTAATATATCAGATGAATGAGTACGTAGCTAAGAGAATAAGAGGTGCTCAAGAGGAGATTATTAAAAAAGATAGGAAAGGATTTACCATGGCCTGCACATCCAACATCGAAGTGAGAGCCTCTACTTACTCAACGTACTAAAAGAACCACATACATTGGGGAAATAAGGACCTTTAATGGAGTTGCTCATCAAACATTTGAACTTCCGTGTTTAAAGTTGGGTAGGATGAAAAAACAACAATGCAGAGTGGAGTAGAACATGCACATTATAGGGACCCCTAAATTCTAATGGGAAAGATGTAGGTTGAGTACAAAAATTGTTGATGATAGGGCATCGGGCTAGACTATATTATGGCTAATTGGGGTATGCTTTTCATAACATAGGGTCTGTTTGGTTTTTTGGTTTGAAGAATGGGTTGTTTTTGCTTTCCTGTTGTAACTTTTTTCTTTTTCTTGGGCTTGGGTTGGTTGTGTTTGTACTTCCTCCCTTCTTTGGGTCTCTTTGTTCCTCTGTTCCCTGCTTACAGTTGTAAGCTTCTTCAATTATATTCTTAATTTTGCCGAGTAAAAAAAAAAAACGAATGATCTAGAAACAGATTTAATTAAATCTACTTGGTACGAGTATTTTTCTAAGTAAAGGTTAGACTTATGGATCTACGAGTGACTACTTGAGGGTAGAATTGGACTGAATCGATAGTTTCTGGATTCATTAAGATCAATATGATTCATTTTAGTTAGTACTTTGGGTATGATTGGTTTGCAAGAGAACATGATTGGAGACGGTGTTTTGACCTTATAGGAATTAAAAAAGAACCAGAAATATATGCATAAAATTGGTTTAGAATACATAGGGAAATAATTAGAAAAAAGTTATAATCATAAACAATCTCCATTTTGTTTTCATCTAAAACGAAGCTTCGGCTTTCGGATTACTCATGTTTCGGTAATTAGGCATTTCAATATAGAACACGAAGCTTTGAAGCAGCAAGCAGGGATAATGGAAAAGAAGAAGAGTAAACAAGGATATTGATATTCTAGAAAATATTAAACAACCTGGGCATAACAGATCGTACCTTCCTATACAGATATAATGATAATGATAATAAATAATATAAGTGTTTATACCTTAGTATGTTACAAATCCAATCCGGTGCGTATGCACCGGGTTAGAGGCTTGTAATACGAAATAGTAAACCCCTCTTTTTTCACGATTTATATGGGGCTGATACCAATCCATATAGGACAAAAACATCCTGACAATCCTGGACATTGGATCGATGGACTGGTATCAGCCCCTAGTAGAGCTGGTATCAGCCCATATAAATCATGATGTTTTTGTGCCTCACTTCCTTGCCATATATTTCTCTTCCCATATAGTCTACCCCGGATAGATGAATACCTTTTGTCAGTAAAAGATATTCATTTAGCGAGGTTATATACTTATTAATAAATGCATTAACCGGTAAATGAATATTTATATATTCATAGATGTTATAAACGTTTATTTATGTTAATAATATCTAGGGTAAATCCCGTTTATTACTGGATGCCCTTGTGTCTAGCCTATATAAATAGAGGTTGTATTCTCCCTTTTTCTATACACATTAATAAGAATTCTTCTTATCTTATCTCTCTACTTTCTTCGTCTCTTTCTTTGTGTCACACTACGTCATCAGCTACGTTGCTCAACTGCTAATCTTTACATTTTTATCTCTAAACCCTAGTTTTCTTTTTACCATTTCTTTCTTTTGTATTTTTTTCATACGCAAAAGAGTCTTTTTCGATTATTTGGTTGATTGTTCGGTAATCAAATCAATAATCGTATATAAAGAACATCTATATATACATATTATCTAATTAATTAAATAGATAACAGTTGTTGTATAAGGATTTTTGTATTATTTAATTTTTTTGTCTTCTTCCCTAATCTCGGACTCCGTAGAAAGGATGTTACGACGTTGACGTGACCTTTGCTCACTGTTAGTCGTACACTCTAAGATTTATCGGATGTCTGTATGAACATATTGTTCACAAAAAGTTTATGTTCCAAAAGTCCAAAGTAAAACAGAACTTTAATTTATTTATTTTTCCTTCTCTCCAGATAAAGTCGTTGGGATTCGTGAAAGTGTAATACAAATAATGTATCTATATTTTCATACCTATCCAGGTCACAACAAGGTCTTATACATGGAAAAACACATCTGATTTTAATATCAATTTATCTTCTTTAACTTTTCTACTGTACATGACCTCTGAGTTTGGTCTAAGTTTAATATTCGTATAATAAAGGAGCATTAAAGTTCCTCGGGATTCATGAAAATACTATTGCCTATGTAATTATTTTCACATGAATCCAAAACCAATTTCCGTAAACTATGTACTGCAGTTGTTTTTGTTTTTAAATGACTAGTTACACATCTCTAGTTTATTTTCGGTATACCTATGCTTTCATAGCTAGGGTTAGTATAAGATTATTTTTTTTTAGTTTTTATCCGTGGCACAGACTTTAGAATGGTTGGTAATATATGATTATTGTCTATTTTTTTTAAAATTTCTTACTATTGTTACGTGTATTATCACCTGTAATAGCATATTTATTTATCGCTATTGCCTGTAATAGCGCTTGAAGTGTTTGTCTGCATATTAATTATTTATTGGTCATGTCTGGCTATGCCGTCTAACCAATTTATTTTCTTTTCTTTTTCTTTTTCTAAAGAAATATATGGATTTTTCTAATGGAAAGTTTGCAACAAACAGTGAAGATACATGTCTTGTGGACAATGCTATGACACATACATTTCTTCGTGAAAAACGGTTTTTCTCCGATTTAACATTAGGCATGACTCATTGTTAGTACAATATCGTGGACCTCTAAACTTATCGAGGGTTGTGGAAAAGCCTTATTAATGTTACCTAATGGTACAAAAATCTATATTAATGATGCCCTATTTTCAACAAAATCTAACCGAAACTTGTTGAGTTTCATATTCGTCTTAATGGGTATCATATTGAGACAACAAATGAGGCCAACATAGAGTAGTTGTGTATCACTACCATTGTCTCCGGAAAGAAACAAGTATTAGAAAAGCTTCCTGCTTTGTCTTCTGGATTGTATCATAATATCCTTATTGAATCACATCTTGTGAATCATTCGAAGACTTATAATCACGGGTGTTTTTAAACTTTGGCATGACCGTTTGGGTCATCGGGATCAACTATGATGCGTCGAGTTATTGAAACTCATATGGAATCCTCTAATAGACTAAAAGTCTTATCATTTAATGATTGTCCATGCATTGCTTGTTATCAAGGAAAATTAATTATTAGGCCATCATTGATGAAAGTTGGCATTGAATCACCTAATTTTCTCGTAAGGAATTCAAGGTGATATATGGGGACCAATTCACCCTTCGTGTTTACCATTTCGTTATTTTATGGTTCTTATTGATGCTTCAACACGATGGTCGCATGTTTGCTTACTTTCGACTCGTATTGTTGCATTTGCAAGACTTCTTGCACAAATTATTAAGCTACGGGCTTAGTTTCCAGATTTTCCTATTAAAATTATTCTTCTTGATAATGCTGGTGAATTTACCTCTAAAATATTTAATGATTATTGCATGTCAATTGGCATTAATGTCGAACACTCCATCGCTCACGTGCCCACTCAAAATGGCTTAGGGGAATCATTTATTAAGGTCTAACTTGCCAGACCATTAATCTTAAGGTCTAACTTGCCATTTTCAGCATGGGGTCATGTAATATTACATGTCTTTAAAGACTGGTCCGTACAAGACCAACTAGCTATAAAAATACTCAATTGCATAACTCGTATATGGGCATCAACCAAATATATATCATCTTCAAACTTTTGGTTGTGTTGTATATGTTCCCATTGCTCCACCACGGAGAGCGAAAATGGGTCCTCAACGAGACTCGGCATATATGTTGGCTATGACTCTCCATCTATAATTCGGTATTTAGAACCTCAAACAGGGGATGTTTTTAAAGCAAGATTTGTTGATTCCTAATTTGATGAATCAAATTTCCCGTCGTTAGGGGGAGATAAGCCAAAAATTGAGGAACGCCGTGAAATTTCATGGAATACACCATCATTAGCCCACTTTGATCCTCGTACAAAACAATGTGAACTTGAAGTTCAAAGAATCATACATTTGCAAAATATTGCAAACCAAATGCCTCGATGCGTTTTATCGATATAGGTAATGTAACAAAATCACATATGCCCGCTGCAAATACTCATGCGAGAGTAAGTATCCCAAAAGGACATCATGTTAATCAGTCCACGATACGCTTAAAGCGTGGAAGACCTCTTGGTGCAAAGGATTTAGTTCCGCGGAAAAAGAGATCGTAGTTGGCATTCCTAAAAGCCATTCTCTCCAAACATTGATTGATCAATCAAATGTTGATACACAAGTTGCACCAAGAGGCACATATACCTCAAAACAATGAGATCTCTATAAATTATATTGGTACAAGACAAAATTGGGGTAGGAGTACAATTATTCCTGATAGTAAATTTGCTTTTACAGTTGTTTTGGATGTCATTGAAAATATTAATGATCCTTAACCACAATATATCGAAGAATTTCGTCGTATAAAAGATTGGCCTAAGTGGGAGGTTGCAATCCAAGCAGAGTACAACTCCTTAGTAAAACGTGGAGTCCTTGGTCCTATTGTTGTAACTCCTGAAAATTTAAAAGTTATCGGATACAAATGGGTATTCGTACGAAAATGTAACGAGAAAAATGAAATTGTGAGATATAAAGATTGACTCGTTGCACAAGGTTTTTCACAAAGACCGGGTATTGATTATCAAGAAACTTATTCGCCAGTGATGGATGCCATCACATTCCGGTTTCTTATTAGTCTGGCATCTTCGGAAAAGCTTGAAATGTGTCTTATGGATGTAGTTACAGCTTATCTTTATGGGTCACTTGATAGTGACATTTATATGAAACTTCCCGAGGGATTTCGTATGCCTGAAGCAGACAAGTCCAAAGATCGTAGTATATACTCAATAAAACTTCAAAGAGCTCTATATGGACTAAATCAATATGGAATAATGTGGTATAATCGCCTCGGTGAATATTTATTAAAAGAGGGAAATACCAATAATGCTATTTGTCCATGTGTTTTCATTAAGAAATCCAATTTTGGGTTTGTTATTATTGCAGTATACGTTGATGACCTAAATCTTGTTAGAACATTTAAAGAATTCATCAAACTGGGCCGCTTTTACTTTGCGTAAGGGAATATGAGATGAAAGATCTTGGTAAAACTAAGTATTGTCTTGGTTTACAAATTGAGCATGTCTCAAATGGGATATTTGTCCATCAATCTACTTACACAGAAAAAATCTTAAAACGATTTTATATGGACAAAGCACATCCACTGAGTTTCCCCATGGTTGTGAAATCACTTGACGTGAATAAAGGCCCATTTCGACCTAAAGAAGATGGTGAAGAACTTCTTGGTCTGGAAGTGCCATATCTAAGTGCAATTGGTGCTCTTATGTATCTTGCAAATTGCACAAGGCCAGATATTGCATTTTAGTTAATCTACTATCTAGATACAGTTCTGCTCGGCCTCGAACTTGAAGATACTGGAATAGAATCAACCACTTATTACGTTATCTTAATGGCACTATTGATTTATGTCTATTTTACCCTTATGAATATAAATAAAAACTAATTGGGTACGCAGATGCAGGTTATCTTTCAGATCCACACAAATGACGATCACAAACTGGGTATTTGTTTACTTATGGGGATACACCTATATCTTGGCGATCAGTGAAGCAAACAATTTCATCTACATCTAAAAATCATTCTGAACTAATAGCAATCCATGAAGCAAGTCGTGAGAGCGCCCTCGTTAAGGTCAAGAATACATCATATTCAAGAATCATGTGGACTTCCTTCAACTAAAGATTCACCAACAATATTATACGAAGACAATATCGCTTTTGCATTGCAAAAACTAAAGGAAGGATTCATAAAAGGTGATCGAATAAAGCACATCACCAAGTTCTTTTTCACATGATCTACAAAATGATGGTGAAATTGATATCCAACAAGTATGTTTAAATCACAATCTAGCAGACCTCTTCACTAAGGCGTTACCAACTTCTACATTCAAGAAATTAGTTCACAAGATTGAATGCGTCGACTTAAATATTTGTAGGCCAAGATTTTCAATAAGTATCTATCAGGGAGCATCATTAGGACTTAAACGTTGTACACTTTCTTTGTCAAGGTTTGTCCCACTGGGTTTACTTGTCAAGGTTTTAATGAGGCAGCATATGCGTGTCCAACACTGTTCTGAGTCTCACACATTTCAGGTTTTTTTCTCTCTTGATTTTCCTGATATATTTTTGTGACTTAGACACAGTGGTCATCAGGGGGAGTGTTATAAACGTTTATTTATGTTAATAATATCTAGGGTAAATCATGTTTATTAACGGATGCCCTTGTGTCTAGCCTATATAAATAGAGGTTGTATTCTCCATTTTTCTATACACATTAATAAGAATTCTTCTTATCTCTCTACTTTCTCTGTCTCTTTCTTTGTGTCACACTAAGAGAGTATTTTTAGGTTTTTACACATATAATTTTTGATGTTTCCTGATCAGAAGTCGGACAATTTAGAAAAAACACCAAGAATTATTTGATGTCATTTCTAATTTAGTATAGAAATGTGATGGATTTCGAATATCTTTTGAACTATACTAACAAGAATTACAAAATTAAGGAATTGCATAAGGACAAACTAGAGTTTTTATAAAGTTCACTCAAGATCAAATTTAACCTAGTAAAATAAATAATACAACCTAAAGTGAAACACATGAATTGAATCAAGTAAAGATGTCAAACGTTGAGATTATTTTCTTCAAGAAGCCCTAATTTCAAAACAAATTCATTCAAAATGATAATTTTGAGGTGACTTGTATACACCGAATACTTCACAAAGAATTTAATGATGATGATATGACCCTCAAATGAGTGAAAAAGAAGAAAATTTTCGACCTCGACTCCTTTTCAACAACACTATATTTTGTATTTAGTATCTACATTTTCCTTACAACTTGTGTTTTGGTAACCTTATGTTGTTTTTTCCCCGCTTCTTTACCGTCCTTCGGTCAAAATGAGAAACATTAATATTCAACTTTCACCCGATTATACCATTGATTCTCCGGTCTAGCATAACCATACACAAAAAGTTTCCATCCAAATAAAGAATCTCTGGATGGGAATGAAAATCTAGATACGTACTGATACACAATGAGCGGTGTAAACCATGTCACAAACATGTCAAGGTCACTATATGTTAGGGTTCTAGTCCTTTAACACTAGAGAAAAATCTTAGCACTAGGAAAAGAACCGGATAAACCTTTTGAATCGGGGGTTAGCAACCAGCTCCGAGAAGAAAAACTAAAAATAAACTTGAATTGTTATTGATTGATAATTAATACAACGTAATTCTAAGTATTTATATTCTACTAAACTTGCTGATAAAGTAATTAAGATACTGAGTTTTAAGAAGTTCAACTAAACAAGGAAACTGACTTTGATAAGTAAACTAAATAAGGAGAACCTAAGCAGACTAAAAAGGGAATATAAAACAAATGGTGTTGGTGTTGTAACATCCCACCCTGCTGGAAAAATGGCTTGTCCTCAAGCCTTAAACTTTGGAAAAAGGATGACAATGTCATCTGCATCTTCTCATGCTGCTTCATCTTTAGGATGTCCTTTACACTCGAACTAACCACTTGGTGCCGGCTGATTATTTTTCTTGTATATTTTACTCTCCAAAACAAGTTCCGGTTCCCATTTGTCGTAATCAATTATACACTGGGCAAGGTTTGTTCAACATCAGCGGTAGCACCAAGTTTCAGTTTAAGCTGTGAAACGTGAAAAATTGGATGTATACGGCTTGCAGCAGGAAACTCCATTTTGTACGCGACTTCTCCAATCTTCTCAATGACACGAAAAAGACCATAGAATTTAGGAGAAATTTTTGAGAAAGGCTGACTAGCAATTGCTGATGTCTCGTATGGTTGAAGACATAAAAATACCCAATCATGAATCTCAAACTTTCTTTCGTCGATGTGCATCGCCAGTAATCTTCATTGTTGATTTTGCGCCTTCAAGATGGGATTTTAGAATCTTCTGTATGATCTCTAGCTCTCAGATTGAGATCAACATCATGTACAACAGTAGAGCCAGGAAGATATATAGAAATTGTTGGAGGAGTTCTGTTATAAATTGCTTGATACGGTGTCATGTTAATATCTGAATGATGACTGGTGTTGTACCACCATTCTGCCCATGGTAGCCATTTAACCCAATCAGTTGGCTTTATACCTACAAAAAAACGAAGATAGCATTCCAATGTTCGATTTGTCACCTCTGTCTACCCATCGGATTGTGGATGATATGCGGTGTTACTAATAGCTTGGTATTATGCAAGGCAAAGAATTCTTCCCAATAATTGCTGATAAAAATTGGGTATCATCACTGACTATACTCCTTGGCATGCCATGAAGTCGTACAAACTCGCGCACAAAAACTTCAGCCACGTAACTAGCAAGATATGGGTGAGTGAGAGGTATAAAATGTGCGTATTTGGATAGTCGATCTACTATGACCAATATAGAGTTTTTCCGATTAGAAATCGAAAATCCATCAATGAAATCCATCGAAATATCCCGCCAGATGTCATCATGGATCGGAAGTGGACTCAAAGCCCCGGGGTGGAGATGGGGCGCCGCACTTATTACGTTGACATGTATCACAATGAGAAATAAATTCTTTTACTGAATTTTTCATTCCCTTCCAATAGAAATTCTGTTGCAAATGATGGTAAGTTCTTAAGTATCCAGAGTGTTCTCCAAAAGGATTGGAGTGAAATTCTTCAGGAAATTTAATGCACCAAGTGGAAGCTGAAGGTACAACTATGCGACCCTTAAAACGTAATATACCACCAGTATAAGAGAAGTTTACCTTACAAGCTACATGTTGGCGTAATTGTTGCATAATGGCTCCTAGTTCTTCATCAACATGACATTCTTGACTAATGTCATTAACGCCAGAGAAAACAGGTGTAGAATTATGAAAGTTAGAGCCAACACTTCGTGATAACGCATCAGCTGCAATGTTTTCTTTACCACGACGAAAAATTATCTCATAATCGTAGCCAAGAAATTTAGATAGACATTTTTCTGCTCCATTGAAGATAATTTCTGATCTAGAAAGAACTTGAGGCTGCGATGATCAATATAGATCTTAAAATGTCACTACAAATAAGGATGCCATTTTTGAATTGTCGAAATAATAGAAAGCATCTCTTTATCATAGATAGATAGATTAAGATTTTTCCTGAAAAAGAGATTTGCTATATAATGCAATTGGTATTTGTTGTTGTAGTAAAACAACACCAATGTCATTCCAAGAAGCATCACATTCTAACGTAAATTCCTTTGTGAAATCTGGTAAATGTAATACTGGAGTTGTAGTGAGAGCTTGCCGCAAGAGTTTGAACTCTTTAGTGGCCTTTTCAGTCCACACAAAAGCATCTTTTTTGAGAAATTGTCTCAATGGGGCAATCGATCTTACCATAATCCTTGACGAACTTACGATAATAACCAGCTAATCCAAGAAAACCTCTCAATTCTTTGATTGTAGAAGGAATTGGCCATGAAAGTATACACTGGATCTTATCATTCTCCACTGAGACTCCTTTTAGCGTAAATTACATGACCAAGATAGCCAACCGAGGAGTTGTGCAAAAGTGCATTTGGATTGTTTGACAAATAAAGTATTAGTTCGTAATATATCAAACACAATAGATAAGTGTTCAATATGTTCATCCATATTCTTACTATAAACTAATATATCCTCAAAGAATACGAGAACAAACCTTCGCAAATGTGGTCTGAAGATATGGTTCATCAAACTCTGAAATGTAGCAGGTGCATTGGATAATCCAAAAGGCATAACTAGGAGTTCAAAGTGACCATCATATGTTTTGAACGCAGTTTTTGAAATATCTTGTCCATAAAATCGGATTTGATAATATCCTGATCGTAAATCCAATTTTGTAAATAGAGTTGCTCCGTATAACTCATCGACCATTGGAATATGGAAACGATCTTTGATGGTGACTTTGTGGCTCTATAGTCCACACACATTCGCCAAGAGCCATCTTTCTTGCGTACCATAAGTATGGGAGAAGAGTAAGGACATGAGCTTGGATGTATAAACCAGCTTGTTGAAGTTCTTTAACTATCTTCTCGATATCATCCTTTCGAAAAATGCGTATCTATAAGGTGTCACATTGATAGAGCAAGACTGTAGTAAAGGAATTTTATGATCATGAATTCGATTCGGGTGGAAGAGATGTAGGAGTTTGGAAAATGACAAAGCAAACCGTGAGCAGTTTTGAAATTTTAGGTGCCGATCTGTTAGGGTTGGAGTTGCATTTAATGAAGTATTCTAATGCAGATAGTTGAAGAAAAACTGCATAGTTTTCGGTGCATAATAAACGCTTCATTAAATCTGCCTCCATAATCATGACAGATGAGTTGTTGTCTCCAATTAATGAAATGGCTGCGCCATCAATGTGGAACTGCATGGTCAACTTTGCAAAATCCCATTTAATTTGGCCCAAAGTACGTAGCCATTGAACCCCTAAAACTGCATCACATCCACTAAGATCAAGTAGATGAAAATCTGTTGTAAAGCTGTGTTGTTGCAGACAAAATGGAACATTAAGACAAACTCCTCGAGTATCTAATTTACCACCATCACCAACAGTCACACTAAGCGGAAGATTCTTGGATTGACTTGAATAACCACATCGTTTGGCTAGAGATGGATGAAGAAAATTATGTGTTGAACCTGAATCAATTAACACTGTAATGGGTTGTGCTTTAGTGTAACCAGTCACCCTCATTGTTCAAGGAAAAAGAGATCCCATCAGTGAATTCAAAGAAATTGTAGGCTTGGATTCAGATACCTCAACATTCTCAAAGATAGTAGTTTCTTCAGTTTGCCCATAATTCTAAATTGTAGGCTTACTTCAATGTTTTTTTTTTTAATTCTAGCTAGTCTTTATGAGGTGAAATTGTAGGCTTGGATTCAGATCCTAATAGAAATAGGGCTTTTACTTCAATGGGTTTTACTTCAATGGGCTTTTACTTCAATGGGTTTGTGAAATTGTAGGCTTGGATCCCAAATTACTGTTAAGTTGACGGACATAATTCTAGCTAGTTTTTATGAGGTGCTAATTGTTGTTGGAGAGCAATGGATCCCAAATTACTGTTAAGTTGACGGACATAATTCTAGCTAGTCTTTATGAGGTGCTAATTGTTGTTGGATATCACAAGTGCAAAAGCCAAGAGAAAAAATAATCTATTTAATACGGTTTTGTTCATGCGTACGCGGTAATGTATTCGTTAATTGACACTTTGAGGAGAAAACTACAACTACTTGCAAATATCAACAGTCCCTCAAACTGTGTACACAAAGGTAGGAAAAGCTTGGAGTCGAAACAAAAAAAAAAAAAATATTGTGAGCATAGTCAACTTTGTATGAATGATTTCCTCAGATATCCTTAGGAAGGGTAAGATAGCCGTTCTTTGTAAAGCTCGCAGTATCTGACCACCATATGAATAATCTTTCCAGGAAGGGTTAAAGGTTTCTTAGAAAGAGCAGGAGCATTCCATTTCAACAAGCCTTAGAGAACTTGTAAATTAGACAGCATCACTTCAAAAGGTTCTGTAAAGAAGAAACATAAGAGCATCTTCAAAGTAACTGGCATATAGTAAGCTTACAAGACTATCACTGCCAAACTTGGCGAAGCTCTTGGAAGTGATCTCAGCTTCTCGCTCAACTTCTTTGCAAGTTTCAATCTATCAGGTGTGCATGCAGTATTTGGCGATTCTGATCTGTCCAAAGACAAAACCATTTCCTCCAGTACTGGGGCATTCATCAGCAAAAGTCCTAGAAAGTTGACTTCGGCATCAAACCCTTCAACTTCTATGATTTCAATACGCTTGAGGTGAGGCATAATGCATGGCACTGATAATTCAACTGTACCATCATCTTTGTCGTCTATGAAGTACCACTACATCCAAGATATTACAGTGAATAATAGTAAAACGTTTGTGATTGCTTAATAGTTCCTTGAAAATCATAAAATAGTCTAGTTATTACCTTCTCAGATGTAAGATAAAGAGACTCTATACAGGGACAACTCTTAAGTAAGGTTGTTACTGTGGCCAAGCAGCGTCTTGTAAACCATGTAGTCAACCGCAAACATTGAAGATTACAGAATTGAGGAAATCGACCCTCTATATAGTCTGGGGCACCCGCCAGAACCTTGATAAACAAATGAAAAATTAGTATTTGCTGTATTCAACAAGGCTGGAAGTGGAAGAACAACTACTTAATAAATAAAGACGAGAATTTAATTAGTATTTCAGTAACCAAGTATATTTGTTATTCAATAAACAAAACTGTATTCTATTTATCAGTATAGAAAATTTCTTAAGCTCTAATGCACTAATTTGTTAGTCGTTATATCTAAGGAACTAGTTGAAGAAGCGCTCTTAAAAGCTAGTTACACATAAAAAGAAAATGGTACAAGGTTACAAGTTGACGCTGCCATTTCTAACGTTTGTAAACATCCCATTAAGCTTCTATATAAACCCGTCATCTTAGACGTTGAGTGACCCTAGTTTTGAAGTCAATCAATCAGCATGGATGAACAGAGATCCAAACATTGAGTAACAACAACCTAATGAGAAGCTTTATGGTATTACTAAGATGAGTATTTGTACAAAATAATCTGCCACTTACGATGAAGTCGCATGTCTATCTATACGTGTAATATGGTTGAAAAGATTGGAAAGTAAGCAACTGAATTTTGTAGTAGGATGACTATGTGACAACGGTTATGCACATTAGGTTGAACAAAGAAAAAGAGAAATTGTAACCAATATGGCAAAGACGAAACCATACCTGAAGGAATAAAGGTGATGAAATTGTTAGCTCCGCTATATTACGAAATGCACTGATGAATTGCATCATACGCTTAGGATATAATATTTTTTCCTCTTCTTCGATTTCCAAATCGTTGTATTCCAAAGGTTCGTCTTTAACGATTTCAATATCAGCAGTGATTAGAGAAGAAACATCATATAGAAAATACTCTTGTACCATGAAATCTTTGCAGATAAATGATGTCAAATTTGGAGTCGATAACTTGATAATCTTTGCCATGTTATAATGGGACCAAAGAAGGGTGTCATTATTGATAATTTCTAAATGCTTTAGTTTATTAGACTCAATATTAATATTCATATCATAGCCATCTTTGATCCAGATATCACTCAAGATCAGCGATTCAAGAATCGGACAGCTAGAGATAAGTTTATTAATCGAATCTCCATCCTCAACAAAAAAAGAACCAAGCGACATAGATTTGAGACTAGGCAAATCCATTGATTTCGAAGAATAACTTGTGATTCATAATTAGAAGTCATTTGTAATACCAACTTCGATAATAATTGAGAATTGAACAGAGCATGTGGAAACCTCATTACCAGATCATAACTCTCGTCCTCATCACCTTCAATGTGAATAGATAGGTCTTGAACATTACCTTTTAACGCAACAAGTATCCAGGCATTCAGATGTTCGTCTACTATTTCATCTGTCTGACAATTCTCCCAGTGAAGATGAAACTTATGTATGCCATGAAAACCTCTTAGCATAAGTACCTTATCCACAAACATTCTAAACTTCTTCAGCTGTTCATCTCCGGGTTCGCCAAATGCATCACCTCTGAAGACTAAATTTGACACAGAAGGCCATACATAGCTCCACTTTTTGACAAAACACATGTTTGAACCACACATTTCATGTCAAGGAATGAAAGAATGTGATGAATTAGAGCTTCTGGCAAGTTACTGATTCTATCAATAATTGGTGAGCTCCTGATTCTTCCATGGTTTTGTGCAACCTAAAACCAGAAAGACAAATCCTATAGTGAGCTAGGGTTTAAGAAATTTCACTCTAGACCAAAATCGACCAAGCAAAATTATGCAACATAAAGTGAAACCCATGAATTGAATCAAAGTAAAAAAAAAATCTCTAATGATGAAAAACCCTAATTTCAAAACCAAAATTAATCCACATGGAGTTTACCTGATATGCGGATTTCCGCAGCGATTGAGGTATATTCTTCTGCTATGGCGATGATGAGAGTATATAACCGAAAGTTTGACTGATTTTATATCGATGCTATCTCTAGGGTTTTATTTTCGTCAAACCCCTAGCTGCGCAGCCACCCATGATGCTCAGCTGAAGGAAGAAAACATTTAGTACTAAACCAGAGATTAGCTCTCACGGGTCACGGATCCTGAGATTGAGAACAAAATGGCTAGGCCCATTGATAACAAGAAAGAGTTGGCGAGTATGCCCGATTAGCAATTCGCCGATTCGGCATGCGGCAAAAAAATCGGACAGCTAAAAATGCGTGCATTAATCGACCAAGTGAAATGCAAGTATGGTCAAATATGCGATCAATTATGGGGAGTACAGAAAAATCTGGGGATTCGTTAATTCGCGTATAATGTGTTTTACGTATGAAAATGCGGCAAGTAAAATTTGGGAAAGATATAGTAAATTACTTAAAGAGATTCTTATGCAATATATAATAAAAAAAAACTAAAATTATCATCCTTTAGAAATTTGCATTTTTAGGAGCGATTATTTTATAACAACCTTTGGGAATTTTTCGAAATAATTTAAAATGGACAAGGGACGAGATTCTTTTTGTACATAAAAATTACGGCACTAAACACGATGAAATTGATGATTTAATGTGAGAACAGGGCTATTAAACAATAAATAAATGAGACACAAAATTTAACATGGTTTGGTAAGTGATGCCTATATCCAAAGAGAAATCTCTTAGGGAGTGATTTATTGATGATCATGATGGATACAATTGATTCTTTCAAGTAGTTCTGTTTAGGGCTGTCAATGGGTACCCGTTACCCGCTACCCGGAACCGGACCCGCCTAATTGGGTCCGGTTCTGGGTCCTAAAGTTGGACCCATTAGCCACTTAAGACTGGGCTGGGTAATTACCCGAATAGACCCGTTTATAATCGGTCCAACTGGTCCTACCCGACGGTACCCGCGGGTAATGGGTACCCGCTTATTTAACCTTTGATCATTTTTTTTAGCAAAATTATAGGTATTTTGCTAGTTTTGGCTTTGATTTTTTTTGATTTTTGATTTTTTTTCTTACATTTAATCTTTATTTAGTACATTAATAAAGAAATAATAATAAATTTTTATAAAAATAATTTATATTCAAGTTAAAAAGAGAAAGAAATTAAGATTTTAATAGTTTTTTTTTAATACCCAACGGTAAATTGGGACCTGACGGGTATTTGGGACTTTAAACGGTCCGGTTCCGCCAACACATTATGGAACCTGACCGGAACCGTGAGGACCCGGAACCGATGTTGATATGCTCGGTCCGGTTCGGGCCATGTACTACCCGGGAGGACCGGACCTGTTGACAGCCCTAGTTCTCGTTCTCAAGATCGATAATAGATTTTATGTCAAATTTATTTATTTTTGTTCATTTTTTTGTGGGCTAGTTGTTGGAAGAAGAGAAGACAGATACAAAATTATGGCGATATGTCAAAGGTCCTATTGGAGCAAAAGAATATTCAAGTTACCGTGTAAGCGAGTTTGTCTTTTCTCCTTTCTCACAAGAGAGTAGTCGTGTTACACAAGACAGCGACGTTTGTATGGAGGCAGTCACCACATACGTAAGAAAAAAGGAGATAAAAGCCCTGTTGCTCAAATGACCAAGTGGTATGGGATCATCAACAAATATTGAGGTGGATTACACGAATTGGGAAATCGTGGAGTTTGTATTCTACTGTGATTGTGTGAAGGTGGAAAGTGGATGTAAAATGTGCCCCGACTCTAATCAGGTGGTATACAATTATTGCAGCAGTTTTTCTGCATTTTTCTTTATTGGTCTACAAGATGCATCAACTTCAACAAATTTTTTGAATCCTTTCTCAAACTAATTGCACCACTCTGCAATGATTGAGTGGTTGTAGTGTCTGCACCATCACTGCCATGTTGATTTGTATCCATGCTACAAATTTAACGAAGACTTAGTAGAAAACATATAACAAGAGATGCACATAATGAATCAATCATTTAATCAAGAAAACAAACCATCATATGAAATAAATTAGTAGACAATCTCACGACAAATGAACAAACCATAGTAGCATAGAAATAAAATGCAACATAATCAACAAAACTTCTAACCAAAAAAATAAATCAGCAAAATTTTATCTATCAGCACTTCATCTACCATCTAATATCTTAAGAACTAATCAATTAGCGGTGTAGCTTTAAGAGGTCCTCCAAATGCAGCTCATCAGAGAATATTTCCTGAAACTCATCAGATTTGGGTTTTGAAATGTTATCAACTTGTCTTGTCATCTTCCTTGG
Organism: Papaver armeniacum; assembly: GCA_023531295.1. NCBI lineage: Eukaryota > Viridiplantae > Streptophyta > Magnoliopsida > Ranunculales > Papaveraceae > Papaver > Papaver armeniacum. The sequence goes on from JAJJWW010013763.1 coordinate 166,715, forward strand.
CGAATGGATAACAACCCACTAATCAGGGTATTTCAAATCCTTAGAGTAGAACACCTGGCTGGCTTCACAAGCGAGAATTGCAGGCTCATCGAAGTACCTATCGACACTCCTTATCTTATCCATATTAACTACCACCTGATTAAAGTCGGGGCACATTTTACATCCACTTTCCACCTTCACCCAATCACAATAGAATACAAACTCCACGATTTCCCGATTCGTGGAATTCACCTCCAATATTTGCTTGATGATCCCATACCACTTGGTCATTTGAGCAACATGGCTTTTATCTCCTTTTTTTTCTTCGTATGTGGTGATCGCCTCTCCATACAAACGCCGCTGTCTTGTGTAACACGACTACTCCCTTGTGAGAAAGGAGAAAAGACAAACCCATTTACACGGTAGCTTGAATATTCTTTTGCTCCAATAGGACCTTTGACATATCGCCATAATTTTGTATCGCTTCTCTCTTCTTCCAACAACTAGCCAACAAAAAAATGAACAAAAATAAATAAAGCTGACATAAAATCTACTATCTGATCTTGAAAACAGAACTACTTGAAAGAATCAACAAGAGCTTTAACATTTTCTGTTTATCAAATTAACCTGGAAAATCAAAAATAATTTGAGTTATCTTGGTTTAAGACCAGCACGATACAATCAGCTTCATATGCATAATTCTGAGGAAGAGTATTTCCCAGTCAAGAGAAGTTGATTGAGTTAAAGCAGATGCGAGATCAGAACCATTGTTATGCTATGTTTTTCAGCTTTTCTTTTATGTAATATGGACAGTGTAAGTAATTTCAATTTTTTATTTGAGAACTGAATTGTCTTTCAGAAAGAACGTGAAAATACCTTATCATGTAGCCAGTCTATAAACTTTGTCTGCCGCTCAATTTCATCCATCTCATCAGCCACAGATTTATGTAGAACATGATTACAATAGTGGCTACAATTATAAATACCAAACAGTCAACTTCTATAAAAATAATTAAATAAGTTTCATTTTATTGGAGAAGGTCGAGTACATACGCATAATAGTCAGCAACACCTCAATGTCATGTCGAAAGAGTATCCATCTTCGTATTTGCACGAACCGAGCAGAGTTAGTTTTACCGCTTTACCGTCTTCCTTCATGGGACCTTTATCACCGTACTCGGAGTCTTCCCCCAAAAATCCTCCCAAGTCGCTTGGTGGTTTCCATCCCGTCTATTGGGCATGTCTTCCATTGCATATCTAGCCGATTATGTTACACGGTACGCCTCTCGCAATGGACCCAAAGAATGTAACTTTTATTGCTTGGTAGGTTTTTGCAATCCTTCACGCCCGCTCAAGTAAGTACATGTTAGTCAAAGCCCATTAGAAGAGAAATGAAACTACTAATGTAAATAACTGTAAGGTATCAAACAAACCTTTCGAAAGGATACATCCAACGAAATCTTACAGTCCGCAATATAATGCTTCATCGGCTAAATGAACCAAAGAGGTGAACACCGATATCAAAAAAATGTTTGGTGGAAAGTAATTTTCCAACACGCACATCGCCTCTACAACCATGTATTTTTCTTTGTATGTGATCTTTAACCAACACTTTCGCGCACAAAATTAGAAAAACAAACTAATCAAGTGCTCTTCGCAAATATTTATGGTGTGGAAAAGCATGTCAAGAATGACATGTAGCAAATATTCCATGATGACATGATAGTCATGGGATTTTAAATTACTTAAACGTGGGGGATTAACACCGACATTGTTGCTTAAGTTAGAGGAAAACTCTGTTGGGACCTTCAAGTTTTTAAGAGTTTGGAAAAATCTAACCTTTCGTCCTTTGCTCAAGACATATACCACCACCGGTATGACATCCTTCCCCGTATTAGAATCTTTGGTAATCCTTTGATCGCCGCGAATGTTCAATTATCTTAAGTCTTCTCGAGCACCAACTATATCGTTAGACTTATTTTTTTCACATCTAATATTGTATCTAATATATGCTCCATGACTGTAGTTTATTTCATATACGGATGTTATCTAATTTTTCTATCTAATATTGACAAACGATATTAGTAATCATCTAATATTGTATCTAATAGTATAAACACAATGAATCTGAAGGTCTACAGGCACATAGAATAGATGATGTTATTGAAAGTTCAGCCATCTAACATTATGGACAAATACCGAATTTAGTAATCTAATTCAAGCGCTTGGACAAGACAACAATTTATAGAGATTAGAGAGAAGACCTTTTCTTACTTTGTGTTAGTGTGTGTTCTAAGACATAATTACTATATTTTGGTTTCTTTATTTTTGCATTTTCCCGGTTTTTTTCACTCCTACCTTGTATGTTTCTTTTATAATCGCTATGCAATCTAGAGTCATTTAATCTTTCCTTGAATTGAGTTATGTTATCTGGTTAATTTTCGAGCATTACAGATCAAATTGCTCTTGTGAAGATCTATCAAGATGTGAATGCGTATAGCTATATGATATGTATATACTGGTTAATTTTGTAGACAACGTTTGTGGATGACAAACCAAAGATTTGCTTGAGAACAACAGTTGTCCATAGTTGAAGCCATTAAACATGATTTTGAACACAGTATTTTGTCACTTCTCCTTACATATAAAGTAGCATACCAAATGTTCACTAATGTGCCAAGACATAGCTTGAAAAATCCATGAACCCATTAGTATAACCAGCTTCAGTGGCTCTTTTTACCATGAATTGTTTTACGTATGTTTTTAGTCCTAGTTCACCCACTACTTGTTATTACAGATCCTTTTTCAGTTTGTATATGAAAATTAAGCAAATCATTAATGAGAAATCACAATTAACGGACAATTAATGTTGTTATTTCCGATTTTAACGATCGTTTCTATTATCAAAATTTTTGCCTTTGTAACTGATGTTTTCCCTAATTTCTATTTTCAGGTTAAAAGAAACAGTTGGTACGATTTTAAAGATTGATTTGCATCACATCAGGTCAGTATTAAATAAAAATATGATTCCTGTGTTAATTTACTTTCTTTCAATTTTTGGGAAAGATTTATATGATACTTAGTCAATTAGTTAACTTGTTTGTGCACTAGTTCTTGTGGTTTTCTTTTTATGCAAACACCGGGTTTGATTCGTTGTTGTGATTTTTGCTTATGTGAACAATGTGATTGCTTACAATTTCTTAGGAAAAGTTAGGTTTTTTTGTGGATCTGTTGTTTTTACTATAAGCAAATTCTTTAAAAAATGTTAAGTCTGTTATGCATTTGTCAGAAATAAATATGTTAAAATGTAATGTATAAGATATAAGTTTACATATTATAACCTGTTAGTTGGGACATTAGATCCATGAGAACAGTGTGTGTTATATGGTACAGTTTTTAATGCAGATCCATGAGAATGATGTCTTTACGATTAAGCACAATCGAAGTTTCTTTTGCTCGTACTTATTTTAAAACTCCATGAAATTGTTATGTATAGTTACCTAGTTTTTTTTAATGGTTTGTAGAATGTCGATGTGATTCCAAAAGATTGGATGGATGAAAGTGATATTTTTAGTAAAGTTTATCGAGATGGGGGTTACATACTTTATCAGTTTTGCTATAAGATAGTACGGTTACTCTAAGTCGATATGTGCCTCGCCTCTGTAATTAGTGTCAAAATAGAAAGAATATATAAATTGAAAAAGTTAGGCAACATCTGTTAGAGAAGGGTATAAACAAGAGGTACCGTATGTGGTCTTTTCATGGTGAGAAATCAACTAATAGAAGCACAGTCCGTTCAGTGTAAGAGGAAAACAATAGCGAGCCAAACAGGTATGAAGGTGTGCCTGAAATAAGAAGATTGGTTGATGCTGCATTTGGAGTGCATGAAATGGCAGATGATGACATTAGTAGCGATGAGGCAAAAATTAGAATCTTTAGTTGCGAAAACTCGATTTAGGAAAAAAAAAGTATGAGAAATATAAGGTCTTAATAAGATAAACTATATCCTAACCATGAAGGTAACCATACAACTCTATCTGTTGTTGTTGAACTTCATAACATAAAAAAGATGTATGGTATTTCAGGGAATGCCATGAGCTCTATCTTGTCAACGGTAAAGCAGTGACTTCCTGAAGGTAATACTTTGCCTGAGAAATACCATATTATGAAAACAATGCTGACTGACCTTGGCATGACTGTAAAGTCGATTCATGCTTGTGAGAATCACTGTATTCTCTATTATAAAAATTAGAGAAGAAAAGAAGTTGTCCTGTATGTAAAGCTAAAAGGTATAAGGTAATAGAGGGAAAATCGGGGGAAATAATAGAGACAAATCAATAGTATAAAGCAGAGTTTAGCTAACTTTGCCTATCTGAGTGGTGGTCAGTATTTGTCCTTGGCAAAGATAAATCAAAGGCTGTGGTTCTCCGTGCCACACTGTAGCGCCCCCTAAGCTAGCAGCTGACTAATCCAAGATATTAGCGAAATAAAGAGGCACTAAGAATCTAAATCAACACTTAAACTTTCAATTAAGAAATCTGCTACAAAAATTTAACCCAAAACTAACCCCGCCGTAAATAAATACAAGAATCCTCTCAAATGATATATCAATAATGAGTTAATTTACAAATAGAATACAAACACGAATAACATAGCGGAAGCTAACTAATTAACATAAATAATTCTTCGAAGCTTTCATCGTCACATGCACATCCTGATCTGTCTCTGAAACTGAAAGTGGGAAAGGGTGAGCACATCATCCCTAAAAGGGGTGCCCCGTAGGAATAACAACTAACTTTCAAGTAATCATTAATATGATTTAAAAACAATGCAGGTTTTACCTAAAGCGATAATATACGGAAAGACAAAAGAAACATAATGTAGAAACTTAACTTTTTCAAAGTAATTTAAAAGAACAATAATAACAAACAAAGAAACATCCATGAACAATAAAGTAAATAAACATCCAAGTATGAGATGTGTGTGTTGCCGCACATAAGGAAGAGTAATATTGAAGCCCACTTCCACTCCGATTAACTAATATTGTGTGTATCATCTAGCCATAGAAAAGGATATAAAGGAAGATAGTTTTGGCCATGTAATATTGCGTGTGTATCGCCCTAGCCATAGAATACTGGATATTGTGTCGGCACACATCTCATACAACACACAAGCACACAAAGATATGCATGAATTTCACAACGCAAAGATTTGTAAAACAATAATGAATACAAGAGAGTTCGTTATCGATTCCCACCTCTTTTGATGACAAGCCTCGCATACCTTGAGATCCACGATCCTTTGGTTCATCCTTGAATCGATCGTTGTTAATAGACTAACCGTTAATCATACAAGAACTCTAAGATTCTAGCCAAGATGGCTCACACAAGAATTATATAAATCTAACTAATAGTCCTAAGCCCATTTACGTTTCTCATTCTCTAACTTTACATATCTAAGAGTTTACTAATCCAATTAGGTTGGTTCTATAGTCCACTAAATAAGTCTAGCGAACAACTACAACTTTGTAGAAGAAGCCAAAGGCTAAATCAGACCATAAGGGGTCCAATTCATCTAGTTAAGAAAAACTAATCCTAAGCCCAAGCCCAAGACCCGCGGGCTTACTCCGGCCCGGCCCATCGAACTACACATTAACAAAGGGTCCACCTAAGTCAACTAACGGTCAAATTTAACTCAACGGTTCTCTAAAATTTCAAAAGTCAAAGGTCAATGTCCAGGTCAATGGTCAACGAGTCAAGACTAGTGACTCAGTGGGTCAAACCCGATTCGACTCAGTCAGATATATGAGTCAGTGACAAACTAGGTCAGTCAGGTTCTGACTTGAACTGAAAACACACTGGCCTGAGCCATTGCACAGGCCAAAACCCTGTTGCACCATAATGGTGTTACACCAAACTCTAAATTCTATTACTCTAACTCAAGTTCATTTCAATCTAATAATGCAATAATTGAATCATTCAAATAAACTTCAAAATGAATTACAAAGATAATACAGCCTACCTGCAATTGCAGTTTTTTTAGCTTCTACTGAACTAACAACTATAATCCTACACTGCTCAAACCAACATCCATTTTAGCCTTAGCTTGACAATATCAGCACCAGTCACCAACAGTTCAGCTCTAATAACCAACCATTACAGAAGTATCAACATCTACAACACACAATCTCAATAACATTTATCAGACTTCACTTGAGAGCTCCATTTCAATCACCACAGCTCAGCCTCAGCTTCATCAATACAAGTCGTCTCAACCACCAATTCAACTCACAACCGTATACCCTTCATTAGTAGTACCAAACCATCACACTTCTCATTCCAACAACACTACCAATTTAATTTCATTTACAACTCCTAGAACCTGACATTCATCTATAACTCCACATATTCTCAATTATCTGCATCTGCAACTTAACAAAACTATTACCATTTTTCCATCGACAGACCTCCATGGCAACAACATTTCCCACTGCAACACATAATACTTATCATCACTATTAGCTGAGTATCACTCAACTATATCACATTACTAGATACACAAACACAGTCGAAGCAACACCATCAAACATTCTCAAAGCCTCAGGTCCATTCAACACATATACATCCATCCCAACTTTTAATTCAATAACAAACCCATGAACTCAGTAATGAAAATCAATAAACATTACTTAGTTAACAAAGAAGAACAAGTTACCTCACAAATGACTTGTCTCAACCACATTGAAATGAATCCCTTCTTTCCTCTAATTGAGCAACTCTACACAAAGACCACCTCCTCCATAAATCATCCTGTTCAATTCTCCAAACCCTAATTCTTAAATTGGGAAAGAACACTTAAACCCTACTTCTCTGATTTCTTAATCAACCTTCTTCCTTAAACAACTTCAATCTAACAAACCCTTCCACTGATTCCATCTAGTTCATCATTAATTGAACCTCTAAACAACTTACAGAAACCCTCATTCTTCAATTCATCACCGAATCAATTTCAGAAACCCAATTAACCGATTACCCATACTTCTTTATCTCGCAGTAGCTCTATACATCATCTTCAAAATCTTCAGAACACTAATCATACTTGAAAACCCTAACTTCTAATTTACTTTCTCTTTCGAGTATAAATCAACAACAGATAACAGCACCATCGCTATCGGTAATTCTGTGATCTTTTCCAACCTATTTAGATCTCAAAACTCTAATTCATCTCTCGAGCACACGCAGAAAAGAAGAACAGAAGAGGAAAGAAAAAGAAGAAGAAAACGAGAAGAAGAAGAGAAGAAGAGAAAGAAAGAAAATAAAATGGTTCTCTCGGTCGGGCGTTGGAGATAAGACCAACCCAATTTGCTAAGACACTCACCGCTTCCGACACGTATCGGGTGATAAGACCAGCAACCAATGATGAAGGCACCTTCCCAAACGATAAGGGCAGCCCGGCAGCGGTCCAATGGCAAACAAAACTGATGATATCTTCTTCGTCTGATATCCGATTGGCACGTTCGAATTGTCTATTCCGCGTAACTTTTCGAGATCTATCTAGTGATACTAGTTTCACATCTAAATCGTTGTTAGATTAATTCATATTAATTAACGTTCGGGTTAAACTAATCGAGTCATTATCGGCTAATTCATACTTGGTCATCGCTAGACCGGTCAAATAGCGTTGACGAGCTTGGAGGCCTGATTACATTCTCCCCACCTTATATCATTTTCGCCTCTAAAATGGAACCATCTTCTAATCTTCAAAAACTCCCCACCTTATAGAATAATCCCATCTCTTGTCTAAGCGCAAACAACATAAAGTAAAGCACAAACCTAAATGGCTCTACAACTAAAATCTAAAATTTGTAGCTCTAGGTTCAATTACGGTGATTTAAGTTCTATCCAAGAGGGAAGTCTAAGTTTTTGAGAAGATATTAAATAATAAAGTTTCTAATTAAAATTTGGGATCTATTAGTTCACTAATAGAAGCAAGTCTCCCTTCAATGCCTAGTGATACAAGAATGTAGTTGCCCTGTCTAGGTTCGCGACGCCTGACAATGCCTACCCACGTAACAAGTATCACCCGAACACATTAGTAATTACCAACTCACTATTCAACACTAGGGATTAATTAAATATTAATTCATTAAGATTACTTAATCTCTAAACTTTTATTTTAACTGGTGTAAGTCCGATAAATTTACTTTTGTAAAATATATAAGTAGTTCACAAAGATTTTGAATAATTTAATCATCAAAATTTATTTAATTTTAATTTCATTTATTATTATTATTTTATTTTATTTATCAATATAAGTAAGCCAATTTTTTTCGATTTCACATCAATTTAGAATATCTGACATTTTAAGTTTAGTGTAATACCATATATAAATTTTCTTAATATTATTTTCTATAGATTTGCTACTAATCTAATTAGTCGAATACTATTATCAACTGTATTATTACTTTCATTATTCTTAAGTCGATAATCCTAAGTTGGTACACTTTAAATAAATATAATTCTACATTCACGTAAAGGTGGATAAAATAGATTTTATTTATTCAGATTAAATTTGTATTCTATATCTTGTTAAATATTGGTGTTGATAAATTAATATGATTTAAATTTGAGTCTACATAAAATTATAATATATTCTAGTTGTCTTTAAATTTTGTTATTAAAGTAAAGTATCATATTAATATACGAATTTATTTCATATTAGTTCTAATATTACAATAAGTATTTGAATGCTATTATTACTATTGCATGTGTATTTGTTTTATTTTAAATATTTCTTTAATCATTTGTTAAATTAAAGATAATTTTTAATTTACAAAACTTAATTGTAGATAAGCGTAAATAATTTTCATAGTTATTTAATCATAATTATTATTATTTTATCGTTATATATCCTTATGAAATTTTAGTTAAGTTTAAGTTCAATATTTTACTAATTAAGAAATGATAACATTATTTATCAAAATTATCACTTTTATTATGCTTTATGATTATGATTTCTATTATAATATTTTTATTATTAACATTGATGGTTGAACCATTATTCACTACTCTTTGAATTATTATTAAGTTCCAAGAATGTTATTAACATTTATGTAATTATAAATTGTTGATTTCATGTGTATTTTTTTCAAGATTTATCAATTGTGTTAATCTCACTATTTTTCTATTGGATTATGAACGTGTTCATACTTTTTTTTTTTTTTTTTTAGATTAATTATTATCAAATCCTAAAGTATAGGTGTACCCTACAATTTTTACTTCATTACAATTACAAACAATCAACAAACAAATCAAATAATTCTTTTAATTATTGATAGCTTTTAGTGATTAAGATTTATCTCACAAACCCAACCTTGATTCTAAACTAATCTACTTCACTAATCGCACCGGCTATTCATATCTTTTCCCATATAAGATCTAATAGTGAGCTCGATACCAACTTTGTAGCGCCCCCTAAGCTAGCAAGCTGACTAATCCAAGATATTAGCGAAATAAAGAGGCACTAAGAATCTAAATCAACACTTAAACTTTCAATTAAGAAATCTGCTACAAAAATTTAACCCAAAACTAACCCCGCTCAGAAATAAATACAAGAATCCTCTCAAATGATATATCAATAATGAGTTAATTTACAAATAGAATATAAACACGAATAACATAGCGAAGTTAACTAATTAACGTAAATAATTCTTCAAGCTTTCATCACATGCACATCCACGATCTGTCTCTCAAACCGAAAGTGGGAAAGGGTGAGCACATCATCCCTAAAAGGGGTGCCCCGTAGGAATAACAACTAACTTTCAAGTAATCATTAATATGATTTAAAAACAATGCAGGTTTTACCGAAAGCGATAATATACGGAAAGACAGTAAAACATAATGTAGAAACTTAACTTTTTCAAAGTAATTTAAAAGAACAATAATAACAAACAGTAAACATCCATGAACAATAAGAAATAAACATCCAAGTATGAGATGTATGTGTTGCCGCATTACAAGGAAGAGTAATATTGAAGCCCACTTCCACTCCGATTAACTAATATTGCGTGTATCGCCCTAGCCATAGAAAAGGATATAAAGGAAGATAGTTTTGGCCATGTAATATTGCGGTGTATCGCCTAGCCATAGAATACCTGGATATTGTGTCGGCACACATCTCATACAAACACACAAGCACACAAAGATATGCATGAATTTACAACGCAAAGATTTGTAAAACAATAATGAATACAAGAGAGTTCGTTATCGATTCCCACCTCTTTTGATGACAAGCCTCGCATACCTTGAGATCCACGATCCACTGGTTCATCCTTGAATCGATCGTTGTTAATAGACTAACTGTTAATCATACAAGAACTCTAAGATTCTAGCCAAGATGGCTCACACAAGAATTATATAAATCTAACTAATAGTCCTAAGCCCATTTACGTTTCTCATTCTCTAACTTTACATATCTAAGAGTTTACTAATCCAATTAGGTTGGTTCTATAGTCCACTAAATAAGTCTAGGAATAACTACAACTTTGTAGAAGAAGCCAAAGGCTAAACCGACCATAAGAGGTCCAATTCATCTAGTTAAGAAAACTAATCCTAAGCCCAAGCCCAAGACCCGCGGTTTATTTCCTGGCCCGCCCATCGAACCGGGCCGTTAACAAAAGGCCTGGTCCACCTAAGTCAACTAACGGTCAAACTAATACCAACGGTTCTCTAACAGTCAACGCCTCAATACCAAAAGGTCAATGTCCAGTGGTCAATGGTCAACGAGTCAAGACTAGTGACTCAAAGGTCAAACCCGATTCGACTCTGGGCCGACATATGAGTCAAGGACAACCAGGGTCGGGCCAAAGTTCGACTTGAACCGAAACACACTGGCTCGAGCCATTGCACGTGCCAAAACCCCTGCACCATAATGGTGTTACACCAAACTCTAAATTCTACTACTCTAACTCAAGTTCATTTCAATCTAATAATGCAATAATTGAATCATTCAAATAAACTTCAAAATGAATTACAAAGATAATACAACTTTACCCGCAATTGCGCTTTTTAGCTTCTAACTAACAACTATAATCCTACAATCGCTCAAAACCAACATCCATTTTAGCCTTAGCTTGACAATATCAAAGACTACCACCAACTGCCATTTCTAATAACCAACCATTACGGTAAGTATCAACATCTACAACACACAATCTCAATAACATTTATCGACTTCACTTGAGAGCTCCATTTCAATCACCACACTGCACCGCCACCATCAATACAAGCCGTCTCAACCACCAATTCAACTCACAACCGTATACCCTTCATTAGTAGTACCAAACCATCACACTTCTCATTCCAACAACACTACCAATTTAATTTCATTTACAACTCCTAGAACCCGACATTCATCTATAACTCCACATATTCTCAATTATCTCGCATCTGCAACTTAACAAAACTATTACCATTTTTCCATCGATTGCACCTCCATGGCAACAACATTTCCCACCGCAACACATAATACTTATCATCACTATTAGTAGTATCACCAACTATATCACATTACTAGATACACAAACACAAATAAGCAACACCATCAAACATTCTCAAAGCCTCAGTCCATTCAACACATATACATCCATCCCAACTTTTAATTCAATAACAAACCCATGAACTCAGTAATGAAAATCAATAAACATTACTTAGTTAACAAAGAAGAACAAGTTACCTCACAACAGCTTGTCTCAACCACATTGAAATGAATCCCTTCTTTCCTCTAATTCGAGCAACTCTACACAACACCACCTCCTCCATAAATCATCTGTTCAATTCTCCAAACCCTAATTCTTAAATTGGGAAAGAACACTTAAACCCTACTTCTCTGATTTCTTAATCAACCTTCTTCCTTAAACAACTTCAATCTAACAAACCCTTCCACTCGATTCCATCTAGTTCATCATTAATTGAACCTCTAAACAACTTACAAACCTCATTCTTCAATTCATCACCGAATCAATTTCAGAAACCCAATTAACCGATTACCTATACTTCTTTATCTCGCAAAGAGTTCTATACATCATCTTCAAAATCTTGAACACTAATCATACTGAAAACCCTAACTTCTAATTTACTTTCTCTTATAAAATCAACAACAGATAACAAAGACCATCGCTATCAGAATTTCGTGATCTTTCCAACCTATTTAGATCTCAAAACTCTAATTCATCTCTCGAGCACATTTAAAAGAAGAAAATGTAAGAGGAAAGAAAAAGAAGAAGAAAACGAGAAGAAGAAGAGAAGAAGAGAAAGAAAGAAAATAAAATGGTTCTCTCTCGGGTCGGCGTTGGAGATAAGACCAACCCAATTTGCTAAGACACTCACTGCTTCGACACGTATCGGGTGATAAGACCAGCAACCAATGATGAAGGCACCTTCCCAAACGAACTCATGACATATTGTGTCATAAGAGTGGCCTCTAACCATTGTTCCACCTTGGTTGGAATTGATAGAAAAGATAAATCAACAGTGGTGGTTTGTTCAACTTAAATACCATAATTGCTTTATTAATTAGTGTTTCACTAATTGCACATAATAAATAATCTATTCATTATAAAGTGTTTTATTAATTAGTGTTTCACTAATTGCTCATAATAAATGACTAATCATTTTTTAATTATAAATGTTTTCTTAATTAATTATAATATTTATTTCTAAGATTGTACTAACCATGACCGCACCGTTAAATAATAATCAATAAAAACTAATTCCTTATTATTATAGTATATGCATACAACACAATAACGATTAGATCAATCAACATAAAAAAAAAGATCTATGGTCATGGTTTGTTCAACTTAAATATTAATTAGTGTAAGTGTTTTATTAATTGGTGTCTCATTAATTTCTCATGATAAATGATTTATTAATTTTGCATCATAAATCTCCCTTAATTAATATTAATACATATCTCCATCAATAAATAATTTTGACAAAAATAAATAGATATTAGTGGTGGCGGTGGTTGTAGAAGAAGTATGTGGTGGAAGCGGTGGAAGGTGTTACTAAGTGGTGGAGGTGGTAATATTAGTTTTGGTGGAAGAAATAGTGGCGCTGGATGGTTTTCACGGTGGTGGTATTGGTTTTTTCTTTTTACATCAATTTTTTTTTTTTTTTTTTTACATGACGGGTAACATTGTGTTGTGAAAAATATAGTTGGTTGTTTTTAACACAATCAATAAAGATGTGACAAATATTTTTGGGATGATACCAAATCATATAAGAAAAAATGGCTATTTTTGGTACCACTGCTATCTTTGGTAACTGTTCGTACGCATGATTTTCAGTATTAACAAAAAAAACAAATAGTTGAATAAATTAATTGACGACCTAAGTTTGTTAAACCTAAACTTTATACATGACGGCTGGGATTAAAAGTTATAAGTGTGCCCAATATTCTACGAGGTATGGGCAATGGTGGTGTTGGAGAAAGAAGTGATATCTGGTGGTTTTGTGGTGCTGGCGGGTATTGATGAGAGTAATTGACTATGTTAATTATGTGCCGCTACAAAAGGGTAACACTATAAAGTAGAAATGTGGTTGATCGTCTTAATGCTAATATAAACTCGGTTAAAATACATGAAAATTAAGAAGAAGAAAAAAAACATTTGGGCGTCACGTTATATAATAAATAATACTAAAAAAATACATATTTAGTATCAAGGTTTCTCCCTCCAATAGATAAATCTAAGGTTGTATTGAGATCCCATAAGCAAAGTGCGAGTTGGTCTTGGATTTCTAAATGATAATGAATATAATGAAACGCTCCCTCTTGGTTTCTCCAATGAAAACCAAAACCTTCTAAAAAAATAATCAATCGAACAACACTTAGATGGAGCGCATCACCACCGGTGTAAATGAATTGCTACATATCCAAGTGAAATTTCTACAGATTAATCTGGTGATTTCGTCCTACCGTAATTTTTAACGAGGCATGCAATTAAATCTCTAATAGTGATTTTAAAGGTATTTAATAATTACGAAATTCTCTTATAAATTTTGTTTATGCAAGTATTGATTTAACTTTGGTTCTTTTATATTTTTGTGTTAAGTTGATGACTTTTTAATTTGAATACATGTTTGGTTAAAAAAAAATTGATACGTATAGGGTGTTTTCTTTGTAACACTGATGTTAGTCTCTCATTTTACCCATTAGCACTTTGTTTCGATCCCGTATTTGTAGACATTATTTGCCTAATGTTGGGGTATTTGTTTAATCTCACGGCCGATTAAACCCAGTATGTGTTCTACACATTGAAGGCGATATAAGTTTGTGTTGGCTCTACCTTGAAACTAATAATTTTTCTTCAGAAGGTTAGTTAAATTTATGTAGATACAAATATCAATATGACTATGCTCTTTATTTCCCCAAATTACTTGTGTAACACTAGATGTGAGAACGTCATTCATGCACAACTTAACATAGTTGGCGTGAAATCTTTTTATCCACGAATTTCTTCAATTTTATGTTATCAATATGATTGAGAAAGAATCTTACACATGTTTTGATTTACTTTTGTAAGTTTGTTTTTTCAGGTCACATGTGTATATCTCAGCCTTCCAATAGCCAAGGGTTCTTCATTTTTATAACTCTCACATTTGAAAAAATAAATAACTAGTTTTTATCTATAGTAGGGAAAGTATTATGGGTTTTTGCTTCACTCCTTCGAGCCTTAGTTATCAATAATTTTGGAACCAATGTAGTCATAAACATCATGGAGTTGGATTGCCAGTTTAGGTACATGTGCTGTTAGATGAAATATTCTTTTTGAAATTTAAAATTATGGTGTGATGGAACAATAAATGGGAAAAATATCTATTTACTGTATTTTTTTTTTTTTTGTTTTCATGTTGGCACAACATTATTACTCCGTACAGATAATAAATTGAAATAACATGGTTAAATAAAAAATAAAAAGATCAGGTAACCCATTATTTTTCTACCCAAAACCTATTCGAATATCAAAATAATTACTCACGAAAAAAAATGAAGCAAGAGGAATGTTAACAATATCGTGTTAAAGGCAAAAACATCCCGTGCCGTTACGGTGAAAGGCTTAAGAATGGAAATCAGTTTGATGGACTGTTAATAGATGATCTGCAAAATTAGATAACATCCGTATCTAATTTTGTAAAGTTTGATGGAATGTGCATCAAGAATGGAAATCAATCATAAAAACTATAAAAATAAATGCACTGAGTTAGCTCAGTATTATTTCCAGATCCTAAGAGAAGGGAGAGAACGCAAGTGGAACGGGTATCATCAGAGGTTTGTATTTTATAAATGTTTACTTCTATTTCATTGGGTTTTTGTTTGACAAAACATTAATGGTGGGTTTGGATGTAGAATTTTTAAAGTGGGATTCTTGGGTCCATGAGATTTGGTGGAATTACGTTTCCCTCCGTATGTTTGGTTGCCCAAATCCCTGGAACCACATTTACCACGGGAAACAGTTTTCCAACAAATCCTTTATAAATGAATTACCAAACACACGAGGAATTTACATGAATCTTAGAATTTATAATTCCAAGGATTATAAATCCTTGAAATCGTGAATTCTGCGAACAAACGCACAATAACCTGAATTTTGACATATTTATTTCACTCTTCAAATACCACCGATTGTTTAAAGTTTTCAAACCGTCTGTTTTATAGGGCCCGACAGCTTAATGGTTCTATTATTGTAGAGTTAAGTGGCCCCTAGCACTAAAAGAGGCCCGTCTATCTTTAGCATTTGTTTTGGGGAAAATAAAAACGGCCCGAATTTACCTTAACCTAATTATGTAACCCTAAAACTAGAAAATAATTCTTGTAATCATATCAACGAAGTTTAGTGAAGAAACAGGAATGGTATTTAGCTCCATTTCCCTAATCCTGTTTTGTATGTACGTTGTACGTTTATGGTGAATATGCAGAGTAATGGACGCCGCCGACTTGAAAGAAGTTGTTAACCCTGTTAACAAAGAAACAAATATGAGAAAGAAGACGAAGATGAATGTTAGAGTTACTGGCGGTGGCGCTGACAATATTCCGGGTGGTGCTAGTCTTCCAGAAGAAATCATCTTTGACATCCTAACAATGTTACCGGTAAGATCTCTCTTTAGATTCAGGTGTGTATCCAAGTCTTGGAACAATCTTTTAAAAACCAGTACTAGTTTCGCTAAACTCCAAGCTGATTACTCTTTGAAGAATCGTCCAGATGGTATCCTATTAATTGGCTTAGCTGAAAGGATATGCTTTCTTGATTACGATTCATTAATATCGTCACCAGATTCATCAACATTAGATAACAAGCTTGTTCATATTTCTTATCCGTTGGAATATAAGAAGAACGAAATTGTAGGTTCTTGTAACGGTCTGGTTTGCTATACTTCATCTGAGGCTGACATTATCATTTGGAATCCGCTAACTAAAGAATACAGGAAAATACCAGAACTGCCAATAGATCCTTCCCTTTATTATTCCTATCATTTTGGGTTTGGTTATGATTCAAAAACTGAGGATTATAAACTAGTCGGGTATCATGGTGGCAGACGAAATGACCATATCTACCTGTATTCATCAAAATGTAATTCGTGGAGAAGAATCACGATCACACCTGTTGAATGGCCTCACTATAGTAGCGTTGTATTTTTTGAAGGATTTTTTCACTGGGAGAGGAGTCACTCTCCAGGGTCACATCCTAAGCCTAAAGAGACTAGTTGTTTTGATATCGCTAATGAGACGGTGAAACATATTCTGCTACCCCAACACTTTCCAAACGAGTTTGAAAAAGTTCAAGTGTGTCTTTTGGGAGGTCGCCTTTGCCTAAGTGCTAGGGTTGCTGCTAGGTGTTACAAGCCCAGGAGTGCTAGGGGTGCTAGAAATCCTAAATACTACAACTGGGAAGTATGGACAATGAAGGATGATGGCACTGTAGAAGACTATTGGACTAAAATTTTCACTAATTGCGACGTGGAATCAGTCTCTCTTTCAATGCAAAACAAAATGAACCTTAGGCTTCAGCATCCGGAGTACTCGAAACCAACTTTCAAGGAAGCTTCTATTTTGGTATATCATGATGATCCTAAAACTTATTTGTATGATCTCAACAATGAAGTATTTAGAAAACTTGAGATCGATAATACTCTGCAATGGAGAAGAACATGGGCGTTTTGTGGGAGCTTAGTTTCGCCTAATTTTAGTACTTGAAGCATAATATAGATTAAGAACAGAAGTCGAGAGGTGAATGTTTTAAATTTATTTATTTTTTGGGATAGATAATGGAGTTCTTTTCTTTTAACTTATCTAATTGTTTTTTTTTTTTTTTTTTTTTTTTTTTCCTTTTTGGGAGTTATTTTACTATTTTTGCTTGTTATGAGAACCGTTTTTTCATTTGAAAATTGAACGAATGGTGAAACATCATTTTATTTTTTTATCCCTAGCAATGCTTTCTTGGATGAAACAGCAGAGGTGATGATTGTGGGCTGGCCCTTGTGTTAGCTACATTCCACGTTCCAATTCTTGACCTAAGCCTAGCAACGCTGGCCATATAACAAGCTACCCCGAAAAATGGGTGACTCTTTTCCCGAAAATCATCACCTAAGCCTAGCAACGCTGGCCATATAAAGCTACCCCGAAAAATGGGTGACTCTTTTTCCCGAAAATCATCACCTCTGCTGTCCTGACGATATTTTCTCATTGTATTTGCTAAAAATCTAACAACCACACCCACTTTGAATCCAACACTCAAGATGAAGTTTTACTAACAAGTAAGAGAAGAAGTGCATCAAAGTAAACATGAACACAAGGTTTTTACGTGGTTCGGCTATTAATGAAGCCTACATCCACGGGGTTTTCACTATGATCGGAGTGTTACATGAATATCCATTAATGGAGGTCCTCAAGGGACTTGAAACTCCATCAATGGAAGAAGTGTCGTAGAGTTCTTGAGCTCTCGGGTTGTTGGGGAGGAAAAATAAGGATCCCCTAAACATATCTCTCTCTTCCCCTTATAAAGGGTAGGGATGTACATCGAGTTACAATAATGCCCTTAGGGCCGACTAGTTAGGATAAGAACTAGTGAGGTCTTATTTCCTACAAACAATTGCATCTAACTAAGCTACTTCTGCCTTGATCTCTCGACATGTGTCCGTTATATTTTCTGCTCCTACACTCATCTTTCAGTGTCATTTCTCGATCAGTTGCACCGATTTGCTATGCTACCCCAAAAGCTTCACACATGGGCCCGCCAGTTCAGGAAGTTCGGAGATTTCTTTGATTCTTCTGTGTCGAAGTCTCCTTTTCTAGAGCTTCCACTGCTTCATTAATGTGCGTGCGAAGCTCTATGTTCTTCTGCTGATCGAGTATATAGTCCATGTATTTTTTTTTCTGGGTTAAGGTTGTACGTAAATTAATACACAGAGGTGATTTTTTGGCTTATAATTGTTTAGGAAAGGTTTTATTAATGATTTTTGGAAAGAGAACAACTTCATCTTTATCGATTTTTTTTTTAAATTGAATTATATTTAGAAAACTCCTAATATATGTATGTTTATGCATTTTTTTTTTGCTAGTTTTAGGGTGCATTTGGTCCGTGTTCTTTATCTGCATTATTTTTGTTTTGTTCATCAATTTGGTTTTCTTTTCTTTTGGCACAATTTGATTTATTTATGATGAAGTTTTGTAGGTGAAAAGATACATAATCACAAAATACAAAGTGAACTTTATAATTAGGTATATTCTTGAATGTGTAGATGTAGAAAATCCTACTACTACATCCGAATGAAATATACTAAGAAGTAAATAAACAAAGGCATCAAAGAACACAAGATTTACGTGGTTCGGTATGATTACCTACGTCCACGGGGTTAAGGGATGATCTTATTACTTCACGCAAGATTACAAGGATCTAACACATACACAACAATGCTCACAGATGCCTGATACTACTCTCCTATCTCTCTCTCCTTTCTTTTTAAAAATCCTCCCCTCTACCTTCCTACACGATCCCTATTTATAGCTGCAGGTGGTGATACATCAATATTACAGTGTTGAGCCGGGTATAGCTTCCTGGATGTTCTTATCGGGCGACTTACTGGTGCCTCGGTCGATCTCTACTTTTTCTCGGGCCGAGTCGTTTAGCCGAGTGGTGTCATCGCCCAATGTCGTCCGTTGGGTGGATATGATCGACATCGCTCCTCAAATGCTTGGCCGAGTCTTGTTTCGGCCGAGCTTCTCTCATCTCCTTACCAACCATGTCAGTGCATTAATTGTCCTCGAACTCGACGAGCATCACATCAAAGCTTTTTCCCTTCTATGTCGACTCCTCCTGAGTCGTCTGTTCCTCTTTCCCCGTGCCCGGGCTCCGATGAGGTGATTTAGTGCTTCTAGTACTGTTTCGCCCCGGTGCGCCCTTAGTCGAATGGTTCCACCTAGCTTCGTGGATTATTTGCACCTACATTTATGACCCTTCTTCCACTTGTGTGATCGACACGAGGGAAGAAACCGCCCTAAATCTTCCCACGTCTCGGCCATGCCGGGTTTTCCGCCATGTTCTTCCCCACTTCCTTCATGCGTTGCAACCGGTTTACCTTCCTCGTCGGTTACCACGGAGAGGTTTATAACCCCCGATTCTTAAACCTCATTCCCCCTTACTTTTCCTTAGCCATTTTTTCTCCTTCTCTCCGCTTTTTGTTCGCTTCTCCTTCATTATCATTAGTTATATTTTCCACAGGTTTCCTTCCCTTTTCCTCGATTGTCCTGCATCTTCTTCGTTTCCGTCACCGCTGCAACTTCCGATTTTGGTCGTATTTTCGCTCCTCCGGTCGTTTCTTCTACTAATTTTCATGGCATCTTCGACTCTTTCCATGACGGACAAAAGGTGCGTGAGCTATGTGTTTTTCGATGAAGACGGTGTAAATCGCTCGATTCTTTGTTTGCTATAGAGAGCCCTTCTAAGCATGATTATCATGCTCTAGATTCTATCTTTTCGATAATCCTTCTTCGTTTTCATGTAGGGCTGACAAGAGAGTTGCTAAAGATTTGTCGGATGAGCGATTTATTCAACAATTGAAAGATGAGTTCGACCTCCATGGCTATGACGTCGGCTCTTGTCGGGTCAAAAAGGCGTTTTAAAGAAAGATGATGTCCTAAAGTTTCCTCATTCTCGCGAGGCGACCATTGTCACCAAGGGCCAATTGGAGCTCGGGCTTCTTTTTCCTCTCGTATGATCCCAACCCAGGCCGTTTTGGTATGAAGCCCTATCCAAGATCCTTCCGTCTCGTTCCTTAGCTCAATGGAACGGCAATACCTTTCGTATTTTGTCCGAGTGGGAGAAGCGCAGCCGAGGCGAGTGTTCTCCTACTACGTAGTCCACTTATCATCCTTCTCAAGCGGGTGACTATACTCCGATTGGGCCACGATAATTATCGAAGCGGGACTGCTACCATTGGCTATCTTCTGGTTTTTTGCCAAACCCTCATCGCCATAAGACTCTTCCGAGGGTGTCGGGAAGATTCTATGGATGAGGATCCCGAGGAAAAGAGTTCCAACAAGCATGCCCGTCATACTAGTGACGCGCTTGGGATCGGTTCCATTGGCTATTTCGGTCCTCTTCGAGTGGCAAATTTCCTCCCGGCCGAGTTTTATCCTTTCGGGTGGTCAATATCGATCGGGTAAGTGTATTTCCTGTTTTCTAGCTTGATCAATTGGCTCGGGCGACTCGCGGGGTGATTTTTTGATTTTTGTGTTTTACAGACTAAGTCCAAGGGTGTTCCTCCTGAGTCTGAAAAGAGATAGAGTTGCGGGGAGCCGAGGAGGAGACAGGGAAGGTAACAAATATACTCATTTTTTATTTGACGTACATGTACGTGCCCCTATTTGTTGCCTTGCATGGTTCTGACATCGGCTCATGTGCAGAAGCTGAGGTTTGACAAGGCTGGTGGCACTTCGGCAAGGGACGGTGAGGATCCCGATGATCGGCTGCCTTTATCACATTTCCGAGGAAGTCGCCTCAAAAATCTTTCGATGTTTCGTCTACCCTTGTAGGTGGAAAGCCCAAAGGGAGGGGCAAGAACTCAAGGATGATATACCCGCCCGGAGGAGACTATGCCCCGGAGATAACCGACGAAGGAATTGTTCTTGCCGATGGCGTTGTGTACCTCGTGTCGATGGTGATGATGATGATGGTCTTTTTGATGAAGAGGATGATATCGAGCGTTAATGAAGAAGAACTAGGAACAAGCGGAGAAGTCGGGTGGTGGTGGAAACCTTGTGAGCAATCGTGATGTGGAGAATGTTCTTTGTCTTGAGGCGTGTTTTTGGAGCCTCTCTTTCTTCGTGGTTCCTAATTCAGTGCAACAGCATGCCTCCTTCACGTTTTCGGGGCCCTATGTGCAACTCTCTGGGGCCCTCATTTCTCGAATTTGCCTTCTCTTTCCGATGAGGAGAAGATCAATCTTTGTTTTCGTTGTACGGCCGGGTCCGAAGAGTACCTTTGATCTGGCTTTGGTGAGTTGAGTTGTTCGTGTGACGCCCTCATGTTTTGTGGTAAGTGCCGACTATGATGGTGTTTGTAGGATATCAACCGTTCTTCGAATGCCGCTATCCAGTAGGAGGGAGGTTTTCGAGAGGGAGGGTCTTCGCCTCTTGTTACATCAGGAACGTGAGCGATCCCGGGGGTTGGAGAAGCAGTTGGTCGAGACCCAAGGTATTTATTTTACTTTCAATTAGTTATGATTGATCTTGTAGTGCCAATATCCTGAGCTTAGTACTACCTGGCTAGATGAATCTTCTAGTGCGGAGGCCGATGCTGCCACGAGGTGTCGTTTGTTGAAAAGGGAAGTGAACATAGAACGGGATCACATTTCGAACTTACAACAGAGAATAGTTAATAAGGATGCTAAGATCGATCGTTTAGAGACCGAAATTGAAGATCTTCAGTCCAAACTGCATCGCTATGAGACTTTTGAGTATGTCCCCGAGGAAATTGATAATCTTAGGGCGAACTTAGCTCGGTTCTAAGGTATCGCCGCCGATAAAACGTTGTTGGCCGACAACTTAGATAGTCAATGTGGTCGGCTGAGACTTCAGGTTCGAGATTTGCATGCAGATCGCCTCCGGATCTTGGGGGAGAGGGATGCTGCTGAGAAATGTAGCCGAGAATCCCTTGAGAAGCTTAACGAGTCCAAGAAGGTTTCTGAGGAGTTGGAGTGGGTTCTCGCTCAATTATCAGGTTTGCAGATAGCCCACTCCCGGCAGAGGGCCGAATGGAGTGATCATAAGAAGTACGCCCCACTAATGAGTTTAACGAACCGGCGATATCTAGAACTTTCTTCAAAGATGTCTTCTCGAGTGTAGCTTGACCGAGTCTGAAGAGACCATTAGGGTAGTTTCCCATTTGTTGGAAGGTGGTGTGCCTCGTATTGTGCTTTCCTTGTCATTGTCTTAGTGTTGTTATTGTGTGACTGACCGTCCTTGTTGTTTTGGCAGCCGAGCAGAAGAAGGTGGCATCGTTGGAAGAGGAGAATGCCCGATTGAAGGGGAGGGAGTCTCGGTTGCTTTGAACGGATGGCCATCGCCGGCGTCGTCGACGCAATTGGCGCAAGATCTTACCGCCGAAAAGGCGAAGTTTAATGATGAGCTCGTCTCGAAGGTTAAAGCCGGTGTGAAGGCGGTGCTTGATAAGAAGCGGGCCGATGCCTGATAGACACATTTTTTGTGTCTGAATTGTCCTCCGTGTTGGTATTGTTGGAACTCGATTTTTGTACTAATATTGTGTTTTTATGTATTTTTAGGTATTTTTGGAAATAAATATTTTTGGAAAAATCGGCTCGAAAAGTTGTTGTTGAACACCAGGAGAGGACATTTGCTATTCGGACTCCCACTTTGAATAAGGGGTAACCCAATTACTAAGGGGCACCTCGGTTGGGCACTGCTATTCGCACCCCCGGTTTGGTTAGGGGACACCATCTTCAACATTTCAAATTTTGGTTTTATGCGGGAAAATATTCACATCACTGCAGATTTTTGTTTGGATTTTTGGACGTGTTTTAAGGAGATTCAATGGTGAAAGCGTTAGGGATGACTTGAATATGATTAGCAAGCCCGGTATGGTCGTCGGAATCAACGAAATTTGTTTTGGACAATCACGTTGAAGAAAAAGAGGTTGAAGTATCTCGCGGAAGAAATTCTCGGAGATTGGAAGAAGCGTGTGGGTCGAGACGAGTTTCACTCACTCTGTCACAATATTCGGCGTGTTTGGAGGAGATTAGTGTGTCTTGAGCTACAAAAGACGTGTGCGAAAAAAGAATAAAGGAATTATCCCCGTAATATGTAAAGAAAATAATATGAAGATTTTTGGCATTTACTCGAAGATTTGATGACCCCCGTTGAGTATACAAGAGATGGCCGGAGGTCATAAAAGAGGGATGGAGTGATAGGGTCTAGAGCAGAGACGAGAGAATCAAGAAAATCAAAGTTGCAGAAAACAAGTTTACGCATCGAAGAACACCAAGAACAGACGCTTCAAGACAGTCGTTAAATGACTGTCGTTTACTCAACTTTGTAACAGTTTTCTCGGCGACAGAGAAACAGTGTTTGCAACACTTTATCATTATCGTTCTCTGTAACAGTTTCTTAGCAACATTTATTTCCGTTGCAATTTTCTGTTTCATTATATTTTCACCTCTTGTAAGCACTTTTGAGCAATGAAAAATTCTTTTGAGCGTGTTTCCATCATGAGGAGCTAGAACCCCATCACTCGAGACAACGGAGGAAGAAACTTTTCATGATTGTGGTAAATGAATTAATTCTTTTATTGACTTTTTGCATAAATTTAATTGCTTTATGATTTCTATTAATTACTTGTTATTTTGTCTAATGTCGCATGCTTAGTTTAAATTACTTTTGATGCGTCATGCTTACGACTTACAAATAATGTTTTACGAAATCTATTTTTGGCAAAGAATTAGAGTCACAACTTATTTTGTTTGAGCTATATTGTCTAGAGTTAATGATTGAACCACAAGAATAAGAAAAGTAGTGAAATCCTGCGTCTCAGTGCCTCTTCATCCTGTGACAATATTTGTATATATATTTTCTTTATCTTTAGTATTTTCTTTTATTAAAACTTAAAATCGATTTCAACAAGTCCGAGTGAACGACAACCTTACTACCACTTCTACAACAACTTTGAAATCACATAAATGCCGCTGCTAAGAAGGCGATTCTGGGTCCCGTTCCTTCTAAAGAGTGAACATGTATTTTGCAGCGCTGCGTCGCTATCTTACCCTTTCCCTTGGGTTATAATCCGCTCGAACACCTTTAATTTCTCGTAAACTTTTAATGGGGTGCTGCGTCGCCGATTTGGTTGTCCTTCTTTCTACCGACGCTATTATGCATGTTACTGTTCTTATTTATGTTATACTGACGATATGTGGTTTATTTTTGCGACCTAGTTACGTATGCCTGCATAAATAAATAGATTAATCATAAATGCCGTTTCTGTCGAACACACTCAACAAGGAGGATCATCGGTCCCAATGCCATGTCCCGATTGAGGTATCTCATCACCGTATTTCGAGATCTAGTGGAAGGGTAGTTGGTCTTTCCTAATTTTTATGGGATCGATATCCCAAGAAGTTATCGATTAACCTTCTTGGGCAAGTGATTTCGGCCACTTAAGTAGGGGAGCAATGATGACTGCTCGATTGTCGAGTACTCATGCCTCGACAATCGGCCTTGGTTTTTGGCCCTAGGACTACCTAGGCACTTGCACACTGCCATCGCCCCGAGTTCGAATAGTCTGTCTCGGCCCCTCGGGTTATTTAAATATAAACTGCACAGGGAAGGACGACGATTACGATCTCGTCTCGGCCCCTCGGGTTCGTACATGACATAGGAGTCATGGCACGAGTCGACTTCAACGGTTCATCCCTCGTCCTGAACGGGAGGTAAGAATTCTAAACACCCGCGAATCCCCTGTCAACGGGTTTACTAGATGATTTTGTATGCATATATGTTGAGGTCTTGAATACGGCTGCTTTAAATTCCTAGTAAAGGGCAAGGACTGGCCATACAAGATAAGGGTTCGAATTTCATCACCGTTCTCTTCTTGCCCGCCTTAGGAAAACGATACCAAACGCGAACCTAAGCTTAAAATTTGGACTAGAACGAGACCGATAGGGTAACGAGCTTAATAGGAAAGTCATTCGAAAAATATTGGTTACTCTTTAAGCATACTTGAAGTTCATGATGGTTTCGTAAGTTGAATGCGTGACTGCGCCGCCTTGTAATGCGGTGAGGCCTTGGGTATCAAATCTCCACGCGGCCTTCCCTCGCCTCTATTCAACTTACTTAAACTTCGATTGATTCCAGAGGGGTTTACTCAGATTTAACGAATTCCCTTTCGAAGGATTAGAAGTGGTCTAGAAACAATCTAAGTGGAGCCATCATGCTTTTTGTTTGCTAGAAATCGCAGGTTTGTTTTGGTCGAGTCGGCCTTGTTTCGTTTGTGAAGAATTCCCTCATAGCTAGGGATGTCAAAGCGGTATTATAATAGCTATCACAATGAATATGAATATCCAACTGAACATTATGGACATCACTCTTTTTATGACCATAGTGTGAATACTGTTTGGGAACGCCAACCTTTGGAAGGTTATGGGTCATACAATGGTGAGCCCAATTACTATCCACATGTGCATCGGTCATTCGAGCAAGAAGATTATAGTAATAGTTCTTCGTCTCTAGAGGATACAATCAAACTTTTGAAAAGTAGTCCTTATTATGATCCTTCATTTCCTCTTCCTTCTCTAGAAGAGTCCCTCGGGGTTTAGCCGAGTCGACACAAAAGTTAGTTGAATCAACATGTAAGTTAGCCGAGGTAAATAACGTAGTTATGGACGAAAGGATCGCAACAACGACTGAATCTTTAGAAGATATCCTCAATACATTAACTCAAAACTTAGATCCAACACTAAGGGAACTTTCTTTGGAGGAGACCCTTGAGAGGATAGTCGAGTCGACACGTAGACTTGAGTTAGAGACGAATGAAAGTATTGCTCGAAATAACTTGAATTTCCAATATAGTGTATCCAATAATACCTTTGAGAATGAAGATAGTTATTCACATAATCAAGATGATGAGGTTAGAATTGGTAACACTACTTGCTTAGATGAGGTTCAACCATTTTCATGTTATTATAATAATGATTATGATGAGGATAGTGTTGATGAAGAATTTGAAATAAATAGGCATAGTGATCAGAATTTGCTACTCCAATTGAGCTTTATAATAATAGAGTTATTCTGGTTCGGATCCTAATAATTTTAACAATTATTCACCTATTCAAAAGGACGAGGATTTGACTAGAGATACTGTTTTAGACGATGTAGTATTTCTGTTTACGAAGTCGATAATGGTTTAGAGGAACGGGTTTATCCCGAGAATATTATTTTAGAGTCCAAGGATTTAGAAACAATAGTCTTAGACGAAGAAGATGAACTCGTAGAGCTTTTAAATATGAGTGAGGATGCATCACCTGAGTATAACCTAGATGAAGCAATTGACCATTTTCAGGATTCCGATGATCTAGAAATTAGGGAAATTGTAGCTAGTCTGTCTAGAGACACCCAAAACTCTAATTTTGGGGGTGATTATGACTCTCCTTGTGCCTTAACTTGAGCTCTCTACAGAGATCCCTCACTTGGGACTTGACATATGTGCCTCAACCATTTTACAAGATTATCTTCATACACGTTTTCCCGAACCTAGTTGTGTCCATAAAGAAGTTCAATTGTTAGAAACCCATCCTCTGGTTGATGTGGTTTACCCAGGATATGATACCACGATTGACTTTGTTTTCCCACCAAAAACCTTCCTTCCAATTGTGGGAACGTATAAGTTTAGGATGTGTCAATTATTAAGTTTTGAGACTAAACCTAATTACTTTAGGATATTAGGGTCGACACATTTGTTTAAGGAAGACCACCACTCTCTTTGTGGTCATCTGTGTGAATCAAATCTGATTTACTTATAGGATCCCCAATCATTCAGGTTATTGTTATGTGCGTATAAGTTCCTACTTGAGTATTTCCAGACTCTACAACCTTATCTTAAGAATCCTTCTTTTGAGGAAATGCAACCCATGAAAATTTGTTATCTAGACCCAGTTATAGAACCTGAACCTAAACCACGGCTATTTGTAGTTGTCTTAAACAGAAATTAGACAAGGGTGTGCTTTATTTGCTAATTTTCTTGGGATGTTGTAGATTCATTTTACTTGTGATAGCCCTATTCGGTTTTGGTGATCCCACATTATTAGGCTATTACTTTATGATTCTATGAGGTGACTAATTCCTTCTGATGTCTGGCTGAAGACTTTAAACTTAACACTTCTTGGGAGGTAACCCATGCTCTTGCAACACGGTAATATCTTTGCTTACTCTTTTCTTCAAGTGGTGACAGTTTCTCATTGTTCATGCTTTTAATTTCATCTTTAGAACATTGAGGACAATGTTAGATTTAAGTTTGGGGTATGGGAGAAACTTTTTAGTTGGAATAAATAAACTCCGAGCCTAGAAATTTATGCTTATTAAGGATGGCACTAACCAATCTAAGTGGATGGAAGCATTTTGGTTGTAGGAGTTGAGGAACCAATCGATTAGATGGCAACTTCTAAAGAGTCTATTCATAAAAGCACAGAGCTCATGTGTTAGAAATAACATGATAGTTTCACCATATCTCGTTGAGTCCTTTTCACTTGTTTTTATTTTGTTTTGTTTTTTGTAAACTATGTTTCTCTAAGTGATTAGGTGGGGCCCACGAATCAAGTTGTTACCAATGCTAGGGTGAATTAGAGTGATTGAGATACAACAACAACAACAACAAAAAAAAAAAAAAAAAAAAAAAAAAATGAAAAAAAAAAAAAAAAAAAAAAAAAATGAAAAAAAAAAGTGAAAAAAAAAGTGGAAAAAAATAAAAAATAAAAATAAAATAAATTGAGACTAGACCATCAGACCAACCGAAATAAATTCAATAAAGTCGACCACTATGGAACAATTGTATATGCCAGGTTGTGTTGACCTAGAAGTTAGGATTATCGACCACTGTGGTTCCCTTTGTATATGCCGTGTGTTGATTTTAGTCGACTAGTATCTCAGTCCATTAGGATAGGTTCATTTTGGCTGAGGCCTTCGACCACAGATATGGGAAACACCGTTCACTTAGTAAACATCAAAACCATCTATGTTTTCTCTATATCTATCTTCTTGATCTATCCATGTGATTGGTTTTGACTAGGGTATTGATGTCCATAGTGAGACTATCCGAGTAGAGCTCGTGACTTATATATGAATTTTAGTATGCTTGAGTGCAAACTCGTGTACATCAATTGGAATTTCGCATCAGGGTACTTCCTCCTGTAGTCAATAAGTATGCCAACCAAGGAGACCTTTTAGTGCCTTCCAAGGTTCTGCCTAGATAGATAGGGTCTGGAGTATAAAGGTTTTGTGGGTACACTCTCGGTAAACCCTCCGGAGAGACAACACTCCGCCACCGGGGCTACCTAGGGGTTCAAATGATTTTTATTTCTAGAATAAATTTGCTCGAGGACTAGCAAATAATAAGTTTGGGGGTATTTGATAGACACATTTTTTGTGTCTGAATTGTCCTCCGTGTTAGTATTGTTGGAACTTGATTTTTGTACTAATATGTGTTTTTATGTATTTTTAGGTATTTTTGAAATAAATATTTTTGGAAAAATGCTTTTCGAAAAGTTGCGCGGAACACCCCGGAGGACATTTGCTATTCGGACTCCCACTTTGGATAAGGGGTACCCAATTACTAAGGGGCACCTCAGTTGGGCACCTGCTATTCGCACCCCTGGTTTGTTTATGGGGACACCATCTTTAACATTTCAAATTTTGGTTTTTTGGAAAATATTCACATCACTTTGGAAGATTTTTGTTTGGATTTTTGGACGTGTTTTAAGGAGATTCAATGGTCAAACTTCATAGGGTTGACTTGAATATGATTAACAAGCCTGGTATGGTCGTCGGAATCAACGAAATTTGGTGGACAATCACGTTGAAGAAAACAGAGGTTGAAGTATCTCGCGGAAGAAATTCTCGGAGATTGGAAGAAGCGTGTGGCCGAGACGAGTTTCACTCACTCTGTCACAATATTCGGCGTGTTTGGAGGAGATTAGTGTGTGCCGAGCTACAAAAGACGTGTGCAGAAAAAGAATAAAGGAATTATCCCCGTAATATGTAAAGAAAATAATATGAAGATTTTTGGCATTTACTCGAAGATTTGATGACCCTGTTGAGTATAAAAGAGATGGTCGGAGGTCATAAAATGGGTATGGAGTGATAGGGGCTAGAGCAGAGACGAGAGAATCAAGAAAATCAAAGTTGCAGAGAAAACAGTTCTGCTGCTGAAGAACACCAAGAACATACGCTTCAAGACAGTTGTTAAATGAGCGTCGTTTACTCAACTTTGTAACAGTTTTCTCGGCGACAGAGAAACAAAGTGTTTGCAACACTTTATCATTATCGTTCTCGTAATCAGTTTCTTAGCAACATTTATTTCCGTTGCAATTTTTCATTTCATTATATTTTCACCTCTTGTAAGCACTTTTGAGCAATGAAAAATTCTTTTGAGCGTGTTTCCATCATGAGGAGCTAGAACCCCATCACTGAGACAAAGGAGGAAGCAACTTTTCATGATTGTGGTAAATGAATTAATTCTTTTATTGACTTTTTGCATAAATTTAATTGCTTTATGATTTCTATTAATTACTTGTTATTTTGTCTAATGTCGCATGCTTAGTTTAAATTACTTTTGATGCGTCATGCTTACGACTTACAAATAATGTTTTACGAAATCTATTTTTGGCAAAGAATTAGAGTCACAACTTATTTTGTTTGAGCTATATTGTCTAGAGTTAATGATTGAACCACAAGAATAAGAAAAGTAGTGAAATCCTGCGTCTCGATTGCCTCTTCATCCCGTGACAATATTTGTATATATATTTTCTTTATCTTTAGTATTTTATTTTATTAAAACTTAAAATCGATTTCAACAAGTCCGAGTGAACGACAACCTTACTACCACTTCTACAACAACTTTGAAATCACATAAATGCCGCATTTTGCTAAGAAGGCGATTAGGGACCCGTTCCTTCTAAAGAGTGAACATGTATTTTGCAGCAAGGTCGCTATCTTACCCTTTCCCTTGGGTTGTAATCCGCTCGAACACCTTTAATTTCTCGTAAACTTTTAATGGGGTGTTGCGTCGCCGATTTGGTTGTCCTTCTTTCTACCGACGCTATTATGCATGTTACGACTGTTCTTATTTATGTTATACTGACGATGTGTGGTTTATTTTTGCGACCTAGTTACGTATGCCTGCATAAATAAATAGATTAATCATAAATGCCGTTTCTATCGAACACACTCAACAAGTAGGATCATCGGTCCCAATGCCATGTCCCGATTGAGGTATCTCATCACCGTATTTCGAGATCTAGTGGAATGGTAGTTGGTCTTTCCTAATTTTTATGGGATCGATATCCCAAGAAGTTATCGATTAACCTTCTTGGGCAAGTGATTTCGGCCACTTGTAGGGGAGCAATGTTGGATCGCTCGATTGTCGAGTACTCATGCCTCGACAATCGGCCACGGTTTCCAACCGCTGTGGCCCTAGGACTACCGGCACTTTGCACACTTCCATCGCCCGAGTTCGAATAGTCTGTCTTAGTGTAAGTCTCTCCGGCACTTGCACAATGCCATCGCCCCGGGTTCGAAACGACCATTCAGACACACTTGTCATATTTCCAACCCCACGTGGCATTTCACGGGAATAAATGGCAAGATATCATACCTGGTTTTATGGATGATATAGCTTTAGTCGCGTAGCGTTCCACGGTCGTGTCTCAGGTGTTCCGTCCGGTTTTAGTATCTTATATGCCCCTTCACCAACCTTCTCGACAATGGTGTAGGGTCCTCCCCATCGTGGTGCTAGCTTTCCGCCATTTTTATCACGTTCATAATCGGTTATATGCTTTAGTACCACCTGCTCGGTTGAAATTCACCGGGTCGAACCCGTTTGTTGTATTCTCGTGGATTCTTCGTTGATAATTTTCCATTTTCTCGTAGGGCCATTTCTCTTGTTTCTTCTAGATCGTCGAGTTTAGCTAGGATAAGATCTCAACGAGATGTTTCGTCTCCATGCTTCGGTTCTTGTGGTGGGTATCATTGCTTCGGTGTGGGAAGGATGGCTTCGGTCCCATATGTTAACATGAAAGGCGATAATCCGGTTGCCTCTCTGCGAGTTGTCTTATATGCCCACAAAACGTTATAAAGTTCTTCGCACCATTCTCCGTATTTCCCGTCAAGCTTCTTCTTCATGTTATCGGCGATGGTCTTGTTTGTGATCTCGGCCTGTCCATTGCTTTGGGGGTACAGGGGCGTAGACTTTCTCTTTCGGATGTTGTAGGTGTTGAATAGTATGTCGATGTTCTTGCCCTGTAATTGTTTCCCATTGTCAGAGACGATTGCTGCCAGTACTCCAAAGCGACATATTATGTGTTCCCAGATGAATCGTAAAACATCCTTATCCCGTATATGTTTCAATGGAGCGGCCTCAATCCATTTAGTAAAGTAGTCGGTGGATACAATTAGGTACTTCTTCTGCCCCGATCCGACGTGCAATGGTCCCACGATATCGATCCCCCATTTAGCAAAAGGCCAAGGGCTGATAACGGAGTTTAATGTTACTGCCGGTGCGTGTATCTTTTTTCCAAATTTTTGGCATTCGTCGCAGACGAGGGCCATATGCCTCGCGTCCTCGTTCATGTACGACCAGAAGTATCCCATGGTTTTAGCTCGTGCCGCTAGGCTACGGCCTGAGCTGTGGTTTCCCGCAGCCCCATAGTGCAATTCGTTGAGGATCGTATGCCCTTCTTCTTTACTCAGGCATCTTAGTAATGGTCCCACGTATGACTTTCTGTATAGAATGCCGTCTCGAAGTTCGTACGCAGCTGCTTTTCTTTTGATTTTGTTGATCTCGGGTCGCCCCTTGGGCAACTTTCCTGTTTCGAGGTATTCGTGAATCGGTTTCCTCCAATCATCGGCCCGATATTGATCAAGACTGGTTCCGCGACATGTGCGCCGATATCCGCGGTCTCGGGTACTGAAGGCATTAAGACTCTCATAACTCTGATGCCTTCGACGCTTGAATCTGTCAACATGGAAGCAATGTATGCCAGGGCGTCCGAGTGGCGATTGTCCTTTCTACGAGATATCTCAGAAACTTGATGCTCGGTATTTGGCCGATGTAGAATTGGACGAGCTCCCAGTAATTCTGTAGTAGAGGGTCATGTATGGCGTATTGCCCGCTGATTTGTCGGACAATTAGCTGGGAGTCGCTTGTAAGCCGTAGCTCTTGGATTCCCATCTCCACTATCAAGCGCAAAGCATGTACTACCGCCTCGTATTCTCGTGACATTGTAAGTTGCTTTAAACTCAAGCCTAAAGGAGTGGACCATCTTTTTCCCCTTTGGCGTCGTGAAGACCAATCCTAAACCCGATCCGTCTTTATTGGATGACCCATCCACGAAAACCTCTCATCGTGTCGGGCTGCATGGATCGAGCAGGTCGGACGGGTCCTCTTGGTCTTCCTCCATTCCGGGTATGTCTTCTACTCCATCTTCGTCGCTGAGGGGGAAGTCTGCCAGGAAGTCGGCCACTGCCTGCGCTTTTACCGATGTTCTCATTTCGTAAATAATGTCGAACTGCTTTATTTGCGCACTCCACTTAGAGATCCGTCCCGACCTGGATGCATTGTCGAGTACTTACTCTATGGAGGACTTTGTAAGCACCCGAATCTTGTGGGTTTGGAAATACGTCCGAAGCTTCTGTGTTGCAAACACCAATGCTAGTATTAGTTGCTCGATCCTGGTGTAGTTCCTCTCCGCTGGATTCATGGTCTTGCTTATGAAACACACCGGCTTTTCTTCACCTTTCGCATTACTGAATAGTACGGCGCTGATGGCGTGACCGGTTGCCCCAAGATATAGTGTTAGTATGTCCTCGGGCTCGGGTCTCTGTAACACCGGTAGGCTCGCGAGATGTTGCTTGATTTTTTGAAATGCTTCCTCACACTCCTCAGTCCATTTAAACTTCTCCCCTTTTCTTAATGTCCCGTAGAAGTCCTTGCACTTGTCGGAAGATCGAGAGATGAATCACCCTAAGGACACCAAGTTCCCATTTAATCGTTGCACGTCTTTGATCTATTACATGGCGACTTCGCATTTCCACGACGACTTTAATTTTATCGGTGGCTTCAATTCCTTTGTCGGTGATTATGTATCCTAAAAACTTGCTCGAGGTGACCCAAAATGTAACAGTACGTGCTTTTTCTCGGGTTTAAGTGAACCCGTTAACTTGATTCTACGCTCAAATTGTCTAAAGCTCTAGTAATCTAACACTTTTAAGTTGCCCAAATTGTTGGGTGCCTAAATAGCTACGCATGTAGCTAGCCACGCGTCTGTGCATTGAGTTTACTCTTCTCGTTTTTGTACGCGTGTGTTGTTTTGTTTTTTTTTTTTTTTAAAAAAAAAAAAACAACGAGAAACACCAACTCTTGGAGGATCCTTTTCAATTTTTCCCCTTTCACTGGTGAATTTCCTTTCTTTTTGAAATCAAGTTTAAGAACATGATGTGAATCATATATTAGTAAACCTTATAGAGATCCGAGTATATTGAGTTGCTAATGATGTTGAAAAACACATCAGTTGGGGGTATCTTATTTTGGGGGTTTAGTTTGAGCAAGATTATAGCATCATTTGGAGAAATCTTATTAGTTATGCATGGATTTGGAAAGAGTTTTTAATTTTAGAAAACAATCTAGAGATTAATATAGCTGTGGCTCAAATTGGTTTTGGATGGAGGAGATTGAGGTGGAGTTAAGTGGTAGTCTAAGTTTAGAAAAATCAGCAAGAGAGTTGTTGAATTCAAGCTATTGAGTTTATTTGCAACAAAGGTAAGGTTGCTATTTCTCAATAATTTCGTTATAAACTTGTTCAATGATGATTTAGATTTTAGATATTTGTAAATTAGGGTTCTTGGTTGGAAAATTTGGGGTTTGATATAGCTCATGATATTTCTGTAAATTGATGAATTGGGTATGTATGAATCATCATGAATTGCTATCATATAGATTTGTATAGTGGGAATTTCTCTTGACCTACTCATGCTTGGAACATCTTGCATGAGAATTGTAAACCCTAGAATGTATGTTGTTGTTATGCTTATATCTCTAGATTCAGACGTTGGAACTTGTTGGAATTCGAGTATGTCGTAGTTTAACATGTTATAGAAGTACAGTAAAATTTTCATGCGGATCAGGTAACGTTTGCTACTGCAAAGCTTAAACATCATATGACTACGGTCTGCAGAGTTTAAATCCCGAATAGGGGACTGATTCCTATTTATCTCATTATCTGTTAATCGGATCAAGCTGAAATTTTAGTATGATGTTTATATATATGTAGGTAACCTACTGTAGAAATTTAAAGATGTTCTGATCGCTTTAGGTACACCAAAGTGTGAGAAAATCGTAACTGAGTTCTGTGTGTCTATACCAAAATCAGCCATGTTGTAATGCGTATATCTTTTTAATTAACCATTAGAATGTGCTGATTTTCGAATATGTTGTGGTAAGCTGAGTTATAAAGCTACTGTAAAATTTTCAAGACGATCGAATGTAATTTGATACTAAAAGGTGTCATATACTGTGACTGAATTTCGTAAAGCAGTGACAATCGTGTTTAGATTAATATGAATGGTTGATGGTGGATAATGAGCGTGTGGACCTGTTTTTATGTCCAATGAAGTTTCACAGTTATAAGTTATAAATTTAGATCTTACATAGGTTGTGTTGTTTGAGTAAAATTGTTTGTTTATACTAATAAGTTTCGGTATGTTGATATGGGTGGGAGTACCTGACATAATGTTGGTTATTTGTCCGAGACAGTGAAAAGTGTCGTGGCTTCCACTTTTGGAATGCTGGATGAAACTACTATAGATGCACATCTTGTTTTGCTTGTAATACTTGTTATTTACTGTCAGCAAGTGTGTTTGTCACCGTGATTTTTGATAATATATTATAGCATAAATTGGTATCCTTACTCATTTTGAATACTGTAACTAAGGTAGAACTGATGTGGCGAAGGGGTGCTTGTAAATCTACTGGTATGGCTCTACGGTATTCCATCCGTGTGGGAAGTTCATGGGAGTCGAATCATTTTTGATCTCTTTTGTATATAATGTTTCTTTTCGTGGTGTTATTTGGAAAATGTGGATTTACTTTTGGACATCTTTGCTGAATATCTGAAGTTCCTCATGCTCCAATAGCCTTTATCAGCTTTGCAGAAATATCTTAGTTGAATTAAATCATTATTGTTGTTTCTACTGTTCTTGAGTACCTATTTTCTCCATGATCCTATTATTGTTAGTACCACTTGAAGCTATTGAGATTCCAATATTCTTATCTCTGGGAGCATTCGTTAGTATTAGTATTTTCTTTTAGGTGCTTGCTCATACATAAATAAATAAACTTGACATGGTAGGTTTAACGGCTAATATGGTAGTTTGTTTATGGGATTCAAATTTCTATCGTCCTATTTGAGAGGGCATGGAGTAGCAAGAGTATGTGTTAAGGTACCCCTTAAGAACCTTATTTTCAATGAATCCTCCTCTTGACCGATCAAAAAAAAAAAAAAAAAATTGGGTTAAGGTAAAAATTTGGGTTAAATTTGGATTTCCAACAATAAAATGAGAAATTTAGCGAGCATAATTAGAGATATCAAGATTCAAGCTTATCTTTGGGCCGAATCAAACGCAAAGATGGTAGGTTTAACGGCTAATATGGTAGTTTGTTTATGGGATTCAAATTTCTATCGTTCTATTTGAGAGGGCATGGAGTAGCAAGAGTATGTATCTACTCTTGCTCTTGTAATTTTTTTCTTTCTTTTTGGTGATCGTCTCCCATGTCGGTTTCCATTTTTTGTTTCGGTTGTATTTTTTGGGTTAAGGTACCCCTTAAGTACCTTATTTTCAATGAATCCTCCTCTTGACCGATCAAAAAAAAAAAAAAAATTTGGGGATATATCCATCTTACACTCGTGTAACATCTATCATTAATCCATCACCACTGACTCAAAGATTTATCTTTAACATATCACCAATATCTTCTTCTCGATATATTATTCGTTTTTGTAAAAAAAAAAATGCAAAGTAGATGATTTTTCCATTGGTGTTTAAACAAATGTGGGTCTTTTCACACTGAACAAGAATAAAAAAAAAAATGAAGTCTTGGTCCAAACATATTCAAAAATCCTAGCTGATTTTGAATCCTACTAATTTGAACCTGTTAAACTAAAATTTAAGACCTCTTTTATGAAAGGTCCTTGAACGAGGAAATACACAAAAATGTGGTGATAAGTGATTTTCTTCCAAAAGTGTGTGATTCCGAATATCTTCCAAAAGTGTGACTAATTTTACCTAATACCCAAAGTACCCTTTTATAGCCCGATGTCTACACATCGCGTAAGGATGTCCACATATTTATAGTTGATGTCCATATATATATGGCCTGATGTCCACATATATATGGCCTGATGTGTACAAATCGGTGAATATGTCCGATGTGTAGACATCGAACATGGATGTCCACATTTATCCAACATATGATTGTGCCTAGATTTTGGATGTCTACATACAATATCTACACATCGGACACTATTCATGGTGGAGTATATCGGTGCCCGATATGTACACATCCTTACGCGATGTGTACACATCCTTACCCGATATGTGGACATCGAGGACAAAATCAGTATTCTGAGAAAAGACCCGGGGCATACTTGTCCGTTGATTAGGTCATGGTCACACTTTTGGAACAAATTTCATTTTGGTCATAGTTTTGGAAGAAAACCACTTATCAGTCACA
This sequence comes from Papaver armeniacum, assembly GCA_023531295.1. Classification (NCBI taxonomy): domain Eukaryota; kingdom Viridiplantae; phylum Streptophyta; class Magnoliopsida; order Ranunculales; family Papaveraceae; genus Papaver; species Papaver armeniacum. Next base: position 203,754 of record JAJJWW010013763.1, read on the forward strand.
CTTTTGTGTAAGTGAACGTTAATCAAATGCATCACCACCAAATTACAGATCGTTAAGATTCTTTAATGAGTCACTAGAGACTAATATCTTCTCCTTAATTACCGTATCTTAATATAAAAACCCAACGTACACAGTTTTTCCCATCGATCCGCTTTACCATGTGCAGGTTCCTAAAAACTTTAAAATCATTTTTATGATCTCAACAGATCTATAGCAAGCATCTTCGTCATCAATGCTTTCTGTACCTGGAACGTTGCTTTGATTATACAAAAATCATTAAAAACTTTGTCATCCGGAATCTGTACTGACTCATTATTTTTCGATTATGGCTATGGTGGTGAAAGCAAATAATAACTTCACTAATTTTGTTTGGATGCGTTTTATTTCGGTTGATCCCCTAACCGGAGAGAGAGGATGCTCAACTGAATCGAATTTACACGTTTCTTACATTTATGTTTCGGTAACTTTACATTGGTACACACTCGTGCCAATGTGCTGCTATTTGATCGCGCATTGTTGGTAAAATATTGGAAATAAGAATAGTGGCAACCTAGCTCAGATGGTGTTTTCTCTGTCAAACTCCAATGCCGTAAATCACTTGAAAAAAATAAAAGTTACCCAGCAACATCTTTCACTTTCTTTGGAAATGCTTGCAAATTTTCTTACCGAAAGTGACAAATTAGCTAAATTCAAATCCAAAATTATACTATGTGCAAGGAAAATGCAAGAAGAGAAGACAAAAATGCCATCACAAGTTCATCACTGAAGAGGATAACAGGTTACTACGGAAGTTAATAATTCGGTGGATTCTCCTAGGTGAGGTTTCCCTAGACAAAAGATTTCAATCCGCAGAAAATACCACGAGATTTTCAAGAACAGTCGATGCTAGAGAAGCTGAAACAAGCACTTTGACATCTACCAGATGAGAGAAATTAAACAAAACATGAGGCCTTTTTAGAAGTTGAACTGCATCTTTAGCAGCTCCATCAATGTTGTATGGTATTTAGATCCACATAGAAATTAAACAAAACAAAGTAACGAATTCCAGGAAAAAACATGTTCGCATACTCACACCTACTGTAAGGATAACCCATCTGCTACTGGCTTACTTTTTCTTTTGGATCAGTCCAGTAGAAAATTCGTTGGAAAGAGGCACTTAAGAGGGATACCTCAACCCAATGATTACAACTAAAGAAAAAAGGGGAGCCGAAAAGGGATTCAGCTACCCAAGAAGAGAAACAAAAGATTATGGGAGCCGGTATAAGGAATTCCATAAAGAAATCACCATATTTTTCGTAAGATTGAACATCTTTGTGTTCGATTTCGCCCAAAAGAACGCTGTAGTTTGATATCTCTAATGAGGCTCACCAAATTTTTCTTTTTGTTATCAAAGATTCTTGCACTCCGCTACTGGCTTACTGTCTTCAAGAAAACCGACTTTCTCCAAGTTCCTATCCTTAGCCCACATAACTGCCTGAAGCTTTTCATGAGCTTCTGCTGAAAAGGATGTTCCTGCAGCCTACATGTAGACAGTTAGAAACTGGTCACTCTATACTAAACTCTTTCTTAACAAGCACACACCACTCTATGTAGAGGATTCAAATCTCCAATTTTTGAAATGAATATTCAACTGAAGTAAAACATGGAAAAACAAGTACATTTTGACTGTAGAAATGGGTGATAAGGTAACTCTTCAACTGCAATTGCTTAAACCTCCTTGAACTCCAATTTGAAGTTGGAATCTGCAAAGAGAACCCCCCAAAATTCTAGTCTTTGCTTCTGATCTCTGCAATTTATCAATTCCAGAATCAAACCCTAAGCCGTAATTTGTTGTCAGGTAGTAGTGCAAGAACCCATTTTGCTTACTGATCAAAAAAAAAAAAAAAAAAAAAAAAAAAAAAAAAAAAGGGCAAGTAAGGGAGGAAGTAAATGGAGGAAATCGGGACAGTGGGAGGAGTTTATCAGCACAGTCATTTACTCTGTTTTTCGAGACTAGACTGGAGTCTTTTCAAGTCAATAAAGTCAACAGGAAACTACGAGAAAGACTTGACTAAAGTCAACAGGAAATTACGATAAAGATTGCTAGCATTCATTCAAGACCCAATTTACCCTTCAGAGCTCAGAGTATTGTCTTTCTGAAGCCCCAAGAAATGAAATCAAATTTGGTTCATAAATCCATCTCATATTCTCATGGCATTATCAACCAACACCAACAATTCAACAGCAAAAAAAAATGCAACCGAGAAGGATGAAATTCTGTAATGACTGCGGGACTGGGTTTTGGTCTGAAATTCTGTAATGACTGTTGGACTGGGTTTTGCAGTAGCAAAGTGAGGGTATGGACTGGATAGAAATCTTTTAACAAATTTCACAAACTGTGGCTGAAGTGGATGAAAATAAACCGAAAGAAGTAATATTTCCAGGGATTACGATGACGCTGAGGATTGATGACTTACTATTATCCAGCATATTCACTCATACAATGAAAGGCGTTCATATAGTAGAGGCTCCAGGGAAATGCTAATATCAACTTCAGAGAGGTGCACCCCTGAGCATTGTTATTGAAGAAGTCTAACATGCTCAGAAGTTGAATTGGAGCACGAGGCAGATTGTTCTTGTGCAGTTCGAATTACATTAAAAAATTGCAAATGGTCATGTCGCACCAGCCTCGATGTTGAGCATTTCATCCTTGAAGAGCTAAATTTTCTTCTCTGCCCAAACTACGGCTTTTGTTCTATGAAATCCGCTAGGCAGTTTGGCTTTGATCCTTTTCATGTAATCCACTAATTGTACGTATTCAGCTGCACAAGAAGACCAAATCAAGTCAAATAAATCAAAGGAAATAGCTTGATTCATTGCTATTAGGAGAAGCAAAAAGATGGAAAAGAAAAGTTACCATTCAACATACCTGCAGGCTGAACTAGAAGATGGAGTCTCTATTTTGGTTTATGTTTTCAAAGCGAACAAGAAAGGGACACGGTAAATCCATCTTTCAAATTGAAGGATTCAAGGTTGCTTAAAAAAAAATGAACAGGAACATTCAATCTCAAAAGGTTATGTAGGAAACAAACACAATTATAGCATCCTTTCAGTAACTAGAATTCAGTAAGATTACAGGAAGATCATTGCCAAACTTTGTGAAGCTCTTGGAAGTGATCTTAACTTTTCACCCAACTTCTTCGCAAGCTTCAATCTATCAGGTGAGCACACTGTATCTGGTGAGCTGGATGTGTCAAAAGATAAAACAATTTCCTCCAATACTACCGCATTCATCAGCAAAAGTTCTACAAACTTGACTTCTGTATCACATCCTCTAACTTCTTTGATTTCAATGTGTTTGAGGTGAGGAAATGTGAATGACACTGATAATTTCATTGCATCATCATCTTTGTCGATTCCAAAGTACTGTATCCACATTATGACAGGAATTAATAGTAATACATTTGTGATCCCTTAATAGTTCCTTAAAAATCAAATACGACTTAAATAGTCTAGTTATTACCTTCGCCGATGTAAGATGAAGAGATTCTATACATGGACAACTCTTAAGTAAGGATGTTACTGCGTCCAAACAGCGTCTTGTAAACCATGTATTCAACTTCAAACAAATAAGATTACAGAATTGAGGTAATCGACCCTCTATCAAGTCTGGAGCTCCTTGAGAACCTTCATAAACAATAGAAAATTAGTATAGGGATGATGCTGTACCAAGGCTGAAACTGAAGGTATATGAACAAGTATTACAATATATATGTATAATATCTGAGCTTCTACTTATCAGTATACAAATTTCTTAAGCACTAATGCACTAATTTGTTAGTTGCAACATCTAAGTAACTAGTAAAAGTAGCACTAATAATTTTCTAGTTACACATGAAAAGAATAGGCCACAATCTGGCATTGCTATTTCTAAGGTTTGTAAACATCCTATTAAGCTTAGATTTGACATGGCATCTTAGATGTTGAGTGACCCAATTCGGAAAACAATCAATCAGCATGGATGAATACAAAATTACAAATCCAAACAGTGGGTACCAGCAACCTAATGATAAGCTTTACTGTATCACTAAGATGAGTATTTGTACAAAAATTTCAGCCTCTTCAAAACAATTACTAAGATGGTAAAAGAGTAATAAGCAAAGAAAGACTATGAGACAACTGAAAGTGAACAACTGAAATTTGTACTAGGAAGACTATGAGACAATGGTTGCCCATATTGGGTTGAACAAAGAAAAAAAGAAACCGTAACCAATATAGCTAGGAAGAAACCATACCTGAAAGAATCCAGGTGATGAAATTGCTAGCTCTGTTATGTTCTGAAATGCACCGATGAATTCCATCATACGCTTAGGATATAATAAGTCTTTCTCTGCTTCAGAAATTTTCAGATCATAATATCTAAAAGCTGAGTATTCTCCTTCTCTCAAAATTTTAATATCAGCAGTGATTAGAGAAGAAACATTCTCTAGAAAATATTCTTGTCTCATGTAATCTTCACAGATGAATGATGTCAAATTTGGAGTCGATAACTTGATAATCTTCGCCATGTTATAATGGTAACAAACAAGCTTGTCAATATTATTGATAATTTCTAAATGCTTCAGTTCATTGGACTCAATATTGACAACCATATCATCGCCATCTTCAATCCAAATATCTCTCAAGATAAGCGATTCAAGAATCGGACAGCTAGAGATAAGTTTATTAATTGAGTCTCCATGCTCAACAAAAAACGAACCAAGCGACATAAATTTGAGCCTAGGTAAATCCATTGATTTAGGAAGAATAACTTTTGATTCATAATTAAGAGTCATTTCTAACACCAACTTCGATAAAGATTGAGAATTGAAAAGAGAATGTGGATACCTCATTTCCAGATTATAACTCTCGTCCTCATCACCTTCAATTTGAATAGATAAGTCTTGAACATTACAATTTAATGCAACAAGTGTCCAGGCATTTAGATAGTCTGACGATCCTCCCAGTGAAGATGAAACTTATGTATATCATAAAAGCCTCTTAGCATAAGTACCTTATCAACAAACTTTCTAAGCTTCTTCAGCTGCTCAACTCCACGTTCACCAAAAGCATCGCCACTGAAGACTAAATTCGACACAGAACGCCATACATACCTCCACCTTTTGGACAAAACACATGTTTGAACTACAAATTTCATGTCAAGGAAAGACAGAATGAGATGAATTAGGGCTTCAGGTAAGTTACTGATTCTATCCAAACCCTCGTGATCAATAATTGATGAGCTTGTCGATTCTTCCATAACCTAAAACCAGAAAGATAAATCCTATAGTGAACTAGGGTTTAAGAAATTTCAATCAAGACCAAAATCCACCAAGCAAATTTGTGCAGAGTAAAGTGAAACACATGAACTGAATCAATTAAAAAAAATGTCTAAAATTGAGATTGTTTACATCAAGAAGCCCTAATTTCAAAACAATTTCATTCAAAACCAAAATGAATCGAGATAAATATTACCTGATATGATAATTTGAACAGCCTTTGAGGTGATAAAATAGGTGGTAATTGAATTATTGTCCCTCCTTTTGATGGGTCTTCACAAATATCCCTAACAGACTTTACAAATGTCCCTGATGGCATAATTGAAAATACTTTTAAAAACACAATTATTATAATTCCTTATTTAACCTCCCTCTCTTATTTCTTTCTTCTTCAATTCTTAATTTTTATCACCGAATGAAAAAAAATCAACGCTCTCACCACCATATCATCTCCATCGCCTCTCACCACCACCACGATCTCCATCGACGCCACCACCACAGGCAACACGAGCAACAACCGACGATCTTCTTCCGTTAGATGATACCTCATCGGTTTCTAGAAATCTATCTATTACGATTATGCTTTCTATTTCAAATGATTTCAAATTGATTTTGGATCTCGATTTGATAGTTTTGAGTGGATTACGAGTTAAAGATTCAGATCCGATGAGTTTGATTTCGATTTAAGATTTGAGAGATAGAGAGTTCTCGTGATTGAATTAGAGATCGAGAAGATGTTGAGAGACAAAGCAACAAAGATAAGATGGGATTTCTTCGAAGATTAAGCCACGGGAAGAGGGAACAGATCGAGAAATAGAAATGTTGATGTCGATCTCGTAGATTATGAGACTCGGTCTTTGCTTGAATCGTAGGTTATGGTGAATGATGATTTTCATGGTTTGTAGATGAAATCAAGGTTGGGTTTTGCTAATTGGAAGATTCAAAAACAATATTGCGCTAAATCGAAGTTATATGATATGAGCCGTTTTAAGTCGGTGATTGATTTCGAGTGATTAAGAAGGGAGATGGATCTACCGGCCTTTGTGCAAAAGAAATGGATGAAAGCTGATCTTGAAGTTGTTGGTGTTTATGAAGATAAGTTTTATCTCTTCTTGTTATTCTAAGTAGTAGCCTCAAATTTGATCTTGGGTTTGATTTTTTAGTGTTGATTCAACATGGTTTCTTTTTTTTTTATTTCGATTTTAAATTGAGCTCTTGATTTGTGATTCATTCTAAACCAAGCAAATGTAGTTTGTTGTACTATTGTGGTGGTGGTGGTGGTGGTGATAGAAATATTTTGGTATTGTTGTTGTTGTGGTGGTGGTGGTGGTGGAAGGTGTTGTTACAGTGGTGGTGTTGGATGTTTGTTGCTCTGCAGGTGATAGTGGTGGCTTTTATTGTGAGTGGTATAAAGATTGGTATGAGTTGTTGTTACGAGGTTGAAGCTACGTTTCAATGAAATATGGTGTTTATCCGGTTGAAGCGAGGCAGTGATATTGGATCAACTATGGTTGTTGATCCATATATTTTGGATCAACTATGGTTGTTGATCCATCTATATGGGATCAACTCATTGCTGTTGACCCAATTTTTTTTGGATCAACTATGGTGGTTTTTGGTTGGAATGATGAAGTTGGTGTTGGATTTTGTTATGGTTGTTTTGGTGGTGGTGGTGGTCTTTGGAGATGTGTGATTTGTTGGTGGCGGTAATGGTGGAGAGGTACAAATGAGAAATTAGTCATGGAAATAGTAGTAGAATGGTGGTTCCGGTTGTTGTAGTTGTCGAGATTGGTTTTGAAGTCTGGTCTTGGAGTCGTTGGTGTTTATGAAGCTACGAGTAATGAAATATGGTGGTTATCCTGGTTGAAGCAGCGGTGATATTGATCAACTATGGTTGTTGATCCATATATTTGGATCAACTATGGTTGTTGATCCATCTATATGGGATCAACTATCGTTGTTGATCCTTTGAACTCATGATTTGTAGTTTAAATCATGTAATTTTCTTCCAATGTTGAACTTGTGGTGCAATGGTAGCATGGACCGACTCCATGTCGGATGATGCGTGTTCGACTCACGCCAAGTTCACTCCATTTTACATGGATCAACTATCATTATTGATCCAATTTTACATGGATCAACTTCCATTGTTGATGCATTAAAATTGGATCAACTTCTACCTGATCCTTTTTCTTGGATCAACTATCATTGTTGATCCCCTAAACTAGATAAACTTCTACTTTTGGTTCTATTTTTATTTGGATCAACTATTGTTGTTGATACAAAATATTTTGAACCAAAATGGCAGCGGCGGCGGTGACGGTGGTGGCGGCGGCGACGGTGGTGGCGGCGGCAACAGACTAGTGGTGGTGGAGGACTGGTGGTGGTGTAATGGTGGTGAAATATTAGTGGTGGTGGCGGTTGGTAGGTGGTGGTTGTTGAACGGTGGTGGTGGAATGGTAGTTGAATGTTGGCGGTGGTGGTGGTAGTGGTGGTGGTGAAGGGTGGTAGAGGAAGAAATTTGTTGTACTTTGAAATAAAAAAAAAAATATTATATAGTTGAGGGTAGTAAGGTAATCTAATATTAAATGGATAAGGTTATAAAAAGTAGGGACATATTTATTGTTGTATAAGGACATATTTATTGGGTGTCAAAAGTAGGGACATATAAATAATGTACCCATAAAATAGCGCCAGCATCAGTTGAGATCTTCTACTACAGATGGAGATGATGGAAGTAGATAATCAAAAGTTTCACCGATTTCGATTTAATTTCACAGCAATTCTAGCGATGACGCTCAGTAGAAATGAAAAGAAGAGTCTCTCTGAACCGAGTCCGACTACTTTTAACGATTTTGTTACACTTTTATAGTGTGTATTTACACTCTCCTTACACTTGTGATTTGGTAAACTTTATGTTATTTTTTCTTGTTTACCGGCATCCGCCTCCGGTCAAAATGACAAGCAGTAAATTTCTGGATGGGAAAAATCTATACTGATACACAATTGTGCCAGTAGCTCTGATTTCAAGTTCGATGTAAAGCGTGTTCGATTCATGTCAGAGACGGGAAATAGTACACTAGCTAGGGAATAAAAATGATACTCTGGTCACTGGTATCACCACTAAGCTGCGTCTCTCAAAATTTATTCTTGGTATGCACGCATCTATCTTTTTCCATAAATTTGGAGAAAACCCGATATCGTAATTTACCAAATATTGAAGTACATCCGACTTCTTAGCCTCATCATTATCAATCTAGATTTCCACAGAAATCGCAAATTATCCAATATCTAACAAGGTCATTTTTGATGGTTTGTGGAAATATTCTATTCACCATAAGAATCCTACTAAAAACATATATCCATCTCATTGCATCATTATCAACCAACACAGACAATTTAACAAGGATGGAATTCTGTAATACTTGCAAGTTTGGTTTGTGTAAAGTAAATATTTCCAGAGATTACAGTGACACCGGGAATGCTGGTTCACTGCAAACCAAGGTTTTAAAAACGTCCGTTTTTACCGAAAAACGACCGTTAAAACGGTCACACCCATATCCTGTGGCCGTGACGGTCCCCGAACCCCGTGCCTTTATTAGGCCGATAAATAGGAAAAATTGGCAGTTTTATAGTACCGTTTTTCAGTTTTTATACACGTTGTAACCGTTTTTCTAAAATTAGTTTGAATGTTTTTTTCTTCTAAATAACATTTTAACTTGCGTTTTTTAGAACTATATTCCCGTTATCACGCACGTTATAACCGTGTAAATAACCTTCTTACCATTTCTTTTGATTTTTTCTTCTCTCGGATTGAAAGTGAAAACTTGAATTAAATATTTTTAAATGATACAAGGAAACTAACTACAGGATTAAAAGTACAAATTTAAAAAACATAGGATTGTTAAACTAGTATTCATCATTTAAAACGCTACGCGAACCAACTACGACTACCACCTTTTTTCAAGTATTCTTTATTTTCTCGACGGTTCCTTTCCACATCATAGTCATCGTTGTCGGGGTACTGGCTATCTTCGTTTGCATAAGTATCATCATCATAATAACCATCATTATCGTTATCATAACCTCCTTCAGTATCATCATTATTGTTACCTACTTCATTATTATTATCATTATTAGAATTATATCCTTCGTTCATATGTTGAACACCATGGTCAGAGCGATCGGAAGTGTAACGAGAATCATATGTTGGGTTCACATTCTCATAACATTGTGTATTGTCCCCAAATGAAAGATTACCAAAGTCATAAACAAAGTCACTCACCGGTAACCTTTCGTATGAGATTTGAACTTCCGGACCATGCCAATTGTATGGTAGAGGGACATGCTCTGGATTATTAACGACCCCCTCTTCCAGCATATTTAACCACTGTGCTTCTTGAGGTAAAACCGGTGTTTCATCTTCCCCCGCTATCCAGTCCAGCATATTGTCATCCCTCAGTAGACTATGAACGTCGTGAACATCAATGTTATGTCTCCTTGCTTTACCTTTAATTCTTTGTTGCTCCAACTTCAAATTATACTGGACATACACCAGATCATTTAATCTCGATGAAAGTAAACGATTGCGTAGTTTGGTGTGGATTCTTTCAAACACACTCCAATTCTTCTCTGATCCAGACGATGTATTTGTTTGACTTAATATCTTTACTGCAATCTTTTGGAGGGATGGATACTCAGCACCATAAGATAACCACCAACTTACCGGATCACCATGTTGAGCTGCAATACGTGCTGATAGTGATCCAAATTGACCTTTCATCATTCGCATTCTTCCTGCCTACAAAGAAAAGTACAATTGTTACTAGAAATTCAAATTACTTAATTATACATATTTGGAGATAATATTAGTAATTTTGTACCTCTAGCATGCATTTTGCTTGTTCTTGCGGGCCACTAACCATTTTTGATATAACTTCAATAAGACAAATTTGCGGCTCAGAAATATCATTATTGATCAGATTAGTTGTTGGGTTAAAGATGTAATAAGGATTGAGAAAATACGATGCAACATGAAGAGGAGAACTCAACTGAGTTTTCCATCGTTTCTTTATTACACACACGATAGAAGCATTTCGATTTGATCCCAAACCCATTTGTATAGTTTCCACACATGTAGCAAGTGCATGGAACAAATAGCCCATGGTGGGTTTGTCTGAGTCCAAGAAACGAATCATTTTCAATAAAGGACCAACCATTATGCATGCATTTTGACACGTCTGCCATACCATCTCGTTTGAAATAATATTCTTCACTTGTCTAGCTTGTTTAGTTCTTGCCTCATCCGATTTCAGAAATTCCTTGTCCAGAAAGAGGCTCTCGATAGCATTACGTTGATCAATGATGCTTTTGATTGCAATAAAATTCGTTGAAAACCTTGTTAAGCCGGGCGCAATAGATTGCGTCTGTGAGAATGTTGTCGAAATCTAGCAAGAACCCAACCATGATTGTAAATAAATTTGCTAATTTGTCTTGCTTCTCCGATCACATCTTTAACAAAGGGGAATTTTTCCACATCTTCCAACATCAAGTCCAATACGTGAGCAGCACAAGGAACCCAGAAAAAATGTGCCATATTCTGATGCCAATCTCTTACCTATTCAAACAAAAATAGAAAGAAGTTAATGATTAATATATTCCCAATATATATATATATATATATAAAATGAATTTATTCTTAGTTACCTGCAGCTTTGAATTGGAATCCTTGATCAGTTACTAATTGAACAATATTTCTCGGACCGACATCATCTATAACGGGCTTGAACAAAGTAATTAAATACTCTGTTGTCAACCGATTATGTTCTATGTCGATACTTTTCAAAAATGTAATTCCACTACCACCGTAAACTAGAAAGTTTACAATATACGGTTGTTTTTGCTTTTCCAACCATCCGACATGAGTGTAAAACCATATTCTCTCCAGTAATGTCGTTGAAAAGACACCACATCTTTTTCAATCCTTTGTTTTTCTGAAGTTAATATGGGATTCGACAACTTATAAGCTGATGGAGCTCTATAGGATTGGTCGAAATTTGCAACTGCATCGAATGCCTCGTGGTACTGAGATGAGTTATCCACATTGAAGGGAATATCATTGGCATAGAAAAAACGTCCAACAGAAGAATCGACTTTTTCCCGACATGTTTTGCATTTGCCAAATTTTTTCCATCGAAGGTTGAGAATCCCTAGAAGGGTTATATTGTCCTCCCATATCCACAGACATCCTAGGTGGTTGTGATGGCCGCATAATAGACCTAGGTATTTCTGCAGAGGCCCGGGGACCGTGCGATGTACCCTCTCCGGCATGAATATTCTTATTTTTTCGTCCAAAAAGGTTCTTTAAAAACCCAGTCTTTTTCTTTTGTGTGACTGGTACTTGTTATTCTTCTGCTTGAAAATATGGCTCTTCTTCATCTATACCACACACAGGGTTCCATGGCTCATTATGATACACTTGTTCTGAATCTTCGTTATCAGATTCTGCTCTTCTTTGCCTTTTTGCTTTTTTTTTTTTTTCTCGTGCCACTTTAGCAAGAGTTTTCACTTCAGGCGGCACATGCATGCACGGGGCAACTGTACCTCTTTGTTGTGCTAAATGCAATTTTATGCGTGAAATACCAGAAGATATTTCCTTTTCACAAAAATTACACTTCAATTTTTTACCATCAGGCATTACAGTGCAATATGCATGAAAACATCTCGTTTGGCAGTTTGCGTGGATGTCGATCCTTCCATCGTATCTGTAACGAGAAAATGTTACTTGGTTATCAGTGACATATATTAACAAGGGGGTAGTCAAACAAGATTTCTATGTACTTTCATAGATTTTTAATTTGAGTGACTCCTAGAGATTTCTAGTGATTCTCTGAGAGAATTTTAGAGAGTCTTTGTGACTTGTAGAGACAAAAAATGAGATTTGTAGGGACAAAAAAATGAGACTTGTAGATAGTTTATGTGATTTGTAGAGACAAAATTGTATAATATCCCCTGATAAATTCCAAACATTACCGATTTTTTTATTATTCATGTTACAGTAATAATAAAAGTACCATGACCACCTAATGAAATATGTGTCCATTGCCAAAATAAATCTCACTGTTGTCCTATGCCTAAATTTTCATTCTCTTTATTCTACTCGTCCCACATTTTATTTTCTATGCTATCTCACCACTAATTTTCTATGCGGAGTTTTCCAACAACTTAAAATCAGAAAAAGAAAAAAAAAAAAAAAAAACTCATAACTTCTAAAATATATATTTTAAAATGGCTTATCCTCATAGAAATCCAATGATTTCATTATTTCCTTATAGACAGAGAAGGTTTGAAACTTGCTTAGTAGAAGGACAAAATCGGTCGTCCGTCTATGTTTTTTTAAGTTTTGTTTTTTTGTTCCAAATTTGCCCTGCAACCATAGTTAATAGGAGTCAACTATAGTTAATTAAATCAGTTACAAATACGGTCGGTTTGTCTAACCCGAATCTAATATTAGGGTCTCGTTCCTCTCCTCTCGTTTTCCGTTTGCTTCGTTCGATTAATATCGTAACTTACGGTGTTTTGAGTATCAACCCTCTCGTTACCCATTTTAATTTATACGACCAACAAACTAAATTACCCAATTTATTTTATATGGTCTTCCTAAAGGGGTTTCCAATTTATTTTCTACAACCTTCTCAAAGGGGTACCCAATTTATTTCATGCGATTTATTGCACATAGTCTTCACACATCTTCTATTCGGAGAAGTATGCATCATTGTTAAGACAAGCTAACTAATGAGAATCTACATTTTTGAAGGTATATGCAAGGGGATACGAAGTAAGCAAACATCCTCATGAACAGATAAAAAAATTTCAAGTCATGAATACAACCCTCCAATAACTTACAGTATATAAAGGAAAAGGACAAGGTATGCTATCAAAGCCTCTAGCAAGCTACGGAAAAAAAAAAAAAGAAGAAAAGAAGAAGAAAAAAACATAAATTTGAAAAGAATGGATTTTTGAGTACTAATGTACTACATCAAATGCTTCACACAAAAGGACAATAGCAGACCTTAACACCTTCAGGAAAACAGAAAGCTGTCAAATCCTTTGGACTTACGGCTAACCTCGTCCTAGGAGGATACTTAAACAGGAGCTGCAAAATAGCAAGAAAAACAACAACAACAACCACATGAAACATCAGGCGTTTGCGCAAAAGCAAAACGATAGATTGTGTATCCAAATTAAGAAACATGAGATAACATTTTATTTTTTTAGTATGAAAGTGTAATGTTCGATTTCCAGGAATCTGTGGATACCCAAAGAAAGATATCCATATTGCAAGCATCCTATGGTTTTTACAATGCAGTTTTGGGCAATCGAACAATCTTCTAAGAAAAGAACAAAAACCATAGTATCACATCAAATGGGTGAAAATGCAACTTCAATGACGAATGCATCATATAAAATTGTTATTGATTTGACCTCTGGTTCCAAAGTTGGAACTGAAGGACCTCGAGGTTGAAGCACTTTGTAGTTCATCCTCTCCGATCTCTGCATCTCTAACTCCTTTGTCCTTCTTTTGGCAAAAGATTCCTCTATTGCATCAAGTTTAGAACCTGAATGAAGACCCACCACAATGAAGTGCTCGAATAGCAAGGTGGGTTCGTATATTTGTGGCTCTGCAGTATAATAATGAGTAAGTCAGTTTACAAAAGAATTAATGCTAGCAACTTTTAGCTAAATGTTAATAGCCAAAACAGCTTAGAAGAAAGCAAATGTAACATACATCCATTCTCGAGTGAAGCTTATACCACTGCCGAACCGAACCGGAGTAGCCTGCTGGAACTATCTATGCACTAGTGTCCATTTTCGATTGAACGAACCGAACCGGAGAGAATGAAGGTTTAACCCTTAAAGCAAGAGAGTGATCCCGCGAACAGAATACAATCTATAAAAGTCCGTAAAAGGAAGAAACAGTATGTGTTAAGCAACTACAACTTATAAACATCAACACCACATGTCAATGAAAAACCAAAAGGGAACACAAAAATGACGAGGGTTTTGATGGGAAAAGAGAAAATGTACAAAAATGGCAAAACCTTCAAGAAAGGTAACACAAAAACTATGTTTAAACCCAAACAAAAAACTGAAAGACAAATATCACTACTCATTTTCTTAAGCAAAAATTTACATGAAAAAACAAAACAAACATACTTAAATTTAACATCTGAAAACACAAAACGAAATGTTTATAAGTTATAACTATTGATAGTTGCCTATCACCATCCTATACCTATCACATGCAACCGTGATGACAATGAGCACGTTCAAGATTGAATCATGCCTAAAGGGCAAGGCCACCTATATAATATAAACCTTAATTTGGCCTACTTAAGTCTTGACATGGTGTGTTCTTTGTGGACTCATTACATGGTGTGTTCTTTGTCGGACTAGTAATCAAATTCAAGCTCTTAATTACCACCGCCACCACCATATTTCTCAATACACACCGGATCATGGAAAACAATCCCACAACATCATTAACTAACTCAACTTCAACACAAACCATCTTCTTAAAATCAACACAAACTAAATCTCAACCACATCTCTAATTCATATCCATCTCAGTTCTTAGATTCATAGAAACTCCAATCAAAGATAACATAACAACATCAATATTCAAAATATCACAATCACCTGAAATATTTACCTAGGGATTTAGTCCATACATCTCATATCCCTATCAATCAACTTCATATATCAAATAGCAACACAACCAAAATGAACAGCTTTACAAAGTTATCTTAAAACAATATTTACCTCCGATATGTTTTGCTGAGGCAATTGAATTCAAGTTCTTCTTCACCTGAATTGATTCATCAACTCATCCTTGATTCTCTGCAGAAAACCTTGATTTATTCAATCTCAAATTACTCTTCTTATTTAACTATAATTCACTTGATTGATCGAAACCCATCTCAAATCTTTCCACTAAACTCTGAACTTCATCTTCTACATCTTCTCTAAAATTCTTACAAACCCTAACTCTTCGATTCATCACCGAATCATCTTGAACTTGTTAAACACTAACCCTTTGTTCTTCAATCAACCATAATTCTAAATTTCATATTTAAATCTTCGAACTTAAATCAAATCTATAAACCCTAGTTTTGTTTCCTCTGATTCGAACCCAAACTGTTATGCTCCATAATTAACAACCATACCATCTTCTTCATCACCTAATTAGCGTCATCAAGAGATTCTCTTAATGATAGTAAACCATCCAATAACAAAATCTCCAATTACACTCTCTACACACCGAGAGAGCAAGTATCGCGACAAACAAGGAAAATGAAGGAGAACGACGAAGAAGAGACGTATAAAACGATGGCTAGGGAAGTTGGGTTCGGGTCCATATGACGGGTATGGATTTACTATACCAATCCCGGTTTGGTTAAGTTAAACTGAGGGACTAGAAGGTAATTTCATACCGATTTTGTGCTAACCAGGACAGGCGATTTGACTCTGTCCGTCTAGGCAGCAAAGCTGAAAAGTTTTCCTTCTGCCAGGGAAAGTGGAAACCTTAGGATTTCCATGAGGATTTCTCTTTTAAAATCGATATATATCACAAAGACTCACATAGCCGATTTTAAAAATATATATTCTCCAATTTAAAAAATCACTTTATTCCACAAAGACTCGCATAGTCTTGATTACCCCTTTCCAAATGGCCCTTAAGTGTATTACTGCACAAGAAAAGAAAAAAAGGTTCACTCCCAAAACCAAAAAATCTCCAAATTTCCAAGTCTCTCGAAATATCACCTCTTGAGGAGAGATTTCTACCATGCCTATTTTCAAGAAAAAGTCTCTCTAAATCTCTGAAAACAACAAATCCATGACTTTCAATTCTCATTCGAATAACATGAGTGTTGGAGTGACTCTTATGAAATCCTAATCCAATAACATGGAGTTTCAGAAAATTTAAATGACTTAAAAAAAGTCTCTAACCAATAACAAGAGACATTAAGAGACTCTCCAAAAGTCTTTATGGACTAACAGTAGATTTGCGAACTCCCCATAAGTAATTCTAAATCTCATTTGACTAACCCCCTGTAAATATCCCTAGTACTATTCTTGGCCTATATTTTATTTTGTCCACAAATAGAAAATTCTAGATGTCTATTTTGTAGCTAGGTAATCATTATATTCTTAAAACAATAAGAAATTTGGTTGCCTATGTGTAGGAACATAGGATAGCTAGACGCCTAGACCTTTTGATCATGAAGACAATTAGCTTTTTCTTTTTCTTATTATACTTTTAACTTTTGACCCCTTTTGAGCATGAATACGAATTACTTATTGAGAATGAAGACAATTGATTAAACTATTAATTTTTTCTTATTCACTAGTATTATTTTGATCTCTATTTAATTTGTGTCCACAAATAAAAAATTATAGATGTCTATTTTGTAGCTAGGTAATCAATATACTCTTGCAACGATAAGAAATTTGGTTGCATGCATAAAGGAACATAGACTAGCTAGATCTTTTAATCATGAAGACATTTTTTATTTATTTATTATTATTCTTTTAACTTTTGACTCTTTTGAGTACAAATTATTTATTTGGCAGACTTTCTTAAAATGGTTACACTACACTCATATAAACTAAATAAAATTTAACCAAATTTAACTAACATTGACATTAAAATCCATCTAATTAGATTTCACAACTTTTAACATGCATGTATGAAGTTATATTTAACTAGCATCAACACTAACACCATGATAATTATTTCATCATGTCATCATGCTAGTTAATTAATTTCATCATTATGAAATTTAAAGCATTAACTTAAAGCTCATGCATATTTTTGCTTCATTAATCATGTTCTTTATACTTGACAGTGGTTGGACTTAATTAAGAACGCGTAATTGGGGGATATGGAAACTAATTGGGGGATATGAATTACTTCCCCCAACCAAAGGTGGCTGTTAAGGGGTGTTTTTTGAGTGCGAAAATACCAAAACACCCTTTCCTTAATTAAAAATCATTATGAAAAGACTGCAATGCCCTTTCCTTAAAACATAAAAATCAAATAACCAAAATCATATATCCCCCAATTCAAATTTGTACCGGCATAGGTTAGTTTTTGAAAAAAAAAAAATTCTTCATCTTCTTCCTCATCGTTCATTCTTCATCGACGATTAATCGTTGAATCAAAAAATTCTTCGTCGATTAACATAACATAACCATGCCTCCAAGAACAAAGCAAAACCGAGAACCAAATCAGCTACTCAACAAACACATGAACAAAGAATCGAGAACATTGCTCAACAACTAGAAGAGGACGCCGCAGCTTACCCAGATGATCAAACACTCATGGCTTCTCTGAGAAGGTAAGTGATTTTTGAACTCATTTATGATTGTTTTAATCGATTTGTAGCCATGGGTTTAGGTTAGAATCGCCAACAATAGATGAAACTGTCGAGTTACAGAGAGTACCGGCATTGGATCTTGGTTTGAATACCAAGCCGGTTTAGGTACCGGCATAGAATTTGGGTCGAATACCATACCGGTTTGCATTCCTGAAATCGAATTCTTTATACCGGCATACAATTAGGGTTGAATACCATGCCGGTAGTCAACTAAAAACACACAGGAACTTAATTGTGTGTACCGGCATTCTATCTAGGTTTCGTGAATGCCGGTATTTAAAAACCGGCATCTGTTAGTTCAATAAGGAAATGCCGGTATTACACTTAAAACATATAGGAACATCTCTGAAATGGTGCTCAATACCGGCACATAATTTAGTTTCTAGAAAATGCCGGTACTACTATACCGGCATGCTCGATATTTAAGGTCTTATGCCGGTCCATGTTACCGGCATTGGTTTGTTTAGGAATTGCCATGCCGGTTCCTAAACTGCCATGCCTTTTCTAATATTTTTTTTTGTTTGCTTATGTTATAGGTCAAGAGCCAAAGAAGCGAAGAAAAATAAAGGTCTTATTCTCACTAAGAGAAGGAGGAAGGACGGTCTTGATACTCCTCAGTCCCTGCCTCCACGGGGGAAAGACGCGGGTCGCAAGAAACGTTTGGGGTTTCAAACAAGAGGGTCAATTTGGGAGAGTGGTGGTGAACGTAGTGCACTTGCAATCCGTGAAGGTACTGGAACACTTGAGGACGATGAGCATGATGGAGTGGAAAGTGAGGAGGAAGATGATGAGGTTCCCCCAAGTCAATTAGCAAGCCAAAGCGAAGTTGATGGGACTAGTCAACAACCAACACAAGGCAAGGACAAAGGCAAGGGAAAACACAAAGTTAAAGGTTATCACCTTCCTCACCTTGATGACATGATACCCGACCGCGATGATGGTAAAATTTGGGGTCAAGCTCCGGAACCGAAAGTACTCTTTGGATACAAGCACTCTTGGGCTCGTACTATCTTTCAAACTTATGTAAGCATTTTTTATTTTGTGCATGTGCATTGTTTTATCTTTTACATCATCTCTTAATCGTATTATCTCATATTTGTAGAATCATACTAAGGCTGTGCGTGTTTGCCGAAACCAAGCCGCGGCTGAGTGGAAATTGTCGTCGGAGCATGAAGATGTCCAAACATTAGTAAAGAACTCGGTCCGTATTCTTTGGTTGAAAATTACGTGAATCCGAGATCATGTGACCGTCAATTGCTTTGTCGAAAGGTACCATGGTGAAAGCGATACAATGCACTTCTGTTTGGTGAGATGACCTTGATTCCTGATGATGCTCATAACATTCTAGGCTTGAATGTTATCGGCAAATCAATTTCAGAAGGAGTTGAGTCTCGGGACCTATATTGGTTGAAGTTGCACGATTTGACCAAAAAGTTGTTTGGTTGGGACTTCAAAACTTCTTTGGATAGCTTTTATGTAGCATCGAACGGAAGTAAGACGAAGACATTCAAGCTGACGATGCTTAAGAAGATGTTTGAAAAAACAAAGGCTAGAAGCTTGGAGGATGGATGGGACCACCACAGATTCGGTATACGGCCGTCGCGCACTGTTATACATCTTGGGCACTAGGGCATTCCCCGACACTAATGGCAACAGGGGTAAGTGCAAACTTTCTCCAAGTACCTTAACCCGTTGGAAGGTGTCTATGGCTATTCTTGGGGCACCGCGGTCATGGCACATTTGATGGCGGAGATGAGAAGGGCTTCATTAGCTAAAACAAACCAATTTGTCGGGAATTTCACTCTACTCCGGTACAAATTTCTTTAATCTATTGTTGACATGTATTTTTTTTACTCATGTTCACATGTATATTGTTCACATTGGATTAGGTATGGTGTTATGAACACTTCCCAACCTTGTTCAAGGACTGCCAATTCTTGAAGATCAAAGACCTTCCTCGAACCCGATACCCCTAGAGCTCGAGGTTTGAGTTTAACGGTAATCGAAGCCGGTAACAAAGGTCGAGTCATCGATATGAGATTGGCTCGGATGCTATGAGGAAGGAAGACGTTGTGTTCGACACTTATAAGGATATTAGAGGATACCGTCCAATTCCAAGAGATGTTGCATTTTACCATGGGCCGTTGTACCACCCAAAAGGATACATCATGGCCGATCCATGTCGTGTGATGCGCCAACATGGATTTAAGCAATTATCCGTCTTTGGTCGACCTCTCGATGATAATTATCTTCTTTACTTTTCTCGGTGCAATTCAACTCCCAACAAGTTGCATGTAGTGTATGATCCAATAGGAACCAACACATTGGAGGGATAGAGAGCCACGTCGTTTGGTTGATATTAGTAAGTGGGAGATTGCGGAAAATGGTTATGAAGTTGATGACATCTACATGAGGGATTACCTGGAATGGTCACATCCTTATGTCGTGCGCCCTCCCTCCGTCGAAGCTCCACACCAAGAAAACCCTCCTGTTGAAATTCCTCCACCTCCACAACCTACGATGGCCCACCTTCTTAGGACTTTTGGAATGGTGGTAAGTTTTCTTAATTGCTTATAGTCATTAAATGTAAACATAATCATATATTAACATATATACTGATTATGTGTTTGATGTATTAATCTAGTGACGTCGGCTTGGCAAGGTTACGAAGATGTTAGGTTGCAAGCATAAGGACGGTGTGGTGCTATCTCTTCAAGAAATCAAGGAACTCGAGGAAAAGCTTCATAGAATTGAAGAAACCCACCCTCTTTGTCAAAGCTATGTATGGGGAAACAAGGAAGGCGCCGACCCAAAAGAAACAAAAGACTAATTTAGTGGAAGAGAATTGATGACAATTAGTGATGGTTAACTCTTTAAGTCTTTGGTTACGTCAAAAACAATTTCAAACTTGTTTTGGTTTGTCTTTGTGGGTTAACTCTTTAGTTCTTTGGTTTATGTTGAACATGTTAAGATTTCTAGTTTTAAAGTTAAAATGTTAGGCATAGTAGAGGTCAGTTTTAGAAATACATGTACACATACCTAAGCATATACATAATGCTCAAAACACGGCGGAACCTTTTCCAGGCATAGCAATTTTTATCTTAGGAACAATCGGGTTAAATAATTTGGTTCCGAATAGAACCGAGCATGTACCGGCATTGTTGCGTTTGCTAAGGTAAATGCCGGTATTGCAAATGTCCAAATACTCTTAAATATGTGATAGAAAACCGGCATAGTAAGATTCATTTTGACAATGCCCGTATCTAAAGTTTCCAAATACTCTTAGAGAGTTGACATAAAACCGGCGTCGTTGTTTTGATTTCCGCAATGCCGGCACTTTGATTAATTCATATCAAATTCTCTTTTATTTCGGTCTGAAGTAATCGACTACATTGGATTAGAAAATTTAAATTAAAAAAACAGTGAATAGATTGCACTTAGTTAGAGATAATCTATTTCCATCCCTTTTCAACAATTGCGGAGCCTTTGAGCATTTCCTAACTGTTCAAAGACATCGTCCGTAATGGGGTGTCAAGGATCATCCTCATTGGCTCTTCTTCCTTTTCAACATATTCCTTTCCCTTCATATAACACCCATCACACCCATCGATAGGCTTACAATGGCCCTTGTGGTTTTCTCTTGACTCTGCTAGTTCAACCGCTTTGTCAAACCATTGAAACTCATAGCACTTTGGGTGATTCAAACACCTTAGAAACATTCTTCCATTTTCAGCATCATCAGTTTTTGCAATCCAAAACCGGCGTGTCCCATCACAGCTTCTACACTTTGAATAAATAAATGGACAGTCCATGGCTAGGTGAGAAGGTGACTTGCAAATTTGACACTTGCAATGATGATTCTGTAAGAAAAAATTGTATTAGTTTTCCGTCATAGTATTGAAGAGCATGTTGTTAGGAAATCTACCTACTTTGCAAATAGAGGTAGATGATGAATCCCCCATTCTTTGAGCCGTGCTTGCTTTCTTGAGAGAATGGTTTTTTTTATTTGGTGCTTGGTTTGTGTAGTTTTTGCCAAAGGAATGGGTGATGTTATATAGAAATGATGCTCCAACGGTCATATTTTTCAAAAAACTAGCCGTTTTTTTTTTTCGAATTTGACCCATTCCGGCATCTAGGTTATTAAACAAAGTATGCCGGTATTGTAGGCATATTTGGGTCATTTCCTGTAAAGAAATTTCGCATTACCGGCATTATCGTTTTATACCATGCGGTCTTCGGAACAAAATACCGGCATCGTTTTACTTCCTCCTACGTATGCTCGGTTCGAAAAATTGAATGCCTAACGGCTAGTTTTTTAAACCATACACTTGAAAACATTAGTTCCAGCGTGGGATCTAAGTTACTTAGAGTGCCGTCACTAAAGTGGAAAAGATCCGTTATGTCCACATCTATTTAAAGGAATGGATACACCCATTGCAGTTGATACCTCATAGATATATCTCCAATGGATTATCAATCACCAGCTGACAAGTTCATCAATTCCCTCGAGAAAGAAAAGCATTTGAGGAAAATATTGTCAACTCCGACAGGAACTCAATCATCAACCACGACCAACTCCGTTGCCACAATACTAGAAAAACTAAGAAGGAAGGAAGAAACCACCAAGTCAATTGCCGCAATGGAAGAAGAGATAATTAAGATAAAAAGAGAAGAAGAAGAGGAAGCAAAGCTTGAACGTTATTGTCAAAAATTAGATAAGATAAAAGCGGAAGCTGAGGAAGAGGTTAAACGTCAAAAAGAAGCTAAGATAGAAGCAGATGTTGAGGAGGAAACAAAGTGGATTAGAAATTACTACATAGTATCGGATTTTCCGGAGGATCAACACCCTTCAGATGTTTTTTGGGGCCTTGTAATGACTGGTTCTTACAAGTATAACAAGTTTGACGGTAAGAAACGCATGATTGAATACGCTCATCAAATAGTATGCATTCGAACAACTTCACTTATCAAATCATGTCTCAAATACAATGAATTTCTTGCAAGATACAATGGTGATAGGTATGAATCTCAGGATGCATATACGAAGTGGAGAAAAGAGCCTTTTAGGCATTTCGAAGCTGCTTTGCTTGTTCAAGCTCGTTCCAATAAATGATGTTAGGTGTATTTGGCTTGAGATCTTTCATTCTAGGTGTAACGTTATTCCCTTAAATGTTGTTGGTTGGAATTTGCTTGAGATTTTATGTTTGTGCTTAATGAAGTTTCTTTCAAATACCGGCAACCCCGATGAGTTAATTGCAATGCCGGTATCCCAAGCCGGCATATGAATATTGTTTACACTCGACGCCGGTTTTCCAACACTAAGAAGTTGAAAAAATCATGAACTTGTAATACCGGCATCATTGGTATGTAATTACCTATGCCGGATTTCTGACTGTTACAATTTCATTCAACTTGTTTTACGGTTACAATTTCATTCAACTTGTTAGTAAAGTTGAATCCACTTACTTCGCAAATAGAGCTTGATGATGAATCTCCCATCGCTTGTGAATCTTGAACCGTGCTTGATTGATCTATTTTTGGAGGCTTGCTTTCGTGAGAGAGGGATATTCGTTATTTGGTGGTTGCTTTGCTTAGAATTTTGCAAAGGATTTGGTGGTATTAAATAGCTTATTATAAAAACTAATCCCACATACAACAAATGGCATCGTTTGACTCCGAGGAAGATTTAGCAATCACCCAAGCATGGTACGCCGAAACTCGTCCTTCAACTATAGATAACAGCACGCGGGATTCCATGTGGTTGAAGATTTTTAGCAAGTTTATTCACGATTACGGTAACCCGAAAGGAAGAACTGCTCAACAAATCGAGCAAAGACACGACATCATCCTAAATGTTGTGGTTGAGTATCTAAAAATGAAGCACCGGATCGAGAACGCTAGCCACAATAGATTGTACCCTCAACAACTCGTAAGTATCTTTATGAATAATTCGACACAATCTACTATTTTTCAATTTTTATGTAACCAACAAAGTTTGTGTGTTGTTTTTGTAGCATGAAGCCGTGAAAACGCGTTACTTACAAGAAAAGGGAGAAGCATTCATGTTTGAAGCCAACGTGAACCATATTGTAACCAAAGTCAATGAGTACCACCAGCTGGGTGAATCGGAAACGGATTCTTCTTAAGAAGATTGATAGTTTAGTGGTATTTGCTAAGGTTTTTCGTAAGGTTTTGTGGGTACATCTCTATATAAACCCTCACGAGACTATAACTCGTCCTATTGGGTCACCAAGTGGTTTAAAGGCTTAATGCACGTGCTAAGTGAATTCGTGCTTCCTGCGACAAGGATTACATTTGAAATGAATTAGAGTTCCGGCTTGTTTTATTTTGTTAGCATAATACAATACAATACAATCAGAATCCCGGCATAAGTATATATTCTATATATCTATGCCGGGACTAGCTATCTACAATAATTAAGTTCCGGCGTTGGATAGAAAAACTTTAATGTGCCGGATAACACCGGCAACCCCGATGAGTTAATTTGAATGCCGGTATCCTAAAACCGGCATTATGGATATGTTGACACTCGACGCCGGTTTTCCAACACTTAGAAGATAAAAAAATCATGAACTTGTAATACCGGCATAGTTGGTATGTAATTATCTATGCCGGATTTCTGACGGTTACAATTTCATTCTACTTGTTTGACAGTTACAATTTCATTCAACTTGTTTGACGGTTACAATTTCAATCAACTCGTCGGTTTCAAACTACTCATGCTATATAAGTGACGGTTTTGGAAAGAAAAATATTCGATCTATTCAATCTCTCCCTATTTTTTTCATCTTCTATACCAAAGCAATGGCTCGTTGCAAATCTCGTGATAAACCCAATCCGAAATACTGTTGATGATGTGCAAAAAAGTCCTGAACAGTCACCTCATGAAGCGGACGTAACAGATTTGATTCGGTAAGTGATGTATAACACAAAGTCTCCTATTGAATTGAAGTAATTTTAGGGTTTATCCCATAATATATAACTTAAAGTCAAACATGCTAGGGTTCATGACGGATTGAAAATTCTGCTTAGGGTTTTGAAATTGCATACTAGTAAAATGAAATTCTAGTCAATTGAATTCAATTTGAAAACCAAAAACAAAAAATTGTTAAGAACTGTGTAAAGAATCACAGAAAACCGTCATAGAATTTTAATTTACGTATGCCGGAAATCATACCGGCACTACCGAATTTTCTATTGCTATGCCGTTTTAGCTACCTAAAATTTGTAATTCCTTGGATACAATTCATCCAAAACCGGCGTTCAACGTATTAATCTTTTATATGCCGGTATTTGTTCCGGCACTCATGGTATGGTAACAAATTATACCGGTTTTTGTTTCACACGGCTTAGAATTCTCTATAAATAATTCAGTATAACCGGCATTGATTTATTTATTGCCAAGAATGCCGGTATTCATTCCGGCATAAGTTGTATGTCTATTTAGAATGTCGGTTTTCTGTGTGTTCCTTTTGTATGCCGGCATCCAGTATGTAACTCAGTTTAACGTGTTGGAACATAGGTCTCTCGCACCAAGAAAGGACAAAGGAAAAGGAAAAGATGTTGAAGAATCAAAACGTAAGTCTTCTCGAAGTAAACGTCAAAATCCGCCTTTGCTAAGGTCACGGTCGGGATCATCCTATAAGCGACTCAACCAGACTGATGATGATGAATGGGAAACTCCACCAGAACCGGAAATAGCAGGTGGATCATCCTCACAAGCAGGTGGCTTAGGACAAACTAATGATGAAAAGGCACCCCCAATTCACTTCCCTGATAAGTTAGACTTGATTCCTGACAGCAATGATGGCAAACATTGGGGTCAACCGATAAACCCGCAACTTTTATTTTCGTATAAAGACTCTTGGGATCGTTGGATCTATCAAACTTATGTAAGACGTTTGTATCTTGTTATTATATTATTTACCTGTGATCAATTTAATTAAGTTCGTTGTGTTTTTATAGGACCACAGGAAAGCCTGGCATTTTAGCCGCCATCAACAATCGGATGTGTGGCTTTTGGAGGATGAGTGTCCGGCTGTTCAATAAATAGTCAGAGCATCTGGGTTGTGTCATGCGATAGAAAATTATGTGGCCACTGATACCGTCACGACAAACTGCTTTTTGGAGAGGTTTTATGGTGAAACTGACACCATGCATTTTAATTTTGGCGAGATGACCATTATCCCTGAAGATGTCCAAAGGATAATAGGACTAGAGGTTCTTGGGAAACCGGTTAAGGTTGGAGACAAGTCGAAGGACCTAGGGTGGGAAAAGATCTATGATCTCACCGAAAAGTTGTTTGGATGGAACAAGGAAACCACGTTGGCAAATTTGTACAAGAAAAACCGCTCGGACAAAGACTATAACATTCGTCCAACTCATTCAATTGTTTGGGAATACGAAGAATAGGGAATTGACTCCCGCACAAGCTCAACACACTGCTGCTGCATATATGTTGTTCATTTTGGGAACCGCTATATTCCCTGACTCTAATGGTAACAGGGTGCATATGAACAACCTACAATACTTAGATCCGTTGGAAGACGTTCATAAGTATTCATGGGGCCATCGCTTTCTTGGCACATTTTTGGCGAAATGCGTCGAGCTTCTAAGGCGAAAGGCCGTCAATTTAATGGGAATTTCACCGTGATTCAGGTATATTGAACTACATATTTTGTGTTTGTTATCATTATATTTGTTAGTTTCCAACTATTTATTTTCTTATACAATTTATGGGCACAGGTGTGGGCTTATGAACACTTCCGAGATTTGTTCATAGGGTATAAAGGATTGGAGATTTGGTGTGATTACCAACCGAATATGGCTCTAGCTCGAAATACTACTTCCAAAATACCCCTTCGCCTAACAAGAAACGGTTTTAGAAATGAGATTGGATTTGGACTCGTTTTCTCCGTGGAACATGTTGTGTTTGACCCTTATAGGAATGTCGGAGGAGTTCACCTTCGAGAGACATGAAAATGTTTCATTTTACAACGGACCGTTCTTTCATCCAAAAGGATTTGTTATGCATAACCCTCTCCGCGTGATGCGTCAACTCGGTTACAAGCAGAAAGATCTCACGGATACATCTTATCATAAATATTCTCACGACTTTACTAAATGCTAATCAAATAAGAACCATACTCTGGTATGCTACGACCCAGAACCAATTCTTGCACATTGGATCGAAAGGGAGGAAGAAGAACTTGTCTTTGGATAAGGATGATTGGGAATTGGCCGAGAACGGTTTTGATAGTGAACCAACATTCCTAAACGGGCATCTACGGTACTCACATCCTTATGTTGTACGCCCGGATACGGTAGAGGTCCCTCCTCCACAAAGACGTCCCTCCACAACTCCGGATATCATGCCAGGACTTCTACGGCTCGTTACGTTGTTGGTACGTTCATTACTATTCACTTAATCTATATGTATCAACTTATAAAATTGTACATACTAAATACATGTTGAAAAATCCTTTAACAGCGTCCGAGAATTGGAAACTTGGCAAGGTTCTTTAAGAAGAAGACCAAGAAAGGAGAGTTGCTGACCCAGAATGAAATGGAGAACGTCGTCAAAAAGATAGACCAAATAGAAGATACTGAGGAAAAAGACTTGTGGGGCGAAAAGAAGAAGAGGGTATACAAGAGGCCAAGAACCGAGTGATTGTGTGATTCTTTGATAGTATTAGTTTGGTTTATGTTTGTTTGTGTGGATTGGTACACTTTGAACATCTTTGCTTCATTTGTTTTCGGTTTGGAACATCTTAACTTTACATTTGGTTTGTTTACACTTTGCGTATGTTATTTTATGGTATTAGGTCTTTGCTTATGTTATTTTATGTGTCTTGCAAATTGCAATTTCTAAGTTTAATTTTCCGAACACCAGCATAGTTGTTAACGTGTGTATTGTTTAGTTCTACAATGAAAAAAAAAAGAGTTGCGGTACTCTAACTTTCCTTTGTGAATGAACTATCTATGTGTAGTACCGGTAGTGATATGCATTTTTTTACAATGCCGGCACAAAATAAAACATATCTGTGTTCTTAAGTTGTTATTCCAGCACAAACGAGAACATATTTTGCAACGCCGGTACGAGTACCGCCGTAGTAAAGTTTGAATCAAATCACAATGGCACGTACATGGCATATGGTTTAATGATTACAATTTAAACTTCCAAAAAAACAAAAGGTGGCGTATTAGTAAACCACATAAATCAAAATTAATCATCATCGCTTCCACACGTATGAAGTTGCAACTCCTCCTCTTCAAGAGGTTTCTTTGATAAGGCCAAAGCATCCCATAATTGGTGATTTTCCTCGTTCAACGCCATCCATCCCTTCCATATATTTGGATCTAGTTCCTTGTTTTTAACCATCCCACAAACAGGTGGCAATGGACAATTGTCCTTGAGTTTAAGAATGACGAAATGATTGCCGTTCACGTACGCCAAAACAACTCTTCTCGTCTTAAGGGATCCCTCGAATTTTTGCCACTTTGGTGTAAATGTTGTGACTACGGTGGGGGTAAAATAATGAACAACACAATTAAATGTATCCGCTACTAGATGCCCACAAAGTGGCATCCTCAACCAATATTGAGAAGGAAGAAATGCCATCTCCTCGCTTCGGGTCCTAACACTTGAGCACACATATCATCAAACACCTGTCGTGACCAACCAATTGCTCATAAAAGCTCCTCTTCTTCACAAGTTGATCGGCCATCCCCATCCTAGCATATCGGCATGGTGTCATTCCTTTACTATTGTAGTCTCGAAGATTCCTAATTGTCCGGTGACGGCATGATAGCCACAATTTCCATCCCCATCGACATCATCCGTGTACACAACAAACTCGCGAATAACCTCAGAAAGTTGGTATATGTAAGACTCTATCTTCGTATGGTAGTGTCTATAAGTCCTACCCGTTTGCGAATCCTTATACATCGTCATATTACCAACTTTTAGCTTAATTATATCCAAACCATCCTCTGCAATCTCTACCCTACAAATGTCTTCGGTATGTGACGGGAGATTATACTTCCTTGGCCTACCCCTACCCCTTTTACTTTGAACCTCAGATACATCGACTGTTGGTGTAGGTTCGGAATGCTCACCTTGTTGCCCTTGGTTGCTTAATGTTGGTACCTTCGGCGGCCTTCCCCTTTTCTTTTGAACCTTGGATACATCAACTATTGGTGTAGGTTCGGAATGCTCAACTTGTTGTCCTTGGTTGCTTAATGTTGGCACCTTAGGGGGCCTTCCCCTTTCCTTTGAACCGCGGGACTATTGGTGTAGGTTCAGAATGCTCAACTTTTTGTCCTTGGTGGCTTAATGTTGGTACCTTCGGCGGCCTTCCCCTTTTCCTTTGAACCGCGGATACATCAACTATTGGTGTAGGTTCGGAATGCTCAACTTGTTGTCCTTGGTAGATTAATGTTGGTACCTTCGGCGGCTTTCCCCTTTTCTTTTGAACCACGGATACATCGACAATGGGTGTAGGTTCGGCATGCTCACCTTGTTGTCCTTGGTTGCTTAATGTTGGTACATTTGGCGGCCTTCCCCTTTTCCTTTGAACCTCCGATACATCGACAATGGGTGTAGGTTCGGAACTCGTCGATTATTGATATCGGTTCCTTCCTCGGCCTACCCCTTTTGTTTGGAACGGGCGTTTCAGCGAATCTTGCTTCGAAATCTCACTTGCACATAGATCTTGTTTTTAGTTGCCGCGAGTTCCTCTTCACGTCGAGTCATTGTTTTAATTCTTTTCTTTGTTTCTTCCTTGCAATTTTAGTTTGTGGTCTACCCGCCGGATCTCCCTTTGTTGGCTCTTCACTTTGTGCTATCCATGGCCGTGTAATTAGTCTTAGTTGGCTCAACAATACTTGTCGGCTAGTCGAGTTGCCACGTGAGTAAGCTTCATAAAATTCTAGAGCCTCCTTTGTATCCCATGGTGATTGTCAGGGAGCTTCGGTAGGGGAAGGTCGAAAGATAATTGCTTCCAAAAAGGATCAATAACATCAATAGGTATCACTTCTTCATACTTCACAAGCATATGACGACACGGAAGCCCCAATGAAGACATGTCGGGACAAATACACACATCACCCGGATTTCCGTAAATTTTCTCATATTGCATTTGTCTCATCATATGTTTTATTGCCCAACGGGGAGACGTTAAACTCTATTCCTTGGAGCAACTTAGTATGTTCAAGAAATTGAGTCATCCTTTCCATTGAGCTTTTCTCAAAAGCCTTCTTGATCCTATCGATATCGTCCTTAAAGTGTTGCTCCATTGCCTCGGTGACCGTAACCACGTTTCCCACTGGACGGTGGATAAGATCTTTAAATCTCCCATGAGAGGACTCCGCTATACTATTTGCTTCATTCCCAGTAATGTCTATAACGATTTGTCCACGCACGCATAAATTTTTCCTTGAACTTATCCAACCAATTATCCCGAAACAATATGAGACGGCACTTGGATACACTTCGTTATATTTGGCAATAAACTTGTTCAATCTCTTTTCATACATGTCCTCGGTAAGAGACCAATAAACTTTCTCCCAATCCTTTAGAAATTCCAACCACCTTTTATGATTTTCATCGTGTTCTTTGTCGACTCGCTCTTTAATCTTTCCTCTTTCATTTTCTTCTTCTTCGGGTGATAGTTTCTCTTTGCGAACATCTTCCTCTAGTTGAGCAACCATTCTCTTCTTAATATCAGACTTAGAGGGTTCAAACAAAGCATGACAATATTTTTTCACATTTTCACCTATATGATATGTACATAGGAAATTTTGTGCATCCGGATATACGTCGGATATGGCATTCATTAGTGCGTCAAATTGATCGGTTATGATGACCTTCGGAAAACGATTTTCCAGGAACAATAATTTCAATTGCCGCAATGCCCAATGATAATTGTAATCCCTCTCGTTTTCCATTAAACACCAAGCCAATGTGAATGTTACCTTGTCCGATGTTTGCCCCACGATGTTGAACAACGGCATGTTGTATTTGTTTGTCTTGTAGGTGCAGTCCATCATAAGAACATCACAACACGTATGAGCCAATTGTGAAAGCAAAGGATGCGAAATGAATATTTGAAGCGGCTTGTTGTCCGGACCTCTTTTAATGATACGCGTGTAATTGTGATCCCAAACTATCTTCTCAAATTCTTGCATAACACTCCTCCCTTCCCATTCCAACCTTTTAATGGTTGCTTGTGCGCTATAAATTGTACTGAGTGAAGAAACGTTGGTCTTATCCTTTTCCTTGAAGGTTCTGAGAATCACTCTTGGTTTGATACATGCTTTGGTCATCATCTTTACATCCTCGAATTGATCAGGTTTTAGCTTCGCAACTAGGGAGTGACCTTCAAAATCTTTCGGATCGGGGTGGTTGTGACGGCCAAACCACACCTTACATTCCCATTCTTTTTCTTCTACTTTTGAACCTCTTAGATAGAATACAAGCTTAAAGGGCAGTCATCCTTCCTCGTAACTGTCTTGTATACCCTCTTAGTCTTCTTTTCATATACATAATCCTTTCTCTTATGGCTATTTTTCTCATTGTATTTTCCACTTCTCTCGCAAACCATCTCAAAACGAACATCTGAACGTTGGGAATTCCTCACTAAGACACACATGTTATTAAGAGCCGTCGCTTTTGCCCAAGCAATTGCTTCCTTTTCATATTTTATTCCCTACATAAGGCCAACATTATGGAGATTACAAGCAAATCCCAACATAAAATTGTAAAAACTAGGTGAAAGTATTGTTTGGTAACATACCCGCGGCATTTTATAGTACTCCGACGTATCCCGATGGAGCGGTTTGGAGTTTGGTTGATCGTTGTAGGTAACAATCTAAGGAATGAATGAAAAGAAAATTGGATTAGTTCAAAACCGGCATTGTCGATAAGTAAAGTAAACTATAGGGATTAAGAACCGGCATAAATGGTAATTGACTCCTATACCAGGTATTAGGTTAGGCATACTAAGTTAAAAGAACCAAATGCTTAGGTATTTAAGTTCAAAATATCATTAGCTTCGTATGTTTTTCATGTAAAACGGCATCCTCGACATTTAAGTTTTATGCGGTATCGTAAACCGGCATTACGTGTCATGTACTCACACTTCTAGGTTTGAATATTCCTTAGAATATTCATCTGGTAGGTAAAAAGTATAAATGTGTACCGGCATTCAATCTTGGTTTGAATACCAAGCCGGTATGTTCTTGAACAGTGGGGGATATTTTGTCCGGCATATAAATATCTATGAATACAATGCCGGTTATATGATACCGGCGTAGAATTCATACAACGAGCATGCCGGTACTAAGCTTTTTTCAGACAGAAATGGCGGTTTCAAAAAAAAAAATAATCAAATTTTCGACCTCTTTGAAGCATTACCTGTGTGTTGGGGTTGCTTGTATGTTGAACATGTTTACTTTCTTGAGTTGGTTCTTCACAAAACATTTCATGGTCAGAAAATAATGATTCAAAGGTGTTGGTTCATCATACAACAATTGTGAGTTGTTATCATTAATCGAAGATTGAAGATATGATTGTTGTTGTAATTGAGCTAAAGATTCGGAACAAGTCTGCAAGTCTCTCATCACAATCATCTTCCATTTTCAAAAAAAAAAAATTCTACTGAAATTTTTTTTCCCTCATTCTACTCTCAAATAACCCACACAAATTCAAATAAACATAAATACACAAATTATATCCCCAAATCATTAATATTTTACTAATCAGGATTAATAACTAATTATGATTAGGGAGGGTTAGATTAGGAATTAATAATTTAATTATATAAGGGGTAACCCAGCTAGGATATTTGGATCCCTATTTTGTCATTTATCTATATCCCCCAATTAGTTTCCATATCCCCCAATTACGCGTTCATAGTTCTTAATTAATTAGACTTCATTATTGATTTATGTGATTCACTGTTGGATGATCAATTCATTTTTTTTCTTTTTTTGCATAAATTTTATTGTGTCTTGATTTTTTCTTCCTCTAATCTTGATTTGAGCTTTTGTTATTTCCTTGAAACTCTATTATAAAGTTATGGCAACATCCTAAATTACAATATATATATGTACAACATGAAGAAAATGATGAAAACATTACAAAAAAAGAAAAGAAAAGACAACTACTAACTTAAATGTTGATATAAGAGAGTACCTGTATAGTAAAAATTTATAGTTCAAAGACAACATTCGACGCATCGCATCATCATCCGGTATCATGAAAAAAAAAGTCAAATATATATTTGTAAATAAACTACATAGAAACAAACAATAATTTTAGTGGTAAATACTTATTTTAATAATATATTAAAATTACCTCTTAAACTGGTAGTTGGAAGTTGAAACTTGGAAACTTCAAAACACAGAGGGAGGAAGAATTTCTCTGCTGTAGAAGAAGAGTTATAACAAATTTGTGTACTACAACTATGCCTTCTTGTGTTTTTAAAGGGTGAACGTAAAGAAGAGAAGGGAAAAAAATAGTGTGATCATGATTTTGTTTTCTAAAAGAAGGAAGTGAAAGAAAAAAGTGACATATTATTCGTTCTCCCTAACCGTGAGGGACCAACTTGAGTCATCAATTCATTAACCAACGTTTTGTGCTTTAGTTGTTCACTTCTTTGTGAAAACTTAAAATGAAACAAAAAAGGGACAAGTAGACAAGTAGAGGGACAAGTAGACCTAGTCACTTGGCTAATTCATTTGATGGAAATTCTGCACTCTAATAAAGGGACAAGTAGACCTAGTCACCTAGCTAATTATTGCCGACGAAATTTTAGTGGCTATAATTTAACGACACGAATTTTATCAAACTTTCGTAAATTGTATAGTGAAAGAATTCTAAAACACCTATGTAAAGAATATAAACATGACTATCGAATTATACACATTTCTTATACTAACAATAATCAAATAAAATGGTAGTATTAGAATTTCTTAATAATATAGGTCATCTATTAGTTGGACAAAATTTAAAAATTAATAGGTCATCTATTTATGGACGTGGTGGAGTATTAAAAATTAAAATACCTTGTAACAACGTTTTTAGACTCGTCAAACGTTTTCACGCACGTTATAACATTACGTAGAAATTCAGATCAATAAATTTTTTTATTTCCTATGTAATTACATAACGCCGTTATTTTCAAATAACGTCAAAAAAACGCGCTTTTTGGCCTATATAACGCGTTTTTAGCCCAAAAACGTGCTCACACCTGAGAAAGCGCATTATAACGGTCACACCTAGTGTCCGTGACCTGAGCCGTGACCCGTTTTTCGAACCTTGCTGCAAACCAGCCAGCATAATCACACTAAATGGAGAACAACAGAAAAGAAGAAATTGAAAAGATAGAAATGTGTAGTATTGCATAACAGTGCAAAATAGTGGCTCGCTGATTCAAATTCAGAGAGTTACACCCTTGAAATTGGTGTACAAGGCAGATAATTGTTTTTGTTTAGGTTTAATTTCGTTAAACTTGCAAATAATCATGAAGAGGTAGATTTGCTTCTCTGCCAAAACAACGGCTTCTGCTTTATCAGATCCGCTACTTTGGGTTTGATCCTTTTCATGTAATCCACTTACTGTATGCACTCGGCTGCACAACAAGACCAAATCAAGTCAAAAGTAAATCAAAGAAATAGCTTGAATCACGGTTAATAGGAGAAACAAGAAAATAAAAACATTAAAAAATTACCAAGTAACACACCTGCAGGCTGAACTAGAAGATGGAATCTCTATTTTTGTTTATGATTGAAAAAACGAGCAAGAAAGGGACACGGTATTTCCATCTTCTATTTTTGTTTATGATTGTAGGATTTATTTACGAGAAGATCATTGCCAAACTTGAGCTTCGTGATCTCAGCTTCTCATTCAACTTCTTCGCAACCTGCAATCTATCCGGTGAGCTCGATTCGTCAAAAGACAAAACCATTTTCTCCAATACCGGAGCATTCATCATCAGAAGTCCTAGAAACTTGACTTCACCATCACACCCTTTAAGATTTCTGATTTCCATACGCTTGAGGTGAAACAATATGGATGACAATGATAATTCCACTTCAGCATCATATTTGTCGGCTCTAAAGTCCAACTACATCCAAGATATTATAGGAAATATTAGTAAACATTTGTCATCCTGTAATAGTTCCTTAAACATCAAATACAACTTAAGAAGTCTAATTATTACCTCCGTAGATGTGAGATAAAGGGATTCTATACTAGGACAGCTCTTAAGTAAGGATGTTACTGCGGCCAAGCAGCGTCTTGTAAACCATATATTCAAATCCAAACATTGAAGATTACAGAATTGAGGGCATCGACCCTCTATCAACTCTGGAGATCCTGCAAGAATCTTGATAAACAATAGAAAAATTAGTATTTGGATAATGTTGCACACCAAGGATATATTCAAAAAGGCTGAAAGTATATGAACCATTTAATAAATAAAGACAAAAATCTAATTCGTATTTTAATATACATGTATATAATCTTTGTTCTTCTACTTATCAGTATCCAAATTTCTTAACCTCAACTGCAATAATTTGTTAGTTGTCACATCGAAGGAACTAGTTGAAGCAGCGCTCTTAAAAGCTAGTTACACAGGAAAAAAATAGTGTTTACAAGGTTACAAGATAATAAACTATGCATCCAAAGTTGGTAACATCCCATTAGGTTTACTTACCTGTCATCTTAGATTTTGAGTGATCCCAGTTTGAAATA
Organism: Papaver armeniacum; assembly: GCA_023531295.1. Taxonomy (NCBI): domain Eukaryota; kingdom Viridiplantae; phylum Streptophyta; class Magnoliopsida; order Ranunculales; family Papaveraceae; genus Papaver; species Papaver armeniacum. The sequence continues at coordinate 239,270 of JAJJWW010013763.1, forward strand.
GGACAATACTGTATTAAATGTTCGGGTAGCAATCAACTGATTGCCAAATAATAAATCATAATATAAATGCTACACGGGCAAGTCAGATTTTTGGAAATTGATTTAACCTTGATCTAAATAATTTGTTGAAGACGTTGAGTCACTAATCTGCCTGAGAAACCAACACATACACCATTTCATTGTTTCAAACTTCTACCAAAACTCGGACCTTTGGAGTACAAAAGAGGTAAAAAAAATAATACTAATGACAAGTGGAAATGCATAAGACAATCAAGAATTAAAGACTAAATCAAACAAAGCTAACCAGCTGAGCTAAGATATCTGCTTTACAAATTTCAGAAAATCTCTCTTTACTTACCGTGTAAAAATCACCTTATCTAAAAACTAAACAAGCCAATATTACATTTCAAATCCTGCAAAAATCTAGTACTCTCTCAAGGCTTCCAAACATAACCTTACGTGTTCCTCATCGCTAACCCTTATTTGTAAGAACATTAAGTGAGCTGTCTTTCTTATCCAGAGACGAAACTGGAGCACCCCATAGTGACAAACTAAGGCAAATATTTTCCCAACTTAACAGTTTCTCTATCCAACCCTTTAGTACTCTCGCATATCTAGTGGGATAACAATTTCACACAGAATAAAGCTTTATTCTGTGTGACCACTCGGTAGTAAATCAAGGACCTCTTGAAACACATCCGCAAAACTCCAGTCACCACTGGGTTTTCCAGGATGATTAGACTCTCATCAGTTACTCGTTAGACTCAATCTGTCAAAGGAAATCAATTACAAACAATTTCGCGGTGAAGTCTCCACTATGCCTCGAATTAATTAGGCTTTGTAAATGTGATTGTTTTAATAGGTATTATCAAGTTACCCAAAACGAGAGGACACCCAATCCATCCCTAGTATAGCATCATATGTCATCTTCTCTAACACATAAAGATTCAATATGCTTTAAATCAGTTGTCCCACAAAAAAAAAAATTCACTCATATCTTTCACTACTAAATGCTTACCTGTGAAAACTTCACAACCTAAAAAGAATAAGCATTGGGAGAGATCCCCTGTTACTACAAAGGCCATACGTACTCTATTCCCATTCCTTTTGGGAAAACATCCAGCCATCTTTCTCTCTCTCTCTCTATCTGATCCATATTGAAAAGAATTTAGAGCCATGCACAAACCTCTTGAATGATTTACTAATATCACCAAAATGATAATGCTGATTCACCATCGAAACAACATACCTCAGAATAACAGAATCAAGCAACAAAGACAATGGCCTAATAACCAAAAACATAGCCCACATCCACATGCAGAACCTAGGACTGGTGCAGTAGATAAAGTTTGTTAATACTAGAGTTGATCCAACTCATCATCGTTTACTACCCTTACAAAGTTACCATACAGCAGACCACCTAACACAAGGTGCCATCATAAAATTCAGCTACCTATTCCAAGCAGTTGATACTTGATAACGATCCTATATTCAGGAGTTGCAATATGGCGGCATCACATATTACACAAGAGTTCTTCAACTAGAAAAAAAAAAAATCGTTTATAGCACCCCAAAAAATCAGTACTACTCCACTAACTAAAATTAGCTACCATACTGTTACTAGAGGTCAATAAACCTATCATCCATAACAGTTGCTTTTAAAAAAATATAAAAGAAGCATATCAGTAGAATAATCAAAAGAGAAAACATCCTAAGATCACTCCCCAAGTCCTAATCGTAAAAATAAAATAATGCATCCAATTATCCAAACCATGGACTTAACAACTGGGGTCACTCAACATATATGATGAACACAGGTCCACACAGGGAGTAACAACAACCTAATGAGTAGCTTTTTTTCTATCACGAAGATTAGTATTTGTACAAAATAATCTGCCTCTTCAAAACAATTACCATATAATAGTGAAAGGTTGAAAACATTGAAAAGTAAACAAAGAGATGTCGTAGTAGGAAGATCATGTTATAATGGTTATCTATATTAGGTTGAACAGAGAAAACAAGAGATTGTAACCAATATGGCTAGAAAGAAACATACCTGAAGGAATTCAGGAGATGAAACTGTCATCTGTTTTACATTACGAAATGCTTTGATGAATTCCATCATACGCTTAGGATACAATATTTCTTTCTCTTCATCGGAAAGCTCCAACTCGCTATTTTCAAAGGAATCATAAGTGCCTTCTTTGAAAATTTCAATATCAGCAGTAACAAGAGAAGAAACGTTCTCTAGACAATATTCTTGTAGCATGTAATCTTTGCAGATGAATGATTCCAGATTCGGAGTAAATAACTTGATAATCTTCGCCATGTTATAATGGGACCAAACAAGCATGTCAATATTATTGATAATTTCGAAGTGCTTCAGTTTATGAGACTCAATATTAACAATCATATCATAACCATCTTCTATCCAAATATCTCTCAAGATCAGAGATTCAAGAATTGGACATCTTGAGATAAGTTTATTAATCGAACCTCCATTCTCAACAAAAAACGAACTAAGCAACATAAACTCGAGTCTAGGTAAATCCATTGATTCAGGAAGAAAAACTTGTGATTCATAATTGCGAGTCATTTCTAACACCAACTTTGATAATGATTGAGAATTAAACAGAGAATGTGGAAGCCCGATTTTCAAATCATACCTGCCATTGTCAATTTCATCACCTTCAATATGAATAGATAAGTCTTGAACATTAAACTTTAACGCAACAAGTATCCAGGCATTTAGATGTTCGTTTATTATTTTATCTGTCTGACAATTCCCCCAATGAAGATGAAACTTATGTATATCATTAAGCCCTCTTAGCATAAGTACCTTATCAACAAACTTCCTAAACTTCTTCAGTTGTTTCACTCCACGTTCTCCTCCGAAAGCATCGCCTCTGAAGACTAAATTCGACACAGAAGGCCATACATACCTCCACCTTTTAGACAAAACACATGTTTGAACCACACATCTCATATCAAGGAAAGACAGAATGTGATGAATTAAAGCTTCCGGTAAATTACTGATTCTATCAAAACCTTCATTGTCAACAATCGACGAGCTTCCCGATTCATCCATGGTTTTGTGCAACCTAAAACCAGAAATATAAATCCTATAGTGAAATAAGGTTCTAAATCAAGACCAAAATTAACCTAGAAAATAGTTGTGCAACCTAAAGTGAAATCCATGAATTCAATCAAGTATTCAATTTCCGATGTTGAAAACCCCTAATTCCAATTCAAATCAAGATGGAAATATACCTGATTTGGAGGATTGTAACAGCGTTTGCAGTAGATTCTTCAATGGCGATGATGAAATTAGATTAGATAATCGAATTTTTCACTGATTTGATTTCGATGCTTCTCTAGGGTTTTATTTTGGTTAAACCGCAAATCGCAGAGTGATGATGAGTGAAAAAAAGAGTTTCTCCGGGTCGATAAAGTAGAGATAATGGAAATTTTATAATTTTCTTACGCTTTATTTACACTTTCTTTACACTTGTGTTTATGTAACTTTGGGTTTTTCCCTTTTGCAAAACAAAACTAGTGACAAAACCCCTAGGTGAACAAACTAGTGATAAGAAAAAAACCAGTCATATTATTTTTAACAAATAAAAACAATTTCATTAAAAAGTGGCACAAAAAACCCAGGTCAAATAATAATGATCAAATTTAGTTTTTTTTACTTTAAAAAAAACCCAACCGTACCCTTTTTAGCTTTTCTTCTTCTTCTTTTTTCTTCTTCTTTCGTCTCCTTCTCCCACCACCATTATCTCCACGAACACCATCATCACTAGCAGCAACAATGGATCTCCTCCGACCATCATCACCAGCAGAAGAATAAGAGTAAAGTGTGTTTCTATTATTGTATAAGTGACGATTTTGCAGTTAGGGTTTCGATTTGTTCTGAAATTGAAGAACGAGCAGCAGCATCAGTTGAATCTGGATCGAGGACATGGCAAAGAATGGATTAAGAATGGTTGTTGTTGTGAGACTCAGAGAAGAATGGCTTAAGAATGGTTGTTGTTGGATATGAGACACTAGTGGAAAATGGGTGTTATACAACCCACATCTGAGACCCTCGTTGACCGTAGTGGGACCGTTGACCAAATATAGCGGTCTCTGATATGATAAAAACACGGACTAAATCCGAGAGCTTATTTAGCGGTCTCTGAATAAGAAGATTTATTTACCATCCTGCCATCGTGGAATTACCAATTCAGAGACCCTCAGAGACCCATGATTAATGATGTACATTTGGTTAGATGGTTACTGGAGATGTTTGCGATTTGAGCCATTGATCGAGATTGAGATGGATGGTTGGATCGTGAAGAGGCGACTTCGTTATTATCGAGAATAAGATACCAAAACTAGAGACCAAATTTCATATCTCTCCATTTACATCTTCTTTCGGTCTTCTTTTCTACTTCACTCACACACCACCATAGCCACGATTCACTGCCTCCATCAATCACCACCACCAACAACCTCTTCTCCTTTTAAGTATCCATTCATCACCGAAGAAGCAAAAGCCTGGTTTTCTTATTCATCTACTCCTCTTCTTCTATAAGTAAAGGCTGTTTCTCTCACAAATACAAGAGCAGTGTAACTTTTAAGGTGTAGTTTTACTGTAAAATCGTTATTTTGTATAGATCTATGTTTTTCATTATGATTTATATTTTTGATGAGTTAGGGTTTTATAGTTTAATTGAAGAATTGATATAGTGTTGTGATTGGGTTTTGGTTATTTTTCTAATTTCAGGGATTCCCCAAGGAGGAAGAAGAAGTATTAACCGATGTACCATCAATAAGGTAATTTAATGGTTCGTTTTAGGATTACTTCTAGTTCCCTACTTCGATTTTGATTTAAATCTCTTGATTTTGTTTTCATTTTGGGGTTTTTATGAAAATCAAACCCTAGTTTTCTATTTGGGGTTTTTTGAATCTTGATTTTGTACACATCTATGTTTCGGATGGAGGTTGGATTCTTAATGGGTTTTTTTTTTGAAAAAGGGTCGGAAGATGAACTTTGAAGAAATAATTGCTTTCTTAAGTCATGCTTTAGGCCGATTGACGTGGGGCTTTAGATCCTAATTTAAACCTTGAGTTATGGTTTGTAGTTACAACTTTAGTATGAAAATTTAGCTCTGATTTGAGTTTTCGATCCTCACTAGTTTGTTTTTTATTTGTCAAATTGTTGTTGTTTGTGTGTAGGAGGATTTGAGATGGAAAAGATTTTGGTTTATTATCAACTGTCCATGACTCCTTCCTTTGTATTGTATGTGCACAACTCATTCGACGAAAGTCCCAACGGAAGAAGGGGTAATAGTTCCTATATATATATATATATATATATATATATATACACGTATGTTTTGGTAGTGGACTTTGTTTTGATGTTGTATGAGTATAGTTTTATCACATGTTATATGGGGAATTCAGAGCTAGAAATTTCGCATTGGGAATAACCTCTTCTTGGTAAACATTGGATGTTATGTTATACATAGGCATAGTTGCGCACTTCTCTATATTATTTACTTTGGATTGCTAGGGAAGGGAAATAGATCTCATATGTAATATGCCTTTATAACTGTTGGCTTGTTACAACGTTGTGTATGGATTTTTGATATTAAGGTTAGGGTATTTTTCAAAGCTCTTGATGTTATTGGTAATAGTTTCGATTAAGTGTTTTTTTTTTATTCATTACGGATGCGATTTACTTCAAATGGTTCCTTTTGCGATTTATTGTGATGGTGATGAAGTAAGATGATTTCAGTTTTCTAGTAAGATTACTCATTACATTGCTTGTCCTGTTTTGTGATGTGAATTAATTTGTTTTTGATTCTTCAATTTGGGTTTTAGGGTATTCGATATCACGAGTTGATGATGTTTCGATTCTGATTTGAGTTTTGACGAGGATGTCTTTGTTTTTCCTAAAATGGTCAAATACAGGTTCAGCTTGAGTTTTTTTTGGTGGAGATCATTTATTTTTCATTAATGACGTCTTGGCCTCCTGGTGGCAGTTGAACTATGTGATTTTCTTTGAACTTTGCTTTTTCTCCTATGAGTTCATTGTTTTGTGGATGTTGAGTTGATTAAGCAATGGTAAGTACTTGACATACGCATAGTTATTTCTATTTCCGCTTACTAAATGTGTGAAGCAAGGATATAGACTTACCACAGGGATGGAGTTACACTTAAAATAGGTTTTGAACTGGATATAGGACTATTATGATGGTTTTGAGTATTGCAAAAGTTCGCCTTGTCTCGCTCTCCAATATATGAGACATAGAAGACATGGTTGGATGTCGTTAATCTTGGACTTGTATATGTCCGTAGTACTTTCTAGTTTTAAAATCTCATTTGATGGAATTGTGTATGGTTGTGTTTTGCGGGTGGCATTTGAATTGGAGATAAACAAGTTAATGTACATGGGTATAGATTCTTTCTTTTACTTGGTGCTTTTACATTAAATTTGGGTTCATATTTAAGTGTTTTGTCTCACCAATTATCTTTCGATTAATGATGGCTTAACTAATGTCTGCGCATCGTAATTGAATCGGGTGCGGATAAAACAGGGACATGATGTTGCATGCAATACCATAGATGTTACTAAGTAAGTAAGTAACTTTTCTTTTACGTCCCATGAGCAAGTCTTTTTATCTAATCTTATGTACGTATTTGGACTGTAGATTTTACATGTTTGACATTTGACTTATGTATGTACATCTACTGATCTTGAAGATCTACTGATCTTGATAAAGGTTTGTTTTAATGACCTAGGAGCCTATTTCTTATCGAATTTCCCTTACTATAAAGAAGTATACATTCATTGTGTATCTTAACTTTGTTAACTCCTTTATTAATTCTTAATTGTTCCACCCAAGGATTGAAAGTATCGGTACTTATAGGTATGGATGCTCATAAATTTGTGTTGTGTTTGTAACAATTGCCGAGTGGAATATTTTTGGTTGCTTTGGGACAAATGGCCAAATCTATATAGCGCAGACATCTCGCCTTTAGTGCATGTAAGTTTGAGAAATGGACGCATTTGTTTCTCCTTGACCTTTATCTCGTAAGTTGTTAGACCTTTTCTTTAGCTTATTGCTTCTTTGAATGTTGTGTTTGTGTTTATTAAGCTCAGATTTACTCTAAAGTCTATTCCCATGTTGATAACCATCAAGAGTTTAAACATGTGAAATAGTCTTCTCAATAGTTCTTTGACTATGTTATAGGTTATGTGAGTGATAATTTATAATATGGCAAAGAATATTGAAGTGTATTGTGAAATAGTCTTCTCAATAGTTCTTTGACTATGTTATAGGTTATGTGAGTGATAATATATAATATGACAAAGAATATTGAAGTGTATGGTAATACTTTTTTTACATTTTTATCGAAGAGGTCTTATTTGTGGATCCATAAAGCTCTTTATGCATCACTAATGAAGTTTAGTGGGCTTAGGGTCTGCAGTGATGTACTGAGATTCGTCATGGAAAGTGGTGACAAGGGTTGCGAGGTTGTTTTTTCAACTGCAGAGTAAGATGTCATGTGCTTCTTTGAGGGTAAGTTGTTCATCTTTGCAGCTTGTATTGTCCAGGACTGTTACCTATCCCATCTGAATTGTTGTGTTTTGATATGTAGGTTTTTCTTGATATCCCGGTTACTTTGGAGCTTACACCATAGTGAGAGGCAAGGTAGTCTCAAGGCATTTTTTATATGTTTCTTTTGGTTTGGCATCACTCCGGCTTTAACATTTCGATTCTTGCCTATCACACATTGTCGGAACATCGTCTAATGAGTTTAGTATGTTGTTGTTAGAACTCACTAGCTAGCTTGGACATGTATTGTTCTGAACTCAGAATTTCATCTTTTTTTGTGTAACCAATGGATAAAATGAATGAATGAATGTGGAATTCTCAAATTTGAGTTTAAATTTGAATTGCAGTTTGGGTTTCATTTGAGTTTAATTTAACTTGACTTGACTTTGACTTCTTGGACTTGACTTTGACTTGACTTTCACTTGAGTTCCGTTTGACTTGATTTGAGTTCCATTTGACTTGACTTGACTTTGAGATTATTTCAGATTTAGCCATTCAGGCATTTCAGCAAATTTGAATCTATATTTTTTTTTATATTATAATTTAAATTTGAGACCCACGGCTAAGGGTTGGTACCTCGTTACCCTTAAAATCAGTCGTTATTTTGAGACCCACGGCTAAGGGTCGTACAAAACAGGGACGCTTTATCAGAGACCCCAACAGAGACGGTTAAAACTAGTCGTATAACTCGTATATATGACTTGTCCTGACAGTCGCGGAACTTCTGTTTTCCACTAGTGGATGAAACTAGGGTTTGTTGCTTCTGAGACTGTAGTTAAAGTTGGGTTTGGTTCAGATTTACTGAGATTGGGAGGAAGATGAAGATGGAATTGATGATGAGGACTTATGTTGAGATTCAAGATGCAGTGAAAGAATGGGTTTCTTTGAGATCGATTCTTTGCTTGTCGATTGAGGTTACAGAAATGTTGTTGTTGGTATAGGAAAGATATTGATGGGTTACGTCGTGTGATAATGAACAGATCGTTTAACAAGTGCAATTGAGTTCAAATGAGCTCATAGATGAAATTCAAGTTGTTGATTGTTGAATTGAAGATGGGTAATGACCAGGAACTTGAAGTTGAGATAGTGAAGTTAGGGGTTTCTCAATTTGTGTACGAATGGGTATGAGTTCTTTGGTGAAGTTGATGAAGAATTAGGGTTAGTATTGAATATTAAGATGATACATAGAAGGTGGAGATTCAAATGAAGAAGGCTCATTGAGTGAAACTATTTGGAATGAAAGAATTGCAGCTGATGGTGAAGCTAAGAAGGTTCAAGGAGCTGTATGAGCTAGCTGTTGTTGGTGCCTGTCTCAACAGTGTAGAAATGAAGCTTTAGAGTAATTGCATGTGTTGAGAGATGGAATTGGCAGAGTGGAGTTGATGACTGTGCAGTGAAGAAGGATTTGAAAGGCCTGGAATCGGCTAGGAGATGATCAGAAATAGACAAAACTCGGCCTGGAATCATGGTTTGTAATTTTTCTTGTAGTTGAATTACGAAGAAACCAATTATGGTTTCATCTATTTTAGCTATGGAGATGATGGTAGTGGTGGTGGTTTGGTGCCATTGGTAGTCGAAGATGGAGGTGGTATGTAGTGCATTGGTGGTATTGGTGGCAACGAGTAGCAATGGCTGATTCCGGCGGCGACATGGGTGATGACGTTCGGCGGTGGTGGTGGCGGCAACGGTTGGTAGTCGGTGATGGTGGTGGGCGATCGTGGTGAAGGTGGCGGTGCGGCATGTGTTGGCGGTGGCTGGTAGTGGTGGTGCAATGGCGCGGTCTTGGTGGTGCTTGTCGGCGGTGGTCTTGAGTGGTTGGTGATGACGGTGGACGGTTGTGGTCTTGGTGGTGGTGTTGGATGGTGGAGGTGGCTGGTAGTGGTGGTGCAATGACGCGTTGCGCGGTAATGGTGGCGGCGTAATGGTGGTAGTTGGTCACGGTGGTTGGCGGTGGTGTTGGTCGCGGTGGTTATTGGTGAAATAACAATATGTGAAAAAATGATGAAACCAATTTCGGTTTTTATCATTTTTGGTGAAACCAATTTTGGTTCCATCATTTTTTCGGTTTGGTTTCATCATTTTTTCTTATTTCGAGTTTGGTTGCATCATTTTTCTCATTTTTGAACATTGATCAATCAAATTGATTGTTTGTGGTGGTGGCTGGTTGGTGGTGGTGGTCGGTGATAATGATGGTGTTGCTCGGTGACGGTGGTGGTTGTCATCAACGGTGGTCTGTGGTTGTGGTCGGTGGCTGCGGTGACGGTGGTGGTGGATGTTGGTGACGGCGGCGGTTGGCAGTGGTGGTGGTTGGCGACGGCGGCGGTGGTCGGCGGTGGTGGTGGCGGTCGGGCGGCGGTGGTTTGTTGGCGGCGGCGGCAGTGGCGCTGCGGCGGCGGCACAGTGGTGGTTCTACTGGTGGTGTTATTTTGTGGTGGTGATAATATATAGAAATTAATGGAGGGGTTGATTTTTATTTTTGTTGAGGTGATTTAAATTAGAAGGCTAATATAGACAGTTTATGTTAAATGGGGTTTTTGTGAACAATTTGTTTTGTTGGAGTTTTTGTATATGGATAGTGACACCTTTTGGGTTATAACTCGCGGACCGAAAACAAAATACGAAGCCCCTCTTTTGTGCCTCACCCTCATTTGCACTCTATTTTTTAAAGGAAACTTTGCTGTCTGGTCCTATGCCCATATAGTTATTTATAGTAGGGTCCAACCGGATTCTATCCTTATGCTAAGGTCCAAAGTTTTTTGAATCAAGAAAATGACTATTATACCCTACTACTAAATACGTGTGGAACAACAGATTTCTCAGTATTCCATATATGTATTGCTGATTTATAATCTAAAAAACAAATGCATGTTAAAAACAAGTAGTAAGTCTATGAAAAACAGAATCGAACACTTTTCTTTCAGTATTCCATATATGTATACTTGTGGATCAAACAAAAAAAAGTGATAAAACTATAAAGAATAACAAAACCAAAGCAGTATGTTCTAGTATTCCATATATGTACTGTTGATTCATAATCTATAAATCAACTGCATGTCAAAAACGAGTAATGAATCTATAAAAATACAGTACTGAAACACTTTTATTTCAGCATTCCATATATGTACTTCTGGATTATACAAAAAAATAATAAAACTATTAAAAAAATAAAAACTAGCAATAGAATTGTATACCACACTCTCATTTCTCCTTTAGTTTCCCATACAAACACCACCTGCAAAAAAAGGTAAAATATTTGTTAGGCTATAACATTCGGAAATCGATTTCAGAGAATCCAAAACCAAATTAAAGCAGTATTTTTCAGTATGTCATATATGTACTACTGCATTCATAATCTAAAAATCAACTGCATGTCAAAAAAAAGTAACGAATCTATGAAAAAGCAGAATTGAAACACTTTTGCTTCAGTATTCCATATATGTACTTCTGGATTAAAAAAAAAAAAAGAAGATACAACTATAAAAATAGCAAAATCAAAGCAGTAATTTTCAGTATACCATATATGTACTTGATAGACGCATTTATATGTCTATTTTGATCTCATTTATCTATTTTGTTAGTGCTCATTTTGTACTTATTTTGGCTTTTTATGTCTTTGTAGGTGTTTTTAGAGAAATAAGCTTTTGCGGCGAAATTGGCTCGCGGGTATTTGCGCTCGTGGGAGAAAATTACTATTCGGACTCTCATTTTGGATAAGGGGTGACCAAATTACTAAGGGGCACCCCGGATTGCTATGGTACCCTCGGTGGTTGGTGGAGGTCATCTTCTCCCATTTGAAATTGGGGAAAAAGGCGGGGAAACTATTTCGATCGCTGCAGATTTTAGTTTCGATTTTTGGGTATGATTAGAGACTCAATCATTAGATGTTTGTTGCATTGGACTATATTTGGATAAACAGGGTTAGTGTAAGTGATTTAACGGAATAGATTGGGATGGATAATTGGTTCACGATAACACAGGGCTTGGAGTATTGTCGGGTTTCTCTGTGATTATCTGGGAAGAATTGCGACGAGAATTCGGGCGATTTAGAAACATTAGTCTTAGACAAAGAAAATGAACTCGTAGAGATGAGTGAGGATGAGCGACTTAGAAGAATCAATTGACCATTTTAGGAATGGATGACCTTGAAATTAAGGAGAAGTTGTGACTAGTCTTCCTAGAGACATTGAAAACTCTAAGTTTGGGGTGATTATCATTCTCCGTGTGCTTTAACTCTTAGAAAGGTCCCTCACTTGGGACTTGACATTTTGCCTCAACCATTTTACAAGATTATCTTCATACACGTTTTCTTGAACCTAGTGATGTCCATAGGGAAGTTCGGTTGTTAGAAACCCATCCCACGGTTGATGTGGTTAGCTTCTAGGCTGTAATCTGTGCAGATTGACTTTGTTTTCCCACCAAATATTTTTCAACCGGTGGGAACATATAAGTTTAGGATGTGTCAATTATTTAGTTTTGAGACTAAACCTAAGTACTTTAGGAAATTAGTATCGACACATTTTCTTATGAGTGACCTTCGGTTTCATCGTGGTCAATTGTGTGAGTCAAACCGATTGACTTTAAGGATCCACAATTATTCGAGTTATTATTATGTGCTTCTAAGTTCTTATTTGAGTTTTTACGGACTTTACTGAACTGAACCGGATCTTAGCTTTGAGGAATTCCATCCCATAAAAATATTTTATTTGGACCCAGGTTATAGAACACGAACTCTGAACCACGACTAGATGTAGTTGTCTTAAATAGGAAACTAGACAAGGGTGTGCTTCATTTGTTAATTTTCTTGGCAAGTTGCGGATTCCTTTTACTTGTGATAGCTCTATTTGGTTTTGATGACCTACGGATATTTCGGCTATTACGTTATGATTCTATGAGGTGACTAATCCTTTCTTGATGCAGGTGAAGACTTTAAAATTAGCACTTCTTGGGAGGTAACCCATGCTCATGCAACACGGTAATATCTTTCCTTAACTCTTTTATTTCAAATGGTAATAGTTTCTCCTTGTTCATGCTTTTAATTTTATCTTTATAACATTGAGGACAATGTTAGATTTAAGTTTGGGGGTATGGGAGAAACTTTTTGATTAGTTGCATTGTTAAACTCCAGAGCCTAGAAATTTATGCTTATTAAGGATGGCACTACCCAATCTAAGTGGATGGAAGCATTTTGGTTGTAGGAGTTGAGGAACCAATCGATTAGATGGAAACATCTAAAGAGTCTATTCATAAAAGCACAGAGCTCAGGTGTTAGAAATAACATGATAGTTGCACCATATCTCGTTGAGTCCTTTTACTTCTGTTTTTATTTTATTTTGTTTTCAAACTATGTTTCTCTAAGTGATTAGGTGGGGCTCACGATTCAAGTTGTTACCAATGCTAGGGTGAAATAGAGTGATTGAGATACAAAAAAACAGAAAAAACAAAAACAAAAAAACAAAAAAAAAAAAAAGTTGAAAAAAAAACAAAAAAAAAAAAATTGAGACCAGACCATCGACCAACCTAGGAATAAATTCAATAAAGTCGACCACGAACCCTTGTATATGCCAGTCGTGTTGACCTAGAGTTAAGATTATCGACCACTTTGGTTCCCTTATATGCCGGTGTGTTGATATTAGTCGAACTAGTATCTCAGTCCATTAGGATAGGTTCATTTGGCGGAGGCCTTGATTTAGAGATATGGGAAACACCAATCACTTAGTAAACATCAAAACCATCTATTTTTTTGCTCTATATCCATCTTCTTGATCTATCCATGTGATTAGTTTTAACTCCGGGTATTGATGTCCATAGTGCGACTATACGACTAGAGCTACGTGACTTATATATGAATTTTAGTATGCTTGAGTGCAAACTCGTGTACATCAATTGGAATTTCGCATCGAGGTACTTCCTCCTGTGGTAAATAAGTATGCCAACCAAGGAGATTCTTTAGTGCCTTCCAAGGTTAACGTAGATAGTTAGGTCAGGTAGTAAAGGTTTTGTGGGTATACCTCTTGTAAACCCTCCAGAGACTATAACTCGGCCACTAGGGGCACCTAGGGGGTTTAAAGGCTTGTTGCATACGCTAAATGCAATCGACGATGCACTGCTGACAGTGAGTTAGGATTTTATTTTCTAGATTTTATTTTCTCGAGGACGAGCAAATTATAAGTTTGGGGGTATTTGATAGACGCATTTATGTGTCTATTTTGATCTCATTTATCTATTTTGTTAGTGCTCATTTTGTACTTATTTTGGCTTTTTATGTCTTTGTAGGTGTTTTTAGAGAAATAAGCTTTTGCGCCGAAATTGGCTCGCGGTATTTGCGCTCGTGGAAAATTACTATTCGGACTCTCATTTTGGATAAGGGGTGACCAAATTACTAAGGGGCACCCGGTTATATGGGTACCCTCGGACTGGTTAGGGGAGGTCATCTTCTCCCATTTGAAATTGAGAAAAGGCGGGAAACTATTTAGTCGCACGGATTTTAGTTTCGATTTTTGGGTATGATTAAGAGAGACTCAATCACAGAGATGTTTGTTGCCTTTGGACTATATTTGGATAAACAGGGTTAGTGTAAGTGATTTAACGGAATAGATTGGGTTGTATAATTGGTTCACGATAACACAGGGCTTGGAGTATTGTCGGGTTTCTCTGTGATTATGCGGGAAGAATTGCGGCCGAGAATTGGGCGATTTAGAAACATTAGTCTTAGACAAAGAAAATGAACTCGTAGAGATGAGTGAGGATGAGCCTGACTTAGAAGAATCAATTGACCATTTTCGGGGAATGAGATGACCTTGAAATTAAGGAAGTTGTGACTAGTCTTCTAGAGACACCGAAAACTCTAAGTTTGGGGGTGATTATCATTCTCCGTGTGCTTTAACTCTTAGAAAGGTCCCTCACTTGGGACTTGACATTTTTGCCTCAACCATTTTACAAGATTATCTTCATACGTTTTCTTGAACCTAGTGATGTCCATAGGGAAGTTCGGTTGTTAGAAACCCATCCTCCGGTTGATGTGGATTGCCTAGGCTGTAATCACAGATTGACTTTGTTTTCCCACCAAATATTTTTCAACCGGTGGGAACATATAAGTTTCGGATGTGTCAATTATTTAGTTTTTGAGACTAAACCTAAGTACTTTAGGAAATTAGTATCGACACATTTTCTTATGAGTGTGCGCGATTTCATCGTGGTCAATTGTGAGTCAAGGCGATTGACTTTAAGGATCCACAATTATTCGAGGTTATTATTATGTGCTTCTAAGTTCTTATTTGAGTTTTCACAAGACTTTACAACTTTGAACCGGATCTTAGCTTTGAGGAATTCCATCCCATAAAAATATTTTATTTGGACCCGAGTTATAGAACACTGAACTTTGAACCACGGCTAGATGTAGTTGTCTTAAATAGGAAACTAGACAAGGGTGTGCTTCATTTGTTAATTTTCTTGGCAAGTTGCAGATTCCTTTTACTTGTGATAGCTCTATTTGGTTTTGATGACCTACAGATATTTCGGCTATTACGTTATGATTCTATGAGGTGACTAATCCTTTCTTGGTCTGGCTGAAGACTTTAAAATTAGCACTTCTTGGGAGGTAACCCATGCTCATGCAACACGGTAATATCTTTCCTTAACTCTTTTATTTCAAATGGTAATAGTTTCTCCTTGTTCATGCTTTTAATTTTATCTTTATAACATTGAGGACAATGTTAGATTTAAGTTTGGGGGTATGGGAGAAACTTTTTGATTAGTTGCATTGTTAAACTCCAGAGCCTAGAAATTTATGCTTATTAAGGATGGCACTACCCAATCTAAGTGGATGGAAGCATTTTGGTTGTAGGAGTTGAGGAACCAATCGATTAGATGGAAACATCTAAAGAGTCTATTCATAAAAGCACGAGCTCGGGTGTTAGAAATAACATGATAGTTGCACCATATCTCGTTGAGTCCTTTTACTGTTTTTTATTTTATTTTGTTTTCAAACTATGTTTCTCTAAGTGATTAGGTGGGGCTCACGATTCAAGTTGTTACCAATGCTAGTGGTGAAATAGAGTGATTGAGATACAAAAAGAAAAAAACAAAAACAAAAAAAAAAAAAAAACAAAAAAGTTGAAAAAAAAAACAAAAAAAAAAAATTGAGACCCGGACCATCGACCAACGGAATAAATTCAATAAAGTCGACCACCGAGAACCCTTGTATATGCCGATCGTGTTGACCTAGAGTTAAGATTATCGACCAACTTTGGTTCCCTTGTATATGCCAGTGTGTTGATATTAGTCGAGACTAGTATCTCGGTCCATTAGGATAGGTTCATTTTGGCGGAGGCCTTGACAGAGATATGGGAAACACCAATCACTTAGTAAACATCAAAACCATCTATTTTTTGCTCTATATCCATCTTCTTGATCTATCCATGTGATTAGTTTTAACTCAGGGTATTGATGTCCATAGTCGACTATCACTAGAGCTACGTGACTTATATATGAATTTTAGTATGTGAGTGCAAACTCGTGTACATCAAGTGGAATTTCGCATCGGGTACTTCCTCTGTAGTAAATAAGTATGCCAACCAAGGAGATTCTTTAGTGCCTTCCAAGGTTCTCGTAGATAGTTAGGGTCCTGAGTATAAAGGTTTTGTGGGTATACCTCTTGTAAACCCTCCGAGACTATAACTCGGCATTTAGGGGCACTAGGGTTTAAAGGCTTGTTGCATACGCTAAATGCAATCGACGATACACTGACGGTGAGTTAGGATTTTATTTTCTAGATTTTATTTTCTCGAGGACGAGCAAATTATAAGTTTGGGGGTATTTGATAGACGCATTTATGTGTCTATTTTGATCTCATTTATCTATTTTGTTAGTGCTCATTTTGTACTTATTTTGGCTTTTTATGTCTTTGTAGGTGTTTTTTAGAGAAATAAGCTTTTGCGGCTAAATTGGCTCGAAAAGCTGGTATTTGCGCTCGTGGGAGAAAATTACTATTCGGACTCTCATTTTGGATAAGGGGTGACCAAATTACTAAGGGGCACCCAGATTGCTATGGGCACCCTCGGAATGGTTAGGTGGAGGTCATCTTCTCCCATTTGAAATTCATAAAAAGGCGGGAAACTATTTCAGTCGCCTGCAGATTTTAGTTTCGATTTTTGGGTATGATTAAGAGAGACTCAATCACAGATGTTTGTTGCATTGGACTATATTTGGATAAACAGGGTTAGTGTAAGTGATTTAACGGAATAGATTGGGCTGGATAATTGGTTCACGATAACACAGGGCTTGGAGTATTGTCGGGTTTCTCTGTGATTATCTGGGAAGAATTGCGACGAGAATTCGGTGGAATTTTTGTTGGATATGGATTGGTAGTAGTCCGGTACATCATAACAGGGTTGATAACAATCTTTTCAACGTAAAAAAAGGAAATATTTTGGAATCATGAGAAAACAGGGGAGGAGAGGTATATCGGGAATATTTGGCTGTATATTTAGGAAGTTCCGTGGATAAATAGGAGAGAATCTATGTGAAGATTTAGCTCCACTTTACAAGAGTTCACAAAGAAACACAAGTCACGTAGGGGGAGAAAGAATAGGGAATAATTATGTCGGGACTTGGCTGAGAAGAAAAGGAGAGATAAACTCGGATTTAATCGAGTTATATGGACCATGTGGGATATAAAAAGGCTGGAAGGAACTAAAGAGGTGGTCGAGACTTTGGGGGGTCGATACGGAGGATTGGGAGCACTCACAGAGCCGAAGAAACGAAGTGCAGGAAAGCTTCCGTCAACTGCTGAAGAAGAAGAAGACGAAGAACTTTGTGCTTCTACGACATCGTAGAAAAATATTGTAATATCACGACACAAGAGGCGGAGTCTTAAATCGAGCGAGTCTTATATTCTCTGAAGAATTTTCATATATCTTTTGTATGCTGGCATTGTATGTGGCTGTTTGTAACGATTCGATACAACGTTAAACCTGTCACGAGTCATTAGTTTTCTCTTGTTTTTCACCCTTTTGATCTATGAACACCTATTTTGAGCACGTGAATAACATGAGGAGCTAAACCCCATCACTGGGACAACGGAGGAAGCTGTATTTCATCCATGTGGTAATTTAATTAATTATTTTTTTACTTTTTGCACCGATTTTAATTGAGTTAAGATTTCTATTAATTACCTGTGACTTTGTTTGATGGAGCATGCTTAGTCCTAGGGATTCTTGATGCGCCATACTTATGATCTACAAGTAATATTTTATGGAATCTACTTTGGCAAAGAATAGAGTTAATATTTGGTTTGTTTTGAGCTATAATCGCCAAGGATTAATTTCTGAACCACTTGAATATGAAAAACAGTGAAATTCTGAGTCCCAGTAATCTCTCGATATTTGTGACAACCATGTGAATATATTTTCTTTGTTTTTCGTATTTTCTTAAACCAAACCTTTACAAGTCTAAGTGAACGACATCTTTCTTACCACTTTCTACAACAACATAAAACCACGTCAGTACTGCTGATTCATAATTTAAAAATCAATTTTCTGTCAAAAATAAGTAATGAATTTGTGAAAAAATAGAATTGCACACTTTTATTTCAGTATTATTCCATATATGTACTTCTGGATCAAACAAAAAAAGTGATAAAACCATAAAATACATAAATCAATCAAATCAATATTCTTCGGTATGCCATATATGTATTGTTGTATTTTTCAGTATGCAATATATGTACTTTTGAAACTCTTGTATTTCAGTATTCCATATATGTACTTCTGGATAAAAAAAAAAGGCAATAAAACCATAAAAATTAACAAAATTTTCAGTATGCCGTCTATATACTGCGGTATTTTTCAGTATGCCATATATGTACTTCTGAAAAGCTTTTATTTCAGTATTCCATATATGTACTCCTATATTTAAACAATAAAAGTGATAAACCTATAAAAACAAAATAACAAACCAAAGCAGTAATGAATGTATATATGGAAAATCAGAGTCTGAACACTTTTATTTCAGTATTTCATATATATACTTCTGGATCAAAGAAAAAAAAGTGATAATACTATAAAAAACTAACAAAATCAAAGCAATATTTTTCAGTATGCCATATATGTACTGCTGATTCATAATCTAAAACTCAGTTGCATGCCAAAAACAACTAACGATTCTATGCAAAACATAATCGAAACACTTTTATTTATATATTCCGTATATGTAAATCTGAATCAAATAAAAAAAGTTTGTAAAGCTAGGTTTTTGTCAGTACTGCAGATACATACTGTCGGTTTATACACAAAAACAAGTGAAGAGCAGCAGGTGCAGTGATATGGTTTTTAAGGAAATCAAAATAAGCAGGCAGGGCTTTACGTCGAGGTATATTTTGAGCATTAAAATGAAGGAACCCCTTTTTGTTATACAAGCTAAATCAAGAATAATTAGAAGTGTACAAGTTAATGTACCAAATATCTATTACAAAATTCCTCCTTTAAACTACAATTAATTAAGAACGCGCAATTGGGGGATATCAAAACTAATTGGGGGATATAGGTACATGACAAAATAGGGATCCAAATAGCAAAGCTGGGTCACCCCTTATGTAATTATATTTTTTTAATTCCTAATCTAGCCCTCACTAATCAGGTTTAGTGGGTAATACTAATTAGGAAAATCTTAAGTATTTGGGGGATAGATTAGTGTGTGTTTTTATTTTAATTTGTGTGAGTGAGGAGTAGAAGGAGAGAGAAAAAAAATTTTGAGTGGATTTTTTTTTTTTGAAAATGGAAGATGATTGTGATGAGAGAATTGCACCGGTGAATCTTTAGCTCAACTACAACAACAATCATATCTTCAATCTTCGGTGTATGATAACAACTCACAATTGGAGTTATATGATGAACCAACCCCTTGGATCATGATTTTCGTGACCATGAAGTGTTTTATGAAGAACCAACCCAAGAAAGTAAACATGTTCAACATACAAGCAACCCAACACACGGGTAATGCTGCTAAGGGTTGAGAAAAAATTGATTTTTTCTTTTGAAACCGCCATTTTTTCTCTGAAACAGCTTAGAACCGGCATGATCGTTATATGAATACCATGCTGGAACTAATGCTACCGACGTGGTATTCATACTCTTTGCCATGCCGGTATAAGATATCCCCCATTTTAAAAACTTTTCCAGTATGGTCTTTAAACCAACTAAGAATGCGGGGTATTCAGTTTATGCTTTTTACCTACCAACAAATATTCCATGGAATATTCAAACCGGCATGGTTCAATCCTAACTTACCATGCCTGGATTTACTTAAAAGCATCCGGGAATTTAATATTTTTGTACTCTAATGCGTGGTATATAAAACATCGGAAAGTAGGTAGTCGATCCCTGACATGCTTTTATAATTGTTAAGCCGGCAGTTGGTACCGGCTAGAATACTCACATATCGAGAATGCCGGCTCTATTTACCGGCTTTGTACCTTGTTTATCGAGAATGCCGGGATTGCCTCTTCCGGCAATTGTGTTAAAGAACATACAATGCCGGTACTGTGTATAATTGTCTCCTCCTTTCAAGTGTATTTCTAAAATGCCGGAACATTATTATTCAATGCCTAACTATGGTCGAGCACAAACGGAAATGGTACCCGGCATGGTGTTTTTTTTTTTTTTTTGAACTAATTCAATTTTCTTTTCATTTATTCCTTAGATTGTGACATACATTGATCCAACAAATTCCAAACCGCTTGGTACGGATACGTCCGAATACTATAAGATGCCTTCGGTATGTTACCAAACAATACTTTGCACCAAGTTTTTAGAACGTTATGTGGTGATTGCTTGTAATGAACCTTATAATCTTCCATTCTTGTCCTATTGTAGGAAATTAAATCTCCAGCGGAAGCAATTGCTTGGGCAAAAGAGACGACTCTTAAAAACAAGTGTGTTGATAGACGCATTTATGTGTCTATTTTGATCTCATTTATCTATTATGTTAGTACTCGATTTTGCGCTTATTTTGGTATTTTATATCTTTGTAGGTGTTTTGGAGAAATAAGATTTTGCGGGAAAATTGGCTCGAAAAGTGGTTTTTGTGCTCGTGGGAGAAAATTACTATTCACACCCCTCAAATGGATAAGGGGCACTCAATTACTAAGGGGTACTCACTTGTTATTTGCACCTGTGTCATCCCCAAAAGGCGTTCACTAAAGGCACCCCTACCGTTAAGGGGTGACCTTTCTTCAACATTTCAAATTAAGAAATTGGCGGGAACCGTTTGAAGCGAAGCAAACTATTCCAATTGAATTAATGACTTTTGTTCGGAGATTTTCACGCAGTGGATCGATATCACCCTTTGTTTTAACCAAACAGGGGATGGTAAGAGTTTCATAATCGAAAGAAAAGGAAGTTTCTACGTGGTTTTGATAAGACAGGGCAGTGGAGTTATTCACGGAGTTTTGGTTGTATTTTTGGAGATTACGTGCGCTCAAACTTTCTTAGCATTCGTATCCGTCTCGTCGACGAAGTTTGGGTCAAAACAGAAAGCTACATGGAAGATTTCCATTCTCGACAAATCGAGAAGAGAATATATCTCGAGTTCTCGGAAAGTACATGGAAAACGGAGAACGAGAATATCTTACGAGAGATTTGGTTCCATCACAGAGGAGGTTGGGACGGCTCGGATTTACTCGGAAAGTCGCGCGTAGAGAAGATTGAAGAGATATTGCGGAACCAGCAGCAAAGAAAAGAGTTTATTTTGGGGAAGTTTTGATCGACAAACTTGGGGCTGTTGGGTATAAAATAAGTTGAGGGACTCACAGAGAAGTACGAAATCCTTGGGGGTAGTTGCGAGAGAAGTTTAGGAGGTTACTGAGAGATCAAAATCGGGAGTCAGCAGAAATCGGGTTCGCGGGTGTAGAACCAAGAACACGAAGAACAATAGGCCTTTGAAGACGGTCGTTTACGGGGTCTTAAAAACAACGACAAATCAACGGTGCGTAAGACGGTTCTTATGCCATTCCATTGTAACAGATTCTTTGTAACGCCGATACACCGTTCCAAATCGGTTTGTGTTATTGTTTTTCATCCTTTTAATCAACTTTTGGGCTATAAACATGTATTTTGAGCAAGTGATTATTATGAGGAGCTAAACCCCTTTATTGAGGTGACGGAGGAAGCTATTTTTCCAACAAATATGTGGTAATATTTATTTAATTAATTTCTGCAATTCTTTTTATGATTATTTGCATTGAATCGAAATTGAAATAAAGTTTTTGCTAACTCTTTGTGTTTTCACTTGATGGTGCATGCTTAGCTTAGGGCTCTTGATGTTCCATGCTTGAGATTAACAACCGGTATTTCGAAAATCTACTATTGGCAATATTTAAGAAGCAATTAACGTATGAATTGCATGATAATTATTAATAATGAATCACATAAAAATTGGAAAATAGTGGAATCCCGAGTCTCAAGTGCTTCTTAAAATCTTGATAACAACCTTCTTTGAGTTTCCTAGTTTTATTTAAGTCTAAAAATCCTTCACAAGTTCGAGAGAACGACATCTTTCTTACCACTTTCTACAACAACATAAAAACCACATCAATTTTTTGCGCGCCACGAACGCTGACTTGTTTTTAGGGTTTTAGATTTATTTTTAGTTTTTTTTTATTCTTTTGTTCTATTTTACGTTTTCTTGGGTATTTGTCTTGTGGTTACAGGTATTGGATTTCGGATCGAAAAGAAAGCTGAGCCAAAGATTTGGTGAATAATAAAAGACTTGGAGTCAAAGACAAAGCGAAAAGAAACGAGGAAGAGACAAAGAATTGTATTTTTATTTTTATTTATTTTTTAGGGTTTTTTCGGAAAAACCGTATTAGGGTTTATAATTATTTTTGTAATTTTTCTTTTTATTTTTGGACTTTTTGGACATTTTTGGGACTTTGGACATTATTATTATTTTTACCCTAAGGAAGGGTACTTTAAATATAAATTTGTTTGCGAGAGAAGGAGGACAATTACGATATTGTCTCTCGCACCTTGGGTTCGAGCAACGACATAGGAGTCAATGGCCCGAGTCGACTACAACCGATTCATCCCCGTCAGGGAACGGGAGGTAAGATTCTGAACACTCGCGAATCCTCGTCGGCGAGTTCCGGACTCCTTCGTTTGCATATATCTTGAGGACTTGAATACTGTTTGCTTTAATTTTCTAGTAAAGGCAAGGCCGACCATACAAGATAAGGGTTCGGATTTCATCACCGTTCTCTTCTTGCCTTTAGGAACACGTAACCTACGCGAACCTAAGCCTTAAAATTTTGACTAGAACAAGACCGACAGGTAACGAGCTTAATAGGAAAGTCGTTCGAAAAATATTGGTTACTCTTTTAAGCACACTTCGAAGTTCATAAAAGGTTTCGTGAGTTGAATGCGTGATTGCGCCGCATTGTAATTCCGGTGAGGCCTTGGGTATCAAAGCTCCACTGATCTTCCCTCGCCTCTATTCAACTTACTTTGACTCGGATTGATTCCAGAGAGGTTTGCTTAAATTATAGCGAATTCCCTTTCGAAGGATAGAAGCTGGTCTAGAAACAATCTAAGTGGATCCATCATGCTTTTTGTTTGCTAGAAATATCTAGGTTTGTTTTGGTTGAGTCGGCCTTGATTTGTGATTGCATAGAATCCCCTTCCTAATTCTTTTGTATGCCTGAACGTAAAAGAGACGCCCTAGGTAGATTTGTTAAAGAGAAACCTAGTAGTTCTAAGCGTCTCGATTACCTCAATTTAGAAAGTCCAATTTTTGGAGAGTCCGTTTTTGAACCTCAGTTTAAGGAGACAATCCCTAATATTCCGATAGTGCCAGAAATGGCAACTTTGAAAGCCTTGTTGAACCCGACTAGGGCTACTCGTCCCTCGTGTATCAAAGTTAGCTTAAACGGAAGCAACTTATGAACTTAAACCTGGGACGTACCTTTGCCTACTCCCAATCTTCTTAGGTAAAGAAAATGAAAACCCCTATTTTCATGTTAGGGACTTTGAGGAAATTTGTAGTACCCTAAAGATTAGAAACCTTGATGATAATGCTTTAAAACTCGGGTTATTCCCTTTTTCCTTGAAGGATAAAGCCAAATCGTGGCTATATAGTTTGGCTTCCCGGTTCAATTGAAACATATGAACAACTTACATCCGCCTTTTTGAACAAGTTTTTCCCTAGGCACAAAACATCGTCTATTAGGACGCAAATCGCACGTTTTCCCAACGGAGGGAGAATCTTTGTATAGGTATTTGGAAAGGTTCAATGATTTATTAGCCCAATGTCCTCATCATGGTCTCGAAAAGGTTAGGTTAGTTGAGATCCTTTATGAGGGTTTAGATTATTGAACTACAACCACACGGTAGAATCTATGTGTGCAGGTGGGTTTGAAAACCAAACGATTGATGAGGCGATGACATATTTACATGAAATTGCCGAAAAGACCCATCAATGGGAAAATAGTAGGGAACCCAAGAAAACAATTCTTAGGAAGAGGGAAACGTTAATAGGCTAGAAGGAGGTTTTGAATCGATGTCAAAATTGCGGCAATAGCTAAAGGTTAGAAGCTTTAGAATTGGGTCACACTAGTGGTAGAGTAGAGCCTTTTTGGGAAGGCGAGGAATAATGAAGAGCAAGCCAATGCTCGTATAATAACACTAGATTCGACAACCGTCGAAATTTGACCCATATTCGAGAAACCTATAATCTGGTTGGAAAAACCATAGAACCTTTCGTGGTCTAAGGGCCGGAGTCAAGGTCGGCTTAGTAATTCGAATGTTCCCCGGGTTTTGGTTATAATAAGAACCCTTCGAGAGAATAAAATGACTAGCCTAGAGGAATCTCTTAGTATATTAAGAAAGAGCCGTGAAGTGTTAGCACGTGAGCCGGGAAATGTTAATAAAAGCCAAGTTAGTTTTGAACAGAAAAAGCGAGAACTTTCAAACTAATGCTCCAGACTCTTGCTAAGTTAGAACTTCAAATAGGTCAAATAGCTAAGACTTTAAGTGAAAGAGAAAACGGAAGGTTCCCTAGTCAAACACAAACGAACCCTAGAGGAGTTCATGAAGTAGGTGAAAAACCATCACATCAGTTGAATTCAGTTAGAACCCTTAGGAGTGGCTGAGTAGTAGACAATCGGGTAACCATGCCCGATAGTGAGCATATCTGTACTTCACCCCTCGGGACCATCCATAGCCGAGGGACTGATAAAATCTCGGGTAAATTATTTATATGTCCCTACTTTTGACATCCAATAAATATATCCTTATGCAACAATAAATATGTCCCTCCTTTTTAACAACCTTATCCATTTAATATTAGATTACCTTAATACCCTCACCCATATAATATTTTTTCTTCATTTCAAAATGGAACAAATTTCTTCCACTACCACTTCACCAACACCACTAGCATCACCACCACCACCAACATTCAACTACCATTCCACCACCACCACCGTTCAACAACCACCACCTACCAACCGCCACCACCACCAATATTCCACCACCACTCCTTCACCGCCACCATTACACCACCACTAGTCCTCCTCCACCACAAATTCGCCGCCGCCACCACCACCGTCGCCGCCACCACCACCGCCGCCGCCACCACCACCGCCGCCACCACCACCATAGTCACCATCATCGGGTTCAAATTTTTGTATCAACAAAAGTAGTTGATCCATTTCGGTTGGATCAAGCAATGGATGTTTATCCATTGCGGTTGGATCAACAATAAAAATTTATCCATTGCAGATTGGATCAACAATGGATGTTTATCCATGCCGATGGAAAAATGCTACCGATTCATCATCTCATGATTTAGATCCACTAACAAAACCATCAACAAGAGAAGTTTATCTAGTTTATCCAAGAAAAAGGATCAATAAAGTAGAAGTTGATCCAATTTTAGTGGATCAACAATGGAAGTTGATCCATGTAAAATTGGATCAATAATGATAGTTTATCCATGTAAAATGGAGTGAACTTGGCGTGAGTCGAACACGCATCATCTGACATGGAGTCAGTCATGCTACCATTGCACCACAAGTTCAACATTAGAACAAATTTACATGATTTAAACTACAAAACATGAGTTCAAAGGATCAACAATAAGTAGTTGATCCCATATAGATGGATCAACAACCATAGTTGATCCAAAATATATGGATCAACAACCATAGTTGATCCAATATCCTACACCGCTTCAACCCATATAACCATCATATTTCATTACTTGTAGCTTCATAAACACAACATGACTCCAAGACCCGACTTCAAAACCAATCTCAATTGAATCAACAATGGATGTTTATCCATTTCGGTTGGATCAACAATGGATGTTTATCCATTGCGGTTGGATGGGACAGTATGGGTGTTTATCCATGATTGTTTGTTAAACAGATCTTTGATGATACAAAAGAATATTACTCAACAGTGCCTCAATTAACCATCTCAAGTACTGGTCTTTACTTTTACTTACGCTTGAAACAAGAATGTATTACCACATCGCATGCCTAATGACGATGCGCTTATCCGACAATTTAAAGGATCCAAAGAAGGTTAAGATTGCAATGTTCAAAAAAAAATTCGGTTAACACAAAAAATATAGCAACAAATGTTAACCGACATACGTACAAGCTTATTCAATCGAATGCGAATGCCATCCCCGATCCCGATCCTAAATCCTAACAATTTCATAAAATGAGTCTTAATTTATATACGCTACGAGTTGCTTCCTAAATGGACTAGGTTATTACTTACACTAGCGAAGAAGTTATCTCGTCAACTATTCGCCAAAAGATGGTTACGTTTGTCGTACCCTAACTTTCTTGAAGCAAGCAAAAACTTATCCATCCATAGAAAACATTGTTTTCTTTTTTATATTTTTATGTTTTGATAAGCAAATAACTTGAAATGCGTCTTTATCGCAGTCATTTTGATTATTACTAATTAAATAGCTAGATTGACAAACAAAAAAGCAAACGGCCAAGAAGGATGAGAAAACACACTTTAGGGGGAATATAATCAAGCTAGCTAGCCATATAAAAATCTATCACCTGCAAAAAGTATGGGTGCGAAATGAATTGTGAATTTTCCATGTTAATAATCAAAGCCGTATGTATTTCAAGCAAAAAGGAAACGAGCAGTTGGTTGTAGTGGATTGGATACTTTTTCTTTGAGTAGTGCACCCGGACACATGGTGTTGGAGATCTCATGCATGGAACGGATAAGCATCGAATCGAATCACATCAACATCTTCAATGCCAACATCGATCACCAATAACACTTGCGGTCACCACCACCACCGAAAATCAAAAAAATTACATAAAAATCAACAATCTTCGTACATAGATCCAGATTTAATTGAGAATGTTATTGTCTACGAGAAGAAGAAGAATTTCTAATTAAGAAACCAAACCCATTGAATTTAGAAATACATCAAAATTAGATTGTAATATCTTTCATACCTTGTAATAAAAACATAGATTTAATATCCTCCACCACCACCACTACCATAATCACCGACAAGAAGGAGAGTTGATATCCTACTCCGCCACAACCACTATTACACCACCATCATCAATTAATGAAACAAAATATTACGAATCTAGTAAGAAAAATCATTTACATGAATTGGAAAATATAGATACGATATGCTCCTCCACCTTCCCCATCGTCAACTACTACCGCAAAAATGATAGAGAAACGAACATATAAATCGCAATAGATCTATTGTTATAGTGGCAGAGGTAATAGAGGTTGTGGTGGAGGTGATCGAGAGTGGTGGTGGTGGGAGCGATGGAGATGCGGCGAGCCGGGGTGGTCCGGTTTGTGGCGGCGACGATATAGAATAAGAATGAAGTTTCTTCTCAAAATCGAAGAAGAAGATGAATTATAAACACATGGGGCTAAAAATGGAAATCATCAAAATATTTTTTTTAAACAAAATTTCAATTATGCCATCAGGGACATTTGTAAAGTTTGTTAGGGATATTTGTGAAGACCCATCAAAAGGAGGGACAATAATTCAAGGGTAAATTATTTATATGTCCCTACTTTTGACACCCAATAAATATATCCTTATGCAACAATAAATATGTCCCTCCTTTTAACAACCTTATCCATTTAATATTAGATTACCTTAATACCCTCACCCATATAATATTTTTCTTCATTTCAAAATGGAACAAATTTCTTCCACTACCACTTCACCAACACCACTAGCATCACCACCACCACCAACATTCAACTACCATTCCACCACCACCACCGCGTTCAACAACCACCACCTACCAACCGCCACCACCACCAATATTCCACCACCACTCCTTCACCGCCACCATTACACCACCACTAGTCCTCCTCCACCACAAATTGTCGCGCCGCCGCCACCACCGTCACCACCGCCGCCACCACCACCGCCGCGCCACCACCACCGCAAGCCGCCACCACCACCGTCACCATCATCGGTTCAAATTTTTTTGTATCAACAAAAAGTAGTTGATCCATTTCGGTTGGATCAAGCAATGGATGTTTATCCATTGCGGTTGATCAACAATAAAAATTTATCCATTGCAGCTTGGATCAACAATGGATGTTTATCCATGCCGATGGAAAAATGCTACCAGTTCATCATCTGCAGTTTCAGATCCACTAACAAAACCATCAACGGTAGAAGTTTATCTAGTTTATCCAAGAAAAAAGGATCAACAAGAGAAGTTGATCCAATTTTAGTGGATCAACAATGAAGTTGATCCATGTAAAATTGGATCAATAATGATAGTTTATCCATGTAAAATGGAGTGAACTTGGCGTGAGTCGAACACGCATCATCTGACATGGAGTCAGTCATGCTACCATTGCACCACAAGTTCAACATTAGAACAAATTTACATGATTTAAACTACAAAACATGAGTTCAAAGGATCAACAACAGTAGTTGATCCCATATAGATGGATCAACAACCATAGTTGATCCAAAATATATGGATCAACAACCATAGTTGATCCAATATCTTACTCGCTTCAACCCATATAACCATCATATTTCATTACTTGTAGCTTCATAAACACCAACAGCTCCAAGACCGGCTTCAAAACCAATCTCAAGTTGAATCAACAATGGATGTTTATCCATTTCAGTTGGATCAACAGTGGATGTTTATCCATTGCAGTATGGGTGTTTATCCATGATTGTTTGTTAAATTTGATGATCTTGATGATACAAAAGAATATTACTCAAGCGTGCCTCAATTAACCATCTCAAGTACCTGGTCTTTACTTTTTACTACGCTACGAAACAAGAATGTATTACCACATCGCATGCCTAATGACGATCTTTGCCATCCGACAATTAAAAGGATCCAAAGAAGGTTAAGATTGCAATGTTCAAAAAAAAAAAATTCCGGTTAACACAAAAAATATAGCAACAAATGTTAACCGAGACATATACAAGCTTATTCAATCGAATGCGAATGCCATCCCCGATCCCTCGATCCTAAATCCTAACAATTTCATAAAATGAGTCTTAATTTATATACGCTACAGTTGCTTCCTAAATGGACTAGGTTATTACTTACACTAGCGAAGAAGTTATCTCAGTCAACTATTCTGGCCAAAAGATGGTTACGTTTGTCGTACCTAACTTTCTTGAAGCAAGCAAAAACTTATCCATCCATAGAAAACATTGTTTTCTTTTTTATATTTTTATGTTTTGATAAGCAAATAACTTGAAATGCGTCTTTATCAGTAGTCATTTTGATTATTACTAATTAAATAGCTAGATTGACAAACAAAAAAGCAATTAGCTCAAGAAGGACGAAAACACACTTTCGGGAATATAATCGAAGCTAGCTAGCCATATAAAAATCTATCACCGCAAAAAGTATGGGTGCGAAATGAATTCGTGAATTTTCCATGTTAATAATCAAAGCCGTATGTATTTCAAGCAAAAAGAAACGAGCGGTTGGTTGTAGTGGATTGGATACTCTTCTTTCGAGTAGTGCACCCGACACATGGTGTTGGAGATCCGCTTATGGAACGGATAAGCATCAATCGAATCACATCAACATCTTCAATGCCAACATCGATCACCAATAACACATGTCACCACCACCACCGGAAAATCAAAAAAATTACATAAAAATCAACAATCTTCGTCTATAGATCCGCATTTAATTGAGAATGTTATTGTCTACCGAGAAGAAGAAGAATTTCTAATTAAGAAACAAACCCATTGAATCGGTGTATGAACATCAAAATTAGATTGTAATATCTTTCATACCTTGTAATAAAAACATAGATTTAATATCCTCCACCACCACCACTACCATAATCACCGACAAGAAGGAGAGTTGATATCCTACTCCGCCACAACCACTATTGCGACCACCATCATCAATTAATGAAACAAAATATTACGAATCTAGTAAGAAAAATCATTTACATGAATTGGAAAATATAGATCTCGATATGCTCCTCCACCTTCCCCATCACAACTACGGCTGCAAAAATGATAGAGAAACGAACATATAAATCGCAATAGATCTATTGTTATAGTGGCGAGAGGTAATAGAGGTTGTGGTGGAGGTGATCGAGAGTGGTGGTGGTGGGGAGCGATGGAGATGCATGAGCCGGTGGTGCTTGGTTTGTGGCGCGACGATATAGAATAAGAATGAAGTTTCTTCTCAAAATCGAAGAAGAAGATGAATTATAAACACATGGGGCTAAAAATGGAAATCATCAAAATATTTTTTTAAACAAAATTTCAATTATGCCATCGTGACATTTGTAAAGTTTGTTAGGGATATTTGTGAAGACCCATCAAAAGGAGGGACAATAATTCAAGGGTAAATTATTTATATGTCCCTACTTTTGACACCCAATAAATATATCCTTATGCAACAATAAATATGTCCCTCCTTTTTTAACAACCTTATCCATTTAATATTAGATTACCTTAATACCCTCACCCATATAATATTTTTTCTTCATTTCAAAATGGAACAAATTTCTTCCACTACCACTTCACCAACACCACTAGCATCACCACCACCACCAACATTCAACTACCATTCCACCACCACCACCGTTCAACAACCACCACCACCAATATTCCACCACCACTCCTTCACCGCCACCATTACACCACCACTAGTCCTCCTCCACCACAAATTCGTCGCCGCCGCCGCCACCACCGTCACCACCGCCGCTTACCACCACACCGTCGCGCCACCACCACCGCCGCCACCACCACCACCACCATCATCGGGTTCAAATTTTTTGTATCAACAAAAAGTAGTTGATCCATTTCAGTTGGATCAAGCAATGGATGTTTATCCATTGCAGTTGGATCAACAATAAAAATTTATCCATTGCAGTTTGGATCAACAATGGATGTTTATCCATCTTCGATGGAAAAATGCTGAGTTCATCATCCGCAGTTTCAGATCCACTAACAAAACCATCAACAAGAGAAGTTTATCTAGTTTATCCAAGAAAAAAGGATCAACAGTAGAAGTTGATCCAATTTTAGTGGATCAACAATGGAAGTTGATCCATGTAAAATTGGATCAATAATGATAGTTTATCCATGTAAAATGGAGTGAACTTGGCGTGAGTCGAACACGCATCATCTGACATGGAGTCAGTCATGCTACCATTGCACCACAAGTTCAACATTAGAACAAATTTACATGATTTAAACTACAAAACATGAGTTCAAAGGATCAACAAAATCAGTAGTTGATCCCATATAGATGGATCAACAACCATAGTTGATCCAAATATATGGATCAACAACCATAGTTGATCCAATATCGCCTCTGCTTCAACCCATATAACCATCATATTTCATTACTTGTAGCTTCATAAACACCAACAAATGCCTCCAAGAGGGCCTTCAAAACCAATCTCGGTTGAATCAACAATGGATGTTTATCCATTTCAGTTGGATCAACAATGGATGTTTATCCATTGCAGTTGGATCAACAAAGATGGGTGTTTATCCATGATTGTTTGTTAAATTTCAGATGCCGATGATACAAAAGAATATTACTCAACTGTGCCTCAATTAACCATCTCAAGTACCTGGTCTTTACTTTTACTTCTGCTTTCTGAAACAAGAATGTATTACCACATCGCATGCCTAAATGACGATCTTGCCATCCGACAATTAAAAGGATCCAAAGAAGGTTAAGATTGCAATGTTCAAAAAAAAAATTCTGGTTAACACAAAAATATAGCAACAAATGTTAACCAGACATACGCACAAGCTTATTCAATCGAATGCGAATGCCATCCCTGATCCTGATCCTAAATCCTAACAATTTCATAAAATGAGTCTTAATTTATATACGCTACAGTGCTTCCTAAATGGACTAGGTTATTACTTACACTAGCGAAGAAGTTATCTCGTCAACTATTCGGCCAAAAGATGGTTACGTTTGTCGTACCCTAACTTTCTTGAAGCAAGCAAAAACTTATCCATCCATAGAAAACATTGTTTTCTTTTTTATATTTTTATGTTTTGATAAGCAAATAACTTGAAATGCGTCTTTATCAGTAGTCATTTTGATTATTACTAATTAAATAGCTAGATTGACAAACAAAAAAAGCAACAGCTCAAGAAGGATGAGAAAAACACACTTTCAGGGAATATAATCTGAAGCTAGCTAGCCATATAAAAATCTATCACCGCAAAAAAGTATGGGTGCGAAATGAATTCGTGAATTTTCCATGTTAATAATCAAAGCCGTATGTATTTCAAGCAAAAAGGAAACGAGCAAAGTTGGTTGTAGTGGATTGGATACTCTTCTTTGAGTAGTGCACTGGACACATGGTGTTGGAGATCCGCTTATGGAACGGATAAGCATCGAATCGAATCACATCAACATCTTCAATGCCAACATCGATCACCAATAACACTTGCGGGTCACCACCACCACGGAAAATCAAAAAAAATTACATAAAAATCAACAATCTTCGTCATAGATCCGAGGATTTAATTGAGAATGTTATTGTCTACCGAGAAGAAGAAGAATTTCTAATTAAGAAACCAAACCCATTGAATCTCCATGACATCAAAATTAGATTGTAATATCTTTCATACCTTGTAATAAAAACATAGATTTAATATCCTCCACCACCACCACTACCATAATCACCGACAAGAAGGAGAGTTGATATCTACTCCGCCACAACCACTATTGCGACCACCATCATCAATTAATGAAACAAAATATTACTTAATCTAGTAAGAAAATCATTTACATGAATTGGAAAATATAGATACGATATGCTCCTCCACCTTCCCCATCGTCAACTACTACTTCGCAAAAATGATAGAGAAACGAACATATAAATCTTAATAGATCTATTGTTATAGTGGCAGAGGTAATAGAGGTTGTGGTGGAGGTGATCGAGAGTGGTGGTGGTGGGAGCGATGGAGATGCTATGAGCTGGTGGTGCTGGTTTGTGGCGGCGACGATATAGAATAAGAATGAAGTTTCTTCTCAAAATCAAGAAGAAGATGAATTATAAACACATGGGGCTAAAAATGGAAATCATCAAAATATTTTTTTTAAACAAAATTTCAATTATGCCATCAGGGACATTTGTAAAGTTTGTTAGGGATATTTGTGAAGACCCATCAAAAGGAGGGACAATAATTCAATTACCACTAAAATCTCTGATGATGTCAATTCGGTTCCTGAGAGGCCCTATTTTATGCCTAGAGCCCCATTTCCACAAGCCTATTAGTACCAACAAAGAGTGAATCCAACTTTAATGACATAATGGAGGTTTTAAGAAAGTTACCATAAACCTTCCGTTACTAGAAGCAATTAGGCAACTTCCGGCTTATGCCAAATTCCTTAAAGATATGTGTACGCGAAAGCGCAAGCTTAGTGTCCCTAAAAAGCCTTTTTAGCTAGTCATGTAAGTTCAATCATTCAACAACACAACTCCTAAATATAAAGACCCAGTGCCCCTACCATTGCTTGCACGATAGGAAAACATCGGGTAGATAAAGCTTTACTTGACTTAGGAGCTAGTGTGAACTTATTTCCGTACCATGTGTACTTACACTAGGGCTTGGTGAATTGAAACCTACCAAGATAACACTGCAGTTTAATGACAGGTCCGTTAAAATTCCTCGTGGTGTGATAGAAGATGTTCTTATTGAGGTCGACAAGTTTATTTATCCTGTGGATTTCGTGGTCTTAGATACCCAACCTGTCCCCGACCGAGAGAACCGAGATACTGTGATTTTAGGTCGCCCATTTTTAGCTACGTCTAATGCGATCATAAATTGTCAAGTGGTATTATGAATCTATCTTTTGGTAATATGACTATTGAGTTGAATATTTTTAATGTCACGTTTGCATTCGATCTAGATGACACGTGCATTGAAGAGGTGAACATGATAGGAACCTTAGTTCAGAGTCATTACCAAACACCTTATCGGAAGATCCATTAGAGAGTTGTCTAGCCCATTTTAGCATGGATTTTGATGAAGATAGCAACATTGAACAAGTAAATGCTCTATTGGATTCTATTCCTATGTTAGATACCGACAAATGGAAAGCTAGGTTCGAACCATTACTAGCTACTTTCGAATCTACCTTAAGCCCTTGTTTCAAGAGCCTAGAGATCCTCCTAAGTTGGACCCTAATTATGCATTTTAGGCCCATCCGAGACTTTCCCCGTTATTATAGCTTCCGATTTGGATAGTGATCATGAGGGTAGGCCAAGTGACCGTGCTTCAAGACAATAAGGAAACTTTAGGGTGGACCATAGAGGATATTAAGGACATAAGTCCTACCTTGTGTATGCATCGATGCATTTAGAGGATGAACCACACGATTATAACTTAGATAAAGCAATTGACCTTTTTTCGGGAACCCGATGGTCTAGAAATCAGAATATTGTGACTAGTCTATTTAGAGACACCCAAAATTCTAAGTTTGGGGTGGACTTGGAATATATGCCTCTACAATTTCACAAGAGTATCTTCATAAAGAGGTTCGGTTGTTAGAAACCCATCCTGTTGGTTGATGTGGTTTATCCGGGCTATGATACCCAGATTGATTTTGTTTTCCCACCAAATATTTTTAAACCAATTGTGGGAATGTATGAGTTGAAAATGTGTCGATTATTAAGTTTTGAGACTAAACCTAAGTACTTTAGAGAATAGAAATGACGCATTTGCTTAAGATTGACCGCCGATTTCATCGTGGTCAATTGTGTGAGTCAAACCGATTGACTTTAAGGATCCACGATTATTTAGGTTATTATTATGTGTTTCTAAGTTTTTACTTGAGTTTTTCCGCACTCAATTCCCCGAATCGGATCTTAGCTACGAGGAAATCCAACCCATGAAAATATTTTATTTGGACCTACCATAGAACACCCAACTCCAACATGAACTAGATGTAGTTGTCTTAAACAGAAACTAGACAAGGGTGTGCATTATTTGTTAATTTTCTTGGCATGTTGCAGATTCCTTTTATTTGTGATAGCTCTATTTGGTTTTGATGACCCATGAGAAATTTCGGCTATTACTTTATGATTCTATGAGGTGACTAATCCTTTGTTAGTTAGTCAAGACGTTAAACTTAGCACTTTTTGGGAGGTAACCCAATATTCATGCAACACGGTAATATCTTTCCTTAACTCTTTTACTTCATATGGTAACAGTTTCTCCTTGTTCATGCTTTTCATTTTATCTTTAGAACATTGAGGACAATGTAAGATTTAAGTTTGGGGGTATGGGAGAAAGTTTTAGTTGCATTGATAAACTCGCAGCCTAGAAATTTATGCTTATTAAGGAACTAACCAATCTAAGTGGATGGAAGCATTTTGTTGTAGGAGTTGAGGAACCAATCGATTAGATGGCAACATCTAAAGAGTCTATTCATAAAAGCACGAGCTCGGGTGTTAGAAATAACATGATAGTTTCACCAATCTCGTTGAGTCCTTTTCACTGCGTTTTTATTTTATTTTGTTTTTAAACTATGTTTCTCTAAGTGATTAGGTGGGGCCCACGAATAAAGTTGTTACCAATGCTAGGGTGAAATAGAGTGATTGAGATACCATGAAAAAAAAAAAAAAAAAAAGTGAAAAAGTGAAAAAGTGAAAGAAAAAAAGTTGAAAAAAAAAAAAGAGAAAAAAAAAAAAAAAAAAAAAAAAAAAAAGTGAGACAGGACCATCCGACCAACCTAATAAATTCAATAAAGTCACCACCGGGAACCCTTGTATATGCCATTGTGTTGACCTAGAGTTAGGGATTATCGACCACTTTGGTTCCCCTTGTATATGCGTGTGTTGATATTAGTCGAACTAGTATCTCATCCATTGGGATAGGATCATTTTGGCAAAGAGGCCTTGAGATGATATGGGAAACATCGATCACTTAGTAAACATCAAAACCATCTATGTTTTTCTCATATCCATCTTCTTGATCTATCCATGTGATTAGTTTTGACTTAGGGTATTGATGTCCATAGTGTGACTATATGAGTAGAGCTCGTGACTTATATATGAATTTTAGTATGCTTGAGTGCAAACTCGTGTACATCAATTGAATTTCGCATCGTGGTACTTCCTCCCGTAGTCAATAAGTATGCCAACCAAGGAGATTCTTTAGTGCCTTCCAAGGTTCTGTATAGATAGATAGGGTCTGGAGTAAAGGTTTTGTGGGTACACCTCTTGTAAACCCTCCCGAGACTATAACTCGCCACTAGGGCCACCTAGGGGTTTAAAGGCTTGTTGCATACGCTAAATGCAATCGACGATGCCTGCGACAGTGAGTTAGGATTTTATTTTCTAGATTTGATTTTCTCGAGGACGAGCAAATAATAAGTTTGGGGGTATTTGATAGACGCATTTATGTGTCTATTTTGATCTCATTTATCTATTATGTTAGTACTCGATTTTGCGCTTATTTTGGTATTTTATATCTTTGTAGGTGTTTTTGGAGAAATAAGGTTTTGCGGGAAAATTGGCTCGAAAAGTGGTTTTTGTGCTCGTGGGAGAAAATTACTATTCACACCCTAAAATGGATAAGGGGCACTCAATTACTAAGGGGTACCCACTTGTTATTTGCACCCAGGTCATCCCCAAAGGCGTTTTCTAAAGGCACCCCTACTCTGGGTTAAGGGGTGACCTTTCTTCAACATTTCAAATTAAGAAATTGGCGGGAACTTCGTTTGAAAGAAACTATTCTCGAATTGAATTGGGCTGACTTTTGTTCGGAGATTTTCACGCAGTGTGGATCGATATCACCCTGTTTTAACCAAACGGGGATGGTAAGAGTTTCATAATCGAAAGAAAAGGAAGTTTCCACGTGGTTTTGATAAGACAAAGTAAGTGGAGTTATTCACGGAGTTTTGGTTGTATTTTTGGAGATTACGTGCGCTACAAACTTTCTTAGCATTCGTATACGTCTGTACGACGAAGTTTGGGTCAAACAGAAAGCTACATGGAAGATTTCCATTCTCGACAAATCGGAGGAGAGAATATATCTCGAGTTCTCGGAAAGTACATGGAAAACGGAGAACGGGAATATCTTCCCGAGAGATTTGGTTCCATCACTTGAGAGGAGGTTGGGACGGCTCGGATTTACTCGAAGTCGCGCGTAGAGAAGATTGAAGAGATATTGCCGAACCGGGCAAAGAAAGAAAAGAGTTTATTTTGGGGAAGTTTTGATCGACAAACTTGGGGCTGTTGGGTATAAAAGAAGTTGAGGGGACTCACGAGAGAAGTACGGAATCCTTGGGGGTAGTTGCGAGAGAAGTTTAGGAGGTTACGAGAGATCAAAATCGGGAGTTGCAGGACATCGGGTTCTGCGGTGTAGAACCAAGAACACGAAGAACACAACAGGCCATCAAGACGGTCGTTTACTGGGTCTTAAAAACAACGACAAATCAACAAGTGCGTAAGACGGTTCTTGTAACAAGTTCCATTGTAACAGTTCTTTTGTAACGCCGATACACCGTTCCAAATCGGCCGTGTTATTGTTTTCATCCTTTTAATCAACTTTTGGGCTATAAACATGTATTTTGAGCAAGTGATTATTATGAGGAGCTAAACCCTTTCTTGAGGTGATGAGGAAGCTATTTTTCCAACAAATATGTGGTAATATTTATTTAATTAATTTACGCAATTCTTTTTATGATTATTTGCATTGAATCGAAATTGAAATAAAGATTTTTGCTAACTCTTTGTGTTTTCACTTGATGGTGCATGCTTAGCTTAGGGCTCTTGATGTTCCATGCTTGAGATTCACAACCAAGATATTTCGAAAATCTACTATTGGCAATATTTAAGAATCAATTGAACGTATGAATTGCATGATAATTATTAATAATGAATCACATAAAAATTGGAAAATAGTGGAATCCGAGTCTCGGTCTTCTTAAAATCTTGATAACAACCTTCTTTGAGTTTCCTAGTTTTATTTAAGTCTAAAAATCCTTCACAAGTTCGAGAGAACGACATCTTTCTTACCACTTTCTACAACAACATAAAAACCACATCATGTGTGTTGGTGAGGAATACCCAAGGTTCAAATAGGTGTTTTGGGATGGTTTGTGAGAGAAGTGGTGAATACAAGGAGAAGAATAGCCATAAGAGAAAGGGTTATGTATATGAAAATAAGACTAATAGGGTATACAAAACTCATACTAGGAAGGATAATTTCCCCTTTAAGCTTGTATTCTATTTAAGAGACAAAGTAGATGAATGAGATTGTACGGTGTGGTTTGGCCAACATAACCACCCGAATCCGAAAGATTTTAACGGTCAATCCATAGTTGCGAAGCTAAAACCTCGTGAATTCGAGGATGTAAAGATAATGACCAAAGCATGTATCAAACCAAGAGTGATTCTCAGAACCTTCAAGGAAAAGGATGATCAGAACGTTTCTTCTCTAAGTACAATTTATAACGCCCAAGCAACCATTAGAAGGGTGGAATGGGAAGGGAGGAGCGTTATGCAAGAATTTGAGAAGATAGTTTGGGATCACAACTACACGCGTATCATTAAAAGAGGACCGATTTAAAAGCCCCTTCAAATATTCATTGCGCATCCTTTGCTTTCACAATTGGCTCATACATGTTGTGGTGTTCTTATGATGGATTGCACTTACAAGACAAACAAATAAAACATGCCGTTGTTCAACATCATGGGGCAAACATCGGACAAGGTAACATTCACATTGGCTTGGTGTTTAATGGAAAATGAGAGGGATTACAATTATCATTGGGCATTACGACAATTGAAATTATTGTTCCCGGAAAATCAATTTCCGAGGGTCATCGTAACCGATCAAGATGACGCACTAATGGGTGCTATATATGATGTATTTCCGGATGCACAAAATTTCCTATGTACGTATCATATAGGTCAAAACGTGACAAAACATTGTCATGCTTTGTTTGAACCCTCTAAGGCGGATATTAAAAAGAGAATGATTGCTCAACTAGAGGAAGATGTTCGCAAGAAGAAACTATCACCCGAAGAAGAAGAAGATGAAAGAGGAAAGATTAAAGAGCGAGTGGACAAAGAACACGATGAAAATCATAAAAAGTGGTTGGAATTTCTAAAGGATTGGGATAAAGTTTATTGGTCTCTTACCGAGGATATATATGAAAAGAGATTGAACATGTTTAGTGCTAAATATAATGAAGTGTATCCAAGCGCCATCTCATATTGTCGGGATAAATTGTTGGATAAGTAAAAGGAAAAATTTGTGCGTGCATGGACAAACCGGTATAGGCACTTCAAAACTGAAGCAACTAGTGCAACGGAATCCGCTCATGGTAGATTTAAAGATCTCATCCAGTCCGGGCAAGGAAACGTGGTTACGGTCACCGAGGCAATGGAGCAATACTTTAAGGCTGATATCGATAGGATCAAGAAGGCTTTTCAGAAAAGCTCAATGGAAAGGATGACTCAGTTTATTCAAAATACTAAGTTGCTCCAAGGAATAAAGTTCAACGTCTCTCATTGGGCAATAAAACATATGATGAGAGAAATGGCATATGAGAAAAATTATGGAAAACCAGGTGATGTGTGTATTTGTCCGGACATGTCTTCATTGGGTCTTCCGTGTCGTCATATGCTTGTGAAGTACAAAAAAGTTATACCTATTGAGGTTATTGATCTGTTTTGGAGGCAACTATATTTTGACCCTCCCCCTACGGAAGCTCCCGGACAATCACCATGGGATACAAATGAAGCAAAGGAATTCTACGAAGCTTACTCACGTGGCAACTCGGCTAGCCGACAAGTATTGTTGAGCCAACTAAGGCTAATTACTCACCCATGGATCAAACCAAGTGAAGATCCAGGAAAGGGAGATCCGATAGGTAGACCACAAACTAAAGTTTCAAGGAGAAAACAAAGGAAAGAATTCAAAGAAATGACTCGACGTGAAGAAGAACTCGCGGCAACCAAGAAACGAGATCTATCCGCAAGTGAGATTTCGGAACTCCGATTCGCGGAAACGCCGGTTCCAATTAAAAGGGGTAGACCGAGGAAGGAACCGTTAACAAGTCAACAACAAGTGACGGTTTTCGTATCCATACCAAAAACCGATGGATCGGAGGTTCCAAAGAAAAGGGGGAGGCCACCGAAGGTACCAACGTCAAGCTTGCAAGAACAACAAGTTGAGCATTCCGAAGCCACACCCATAGTCGATGTATCGGAGGTTCCAAAGAAAATGGGTAGGCCGCCAAAGGTACCAACATTGAGCTACCAAGAACAACAAGGTGAGCATTCCGAAGCCACACCCATAGTCGATGTATCGGAGGTTCCAAAGAAAAGGGGTAGGCCGCCAAAGGTACCAACATTGAGCTACCAAGAACAACAATTTGAGCATTCCTAAGCCACACCAATAGTCGATGTATCGGAGGTTCCAAAGAAAAGGGGTAGGCCGCCAAAGGTACCAACATTGAGCTACCAAGAACAACTAGGTGAGCATTCCGAAGCCACACCAATAATCGATGTATCAGAGGTTCCAAAGAAAAGGGGTAGGCCTCCAAAGGTACCAACCTTGAGCTACTAAGAACAACAAGGTCAGCATTCAAGCCACACCCGTAGTCGATGTATCGGAGGTTCCAAAGAAAAGGGTTAGGGGTAGGCCAAGGAAGTATAATCTCCCGTCACATACCGAAGACATTTGGAGTGTAGAGATTGCAGAGGATGGTTTGGATATAATTAAGCTAAAAGTTGGTAATATGACGATGTATAAGGATTCGCAATCGGGTAGGACTCATAGACACTACCATACGAAGATAGAGTCTTACATAGACCAACTTCCTGAGGCTATTTGTGAGTTTATTGTGTATACGGATGATGTCGATGGAGATGGAAATTGTGGCTATCATGCTGTGACCGAACAATTAGGAATCTTTGACACTGCGCTTAGTA
The DNA here is from genome assembly GCA_023531295.1 of Papaver armeniacum. Classification (NCBI taxonomy): domain Eukaryota; kingdom Viridiplantae; phylum Streptophyta; class Magnoliopsida; order Ranunculales; family Papaveraceae; genus Papaver; species Papaver armeniacum. Next base: position 280,332 of record JAJJWW010013763.1, read on the forward strand.
GAGGAATGACACCATGCAAATATGCTATAATGAGGATGGCCGAACAACTTGTGAACAAGAGGAGCTTTTATGAGCAATTGCTTGGTGAAGGCGAGATGTTTGATGATATGTATGCTCGAGTATTAGGGCCCGAGCAAGAGATGAAGTTTATTCCTTCTGAATATTGGATGAGCATGCCGCTTTGTGGGCATCTAGTGGCGGATACATTTAGATGTGTTGTTCATTATTTTACGCCCACCTTAGAAGTAACATTTACACCAAAGTGGCAAAAATGCGAGGGATCCCTTAAGAAGAGAAGAGTTGTTTTGGCGTTCGTGAACGACAATCATTTCGTTATTCCAAAACTGAAGGACAATTGTCCATTGCCACTGTTTGTGGAATGGTTAAAAACAAGGACCTAGATCCAAATATCTGGAAAGGATGGATGTCATTGTATGAGGAGAATCACCAATTTTGGGATGTGTTGGCCTTATCAAAGAAACCTCTTCAAGAGGAGGACGGGAAATTTCATACGTGTGGAAGCGACGAGGAGTAATTTGGATATATGTAATTCACTAATACGCCACCTTTTGTTTTTTTGGAAGTTTGCATTGTAATCATTAAACCATAAGCTATGTACGTGCCGGCATGATTTAATTCAAACTTTGCAATGCCGGAACCTATCCGGCATAGAAATACTTTTCTCTTTTATGCCGGCAACTAACCATAAGTACACAGAGATATTAGATTAAGTTCCGGCATTACAAATAACTTCAAGATAATGCCGAAACTGTAACAACATCAATTATTCGTAAGGGAAAGATAGAGTACCGGCACTACATTCAAAATCGTATCAATACCGGAATTGTAACTTTCTTTATTCTTGAAAGAAAGCAGATTTCCGGCATGGATGTTACAATTTCGACCATGCCGGTTTTGAAAAATAGAAACACAATGTTTCATATAGATTCATCAATATATTATGTTCTAAGCCAAAAACAGATGAAATCAACATCTCAAAAATTTAGCAAAGACTAGATTGTTTAACGAACCACATGTAAAGTTAAGATGTTCCAAACCGAAAACAAATGAAACAAAGATTTCAAAGTTTAGCAAGACACACACATAAACATAAACCGACATTAGATTGTTTAAATACATATCTAATACTATAAAAGAAACAGTAACAAACATCTTAGATCACTCGGTCCTTGGCTTCTTGTGAGCCCTCTTTTTCTTTGGAGTCCACAAGTCCTTTGCATTTGGATCTCTAATTTTGTCTATCTTCTCATCAACTGTCTTCATTTCTTCTGGGGTCAGCACCTCTCCTTTCTTGATCTTGCATTTAAACCAGTTTCCCAATTTTCCTAGCCGCGAACGCTGTTGTTATATATTTCCATTAGTACGTTATAAGTTTATAAGTTTATAGGTATACATTCAAACGATAGGAAGTGAACCAGAATTACGTACCAACAAAAGGAGAGTCTTTTCAAGTACGGGCACAGTAGGTTTTGCAAGAGTTTCTTCTTGTGGATGCACTGTTTGGTTGGCCGGGCATACAATATAAGGATGTGAGTACCTCCGATGACCTCTGAAGTAGCCTGGTTCCGACTCATAACCATTTTCCGCAAATTCCCAACCAGCCCTGTCCAATTGTTGTTCTTCCCTTTCATTCCAATGTGAAACTACAGGAGTTGGTTTGTAAACTACCGTATCGTATTTGTTCCGATACGCATTGAGGTAAGACATGAGAGAATTTGGCATCAGATTCACCCTTAAGTGTTTTTTGTTTGTACCCAAGTTGGCGCATCACACGGAGAGGGTTATGCATAACAAATCCTTTTGGATGAAACAATGGTCCGTTGTAAAACGCTACATTGTCATGCCTTGGAAAGTGAACTCCTCTTTCGTTCTTATATGGGTCAAACACAACATCTTGGACAGCGATAGAGTCCAAAACCTCCCTCATGGTGAGTAACGGAGTTACATTATTGGGCTTCGATTTATTGTCGAAAACGTATTTCTTGGCTATAGGAGTTTGTGGATCTAAACCATGCGTTCACGACTCCAAATATTTGTACTCATTGAACAATGTTGGGAAGTGTTCATAAGCCCACACCTACGCAAATGAAAGATCGTTCCAATGAAATGTATGTATAAGAAGAGAACTAATTGTAAAAAAAAAAAAAACTAGTTCACCTTACCTGTAATACAGTGAAATTCCCATTAAATTGACGGCAAGTGGCCTTAGAAGATCTACGCATCTTCGCCAAAAAATGTGCCAAGAAAGCAGCGCCCCATGAGTAATCATGAACCTCCTCCAAGGGATCCAAGTATTGTAAGTTGTTCATATGCACCAAGTTACCATTAGAGTCAGGGAATATTGCGATGCCCAAGAGGAACAAAAGATAAGCGGCGGTAGTTTGTCAATTTGTTTCGGCATTCAAATCCTTGCCCATCGTATTCCCAAACAACTGTTTGAGCTTTACGACTTTAATAGTCTTTGTCATGGTTTTCTTTTTCATGTACATATTTGCTTTTGTCGTTTCCTCATCCCAACCAAACAACCTTTTAGTCAGATCATATATCTTGGACCATTCTAGGCTCTTACCGTCGTCATCTTTGTTAACGGATTTTCCTCGGATCTCTAAACCCAATATTCTCTGGACATCTTCAGGGATAATGGTCATCTCGCCAAAAGGAAAATGCATAGTATCAGTTGAAGCATAAAACCTCTCCAAGAAGCAATTTGCCGTCACTTGATCAGTGGCCACATAGTATTCTACAGCTGGATACAACCCAGATGCTCTTACTGCCGCTTGAACCTCCAGACACTCCCCTTCCAAATCCCATGTATCCATTTGTTGATGGCGGCAAACACGGAAGGCTTTCTTGTGGTCCTATAAAAACACACCAAACAAACATTCAATTCACCTGATCATATATAAACAATATAATAACTAGATGCAAACGTCTTACATAAGTTGAATAGATCAAATGATCCCAAGAGTCCTTGTAGTCAAATAAAAGTTTGGGATGTCTCGGCTGACCCCAGTGTTTGCCATCACTGCGTTGTGGAATCATGTCATATAGTTTTGGGAGGTGCTTTGGTGGCTTCTTTCCATCTTTGTCATCGTCTTCAACTCCAGGTTGTCCTAAGCCATGTGAGGATGATCCACCCGCCGCATCAGGAGGTACATAATTCTCCCACTGAGCATCATCATCGCGCTTGCGTCTCCCTCCTCCGGGGGATTGTCCCGGATCGTGAGCTTACGACGTTCCGGATCATATCTACTACGTCGAGATCGAGAAGACTTAGGTTTTTCTTCATCAATAGCTTTTCCCTTTCCTTTCTTCATTTTTGGAGCTTTTGACCTACCAACAAAATGAGTTTTTTAAAAATATGGAAACAGATTTCCGGCATGGTAAATGAACATAACGAGTATGCCGGCAACAATCCCGGCATTGTATACTTAATGAGTTCTACGCCGGTTTACCAGTCCGGCATCTTATGTAAATTAAATACCATGCCGGTAAACAGCGAATTGTCTACAGAGATTTTAAAAAATGAGGAAAAAGATACCGACATGGTCGATGAACCTAACGAGTATGCCGGAAAGTATCCCGGCATTGTATACTAAATGACTTCCATGCCGGTTATCCAGTTCCGGCATCTAATGTGAATGAAATCAAATGCCGGTATTAAGATTATTATCTACAGAGATTTAACAAACTAGGTTAAACAATACCGGCATGGCTAGTGAACAATACGATTTTTCAGGGTTTTTCTAATAACTTGCATGCAATAAAAGGGGGATATAAACTAAATAGGAATTTCAATTCACTCAATATTGGAAGTTGAATTCACTCAATTAAATTTCAATTCACTCAATTGAATTTCGATTCACTCATTTCACTAAATAGGAATTTCAATTCACTAAGAATGCTTCAATAAACATAGACATCACTTACCTCATCATCTCTGTTATTTCCTCATCATCACTTATATCTTGTTCAATAGATGCTTCTGATTTCGATTTACCACGAGGATTAGTTTTTGGTTTTTCAGGAGGTTTGCGAGGACCCATTCTTATTTGGGTTTGAAGAATTGAATGAGTTTGGTTTGGAAGATGAAACCAGATAATGGAGTTTAGGGGTTCTACAAGTTCTCTTGGAATTGCTAAGTGAAAAAAAAAAAAGAGATGGAACCGTTTCCATTTTATGTATTAATGGTGTTTGTAAATCAAATAAAGAACCAAATAAATGGAATGTGGCGGTTACAATGGGGGATAATTGGTGCGACAGATTACAATGGAGAAGAATAAGGAGTTAGAGTTAGTTTTTTTTTTAATTATAAAAGGTAACAAGCTTGAGTAATTCCGACACCAGATAAATGCTACATTTAACGCCGGAACACTATCTTGCTACATTGAACGCCGTAACACTATCTTGCTACATTGAACGCCGGAACACTTATGTTTAACGAGCCACCACAAGGTTTTAAGCAAACAAACCGACCCTAATGGCCTTCATATTAATAGTAAGGAAATAAACTAAAAACATTAAACACATAAACAACGTAACAGTCAAAATGAAACAGCTCAAGCCAATTGCAACTAACATCAGTTCTCGGAACGAGATTCAAGAAACAAAGCAGCTTCAAAATGCCTAAAAGGCTCTTTGAACCACTTGAAATATGCTTCCTGAGCTTCATACCTATCCCCTCTATATCTTGCAAGAAACTCGTTGTATTTACGACATAATTTGATGAGTGCAGTTGTTCGATTGCATATAACAAGATCACTGCATTCTATTATGCGTTTCTTACAGTTCAACAAGTTATTCATTGAAGAACCAGTCCTAACTAGACCCCAAAAAAGATCCGAAGGGCGTTGATCTTGCGGCAAATCCGATACTATGTAGTAGTTTTTAATCCACTGGGTTTCTTCCTCAACATCCGCTTCTAACTTATCTTCTTTTTGACGTTCATCCGCTCCCTCAACCACCGCTTCAATCTTAGCTAGTTTTTGACGATAATGTTCAAGCTTTGCTTCCTCTTTTTTTTCTCTTTTCCTCTTTACTATCTCTTCTTTCATTGCGGTTGACTTGGTGGTTTCTTCAGTCCTTCTTAGTTTTTCTAGTATAGTGGCAACTGAGTTGGTGGTGGTTGATGATTGATTTCCCATCGCGATTGCACAATATGTTCCTCATACGTTTTTCTTTTTCGAGGGAATTGATGAACTTGGGAGTTGGTGATTGATAATCCATCATAGCGATGTGTTGGAGATAACGTTTTTTTTTTTTAGGTATCAAGTGCAATGGGTGTATCCATTCCTTTAAATAGATGAGGACATAACGGATCTTTTCCACTTTATCATCCCGGCATTGTCAGTATCTTAGATCCGATGTCGGGATATGGTTTTTAAAAAATAGCCCTTAGGCATTGAATGTAATTTTCCGGCATTGAACGTAGGAAGTTCGATCATGTTAGGGATATTTCCTTGACACACTAAAGTTCATCTATGCAATGCCGGAACATGGATTATTTTAGACAGTATTATAACACTTGGTCCCGACATGCATATGTATACAATATCTATGCCGGTATTCTGATGGTATTGTATTATGTTAACAAAATAAAATAAGCCGGAACTATAATTTATTTCAAATGTAATCCTTGTCGCAGGAAGCACGAATGCACTTAGCACGTGCATCAAGCCTTTAAACCACTTGGTGACCCAAGTGGACGAGTTATAGTCTCGTGAGGGTTTACATAGAGATGTACCCACAAAACCTTACGAAATACCAAACCGAACACCCGAAAATTCAAACCAAATACCCGAAAAAACTAAGCAAATACCACTAAATTATCAATCTTCTTAAGAAGAATCCGTCTCCGATCCACCCAGCTGGTGGTACTCCGTGACTTTGGTTACAATATGGTTAACGTTGGCTTCAAACATGAATGGTTCTCCCTTTTCTTGCAAGTAACGCGTTTTCACGGCTTCATGCTACAAAAACAACACACAAACTTTGTTTGTTACATAAAATTGCAAAAGAATAGATTGTGTCGAATTAATCATAAGGATACTTACGAGTGTTGAGGGGACAATCTATTGTGGGTAGCGTGGTCGATCCGGTGTTTCATTTTTAGATACTCAACCACCGCATTTAAGATGATGTCCTGGCGTTGCTCGATTTGTTGAGCAGTTCTTCCTTTCGGGTTACCGTAATCGTGAATAAACTTGTTAAAAATCTTCAACCACATGGAATCCCGCGTGTTGTTATCTATAGTTGAAGGACAAGTTTCGGCGTACCATGCTTGGGTGATTGCTAAATCTTCCTCGGAGTCAAACGATGCCATTTCTTGTACGTGGGATTAGGTACTATACTAAGCTATTTATAGATGATTTTGCTTGGGTTTAGGGTTTTCCTAAGTTAAGAGTCTCAAGGATATATATAAAAACACACGATTTTGGGCATTTGGGTCCAAGTATTGGCTCTCTTTATATAGAGAAAAACCTCAACGGCTAGTATTTTTGAAATCACCCAAACTACCGGCATCACAATAATTGTAAATTTGAAAGCCGGTATAAAGTAATTTCTTCACAGAGATTAGGCCAAATTTGCAACCAAATCCGGCATGGTTTTGAAAATATTTCTAAATGCCGGTACTTTATTCCGGCACTCAATCTTTAATAGCGACTATGCCGGCATTTGTTAAATTCAAAAAAAAAAACGGCTAGTTTTTTGAAATATAAGACCGTTGGGGTTTCATTTCTATATAATACCCCCCCATTACTTTGTAAAAATCTACACAAACCACGCCCCAAATAACAAAAATCATTCCCTAAAGGTACCAAGCACGGTTAAAGCTTCAGAAGGGATGGGGGATTCGTCATCTACCTCTATTTGCAAAGTAAGTAGATTTACTAACAATATAATGTTCAATACTATGACGCATAACTAATATAATTTTCTCTTACAGAGTCATCATTGCAAGTGTCAAATTTGCAAGTCACCTTCTCATCTAGCCATGGATTGTCCCTTTATTTATTCAAAGTGTAGAAGCTGTGATGGCACACGCCGGTTTTGGATTGCAAAAACTGATGACGCTGAAAATGGAAGAATGTTTCTAAGGTGTTTGAACCACCCAAAGTGCGATCGATGAGTTTCAATGGTTTGACAAAGCTGTTGAACTAGCAGAGTCAAGATAAAACCACAAGGGCCAATGCAAGCCTATTGATGGGTGTGATGGGTGTTATATGAAGGGAAAGGAATATGTTGAAAGAGAAGAGGAACCGGTTAAGATAGTCCTCGACACCGAGATTCCAGACGATCTCTTCGAAGATATACGCGAAAGATTTAAAGGCTCCGCAATTGTTGAAAAGGGTTGGAAATAGATTATGAGATCCTCTATAACCAAATTTAATCCATTCCATGTCGTTATGTATGTTTTAATTTAATTTTCTAATCCAATGTAATGGATTACTTAGGAATGAATTAAGAAAACGTTCGTGAAGAACTATCACTACAGAGTTAGGCATTGAATCAATCAAGATTAGAGTGCCGGTTTTGTAACCAAAATGAAATTTAAAAAAAAATACAATTCCGGCATAGATTTAGATAACGAATCCACGCCGGTACCTTCATATATCTATTCAGGAACATGGAAATTTTAATCTTCATATACAGGTATGGTTTTATACAACAATTTCTATGCTGGTATCAGTGACCGGCATAGAATCGTTATAATATTTCATGCCGGAACTTGCAAATATAACAATTCAATACAAATTTAAATTTAAACATGTTCAACCTAACAAAAACAAACTCGATCGTGCTTAAATGTTCTTAACCCACGAATCATAAACCAAAAGCAAACCAAACTTTAAAGAGTAAACCATGAGTTACAAACAAAAACAAGTTAGAAAATCCTCAAGACGTAACAACCACCATCCAAATGAAAGAAACACAACTGAAGAGCTAATCACTCGGTCCTTTGCTTCTTTTGGGCCACTCTATTCCTCGTTTCCCCGAACAAATCTCTTGCACTATGGTCGGTTTCTTCAATTTTATCAAGCTTTTCCACGACTTCCTTCATCTCTTCAAGGGATAACACCTCTCCTCCCGAGTACTTGCAACCTAACATATTCTTCAACTTGCCAAGACGCGTGTAAATAATTAATAGGGGGCGCTAGTTTCACACATACAACACATAATTAGTATATATATGCTAATATAAAATTATGTGTACATTTAAAGAGTAAGCAATTAACAATACTTACTAGCAATCCAATGGTCTTATTAAGTTGGCTCGTTGTAGGTGGTGCCTCTATAGGAGTTGGAATGGGAGGGTTTTTCTGGGGTGGAACTTGGACATCTTCAGGCCGCACAACAAGTGGATGTGACCATTCCAAATAATCAAGAATGTAGGTTGGGTCAGCTTCATCACCGTTAGTTGCAACCTCCCAATTAGTAGTATCAACCAAACGACGTGGTTCCCTATCCCTCCAGTGTGTTGGTTCGGGAGTTGGATCATACTCTACCCTCAACCTTGTGGAACTTGACATGCAACGAGAATAATCAAGAAGGTACCTTTCAAGAGAAATTTGTCATGATACTAGGTAATTTCTTGAATCCAATTTGCCGCATCACACGTCGAGGATTAGCCATAACGTATCCCTTTGGGTGGAACAAAGGACCTTGGTATAATGCAACGTTATAAAACCAAGTGTATTGACGGTTATCTCTAGCCTCCTTGTAGGGGTCGAACACAACATCCTTGGTAGTCATCGCGTCAAGAGCCATTCTCATCTCTATCAGTCGACCATTGTTACCGGGCTTCAGATGGGCGTTGAACTCGTATTTCTTTGCTCTAGGCTCCTGGGGGTCAACATCTGGATTAAACTTCAAGAAGGGGTGGTCCTTGAACAATGTTGGGAAATGTTCATAAGCCCACACCTATACAAATTTGAAATAATACATATAAAAGTCAGTAAATTTTGTTTCTAAATACATGATAAGGATACACGTGAACAATATAAATAAAAACATAAGTTTAAAAACAAAAGTACCTGGAGTAAAGTGAAATTCCCAACGAATTGGTTTGTAATCGCCTTAGAGGCCCTTCTCATCTCCGCCATCAAATGTGCCATTGCCACGGTGCCCCATGAATAGGTAAAGACCTCGTCCAACGGATCCAATCTTGAAGGAAGTTTGCACTAACCCTGTTGCTACTAGTGTCAGGGAATACCCGAGTGCCCAAGATGTATAAAAGGTACGCAGCAGCTGTATAACGAATCTGTGCGGGTCCCATCCATCCCGCGTACTTTTTTTCTTTGTGTTTTCAAACTTCTTCTTAAGCGTGGTCGGTTTGAATGTCTTTGTTCTACTAACCTTAGATACATAGAAGATTTCCTGAGACTCTTTGTAGTCCCAACCAAACAACTTGTTAGTAAGCTCGTGCAACTTCGTCCATTCTAGCTCAAGGTCACCTCGTTCTACAATTGATTTAGGTAATATCCAACCCTAGAATGTTCCGAGCATCATCCGGGATCAAGGTCATCTCTCCAAACGGAAGTGCATGGTATCGCTTTCACCATGATACCTTTCAACGAAGCAATTGAATGTGACAATATCCGGCTTCACATAATTTTCAACCAAAGGATATAGACCCGATTCCTTTACTATTGCTTGGACATCATCATGCTCTAGAGACAAATCCCAATCAGGGCTGCGGCTTGGTTTGACAAACACGCACAGACCTTCTTATGATCCTACAATCAATAGATAATACGATTAAGAGATCTTAAGAGATTTTGCATAAATACAGTACATATGCACGACATAGAAATTCTTATATAGGTCTGATATATAGTACGAGCCCATGAGTGCTTGTAGCCAAATAGAACCCGCTGATCAAAAGAAGCCGCGCCCCAAATTTCACCGCGTTCAAGGTCGGGTATCATGTCATCAACATGAGGAAGGTGCGAACCTTTAACTTTTACTTTGCCTTTGCCTTTCGCCTTGCCTTGTGTGGGTTGTTGACTTGGACCACCTTGTTCAACTACTCCTTGGCTTTGGTTTGCTAATTAAGTTGGATCAATCTCGTTGCCTTCCTTCTCACTTTCCTCTTCGTCTTGCTCATCTTCCTCATCTTCCTCCACAACAGCTGCAGTAGGTTCCCGAATTGCAAGAATACTACGATCACGACCACTTTCCAAAATATCCCCTCTTGTCTCAAAACCCAAACGCTTTTTGTTATTCCCTCGAGGAGGCAGAGACTGAGGAGTATCAAGACCATCCTTCCTTTTTTTCTTAGTCACTGCAGCTTTAGCTTTTCCTTTGTTACCGGCCTTTGCTTTGGTTTCCTTTGCTTTAAATCTATTTCAAAATAAGCACTAGCTTTCATTTCTAATACCGGTATAAAAACAAATAACAGACCATGCCGTGAGCTAGTTCCGACATGACCTTATAATAAACTTCCATGCGGGGTTAAAGTGCCGGCCTTTATAAATAAATGTCGAGGATGCCGGTATAGTGTAGGAATGTTCCTGGATAACTAAACACCACTACCGACATTTACGTATAATGAACATACATGCCGGATTAAAGTACCAGCTTACATAAGTAAATGTATTGGATGCCGGTACAGCCTTTGAAATTCCTGGAAACTTAACACGACTACCGGCATATCAGAATAACAAGATTTAATGCCGGGTTCAAGTACCGGCCTACTAAATAAAATGTTGAAGATGCCGGAAGAAATTCTAAAATTCCTAGATACTAAAACTAGTGTTCCGGGATGAATTATAAAATACAGTTTATGCCAGTACAACGCACTAAACCCTATTTTTTTTATGTATACCGGCGTGGTCTTCAACCTAGATTTAGTGCCGGTACCTAGTTACGGCGTGGTATTCATCCTAGATCGCATGTAGGGTTTAACTACCAGTGCGGTATTCAAACTAAATTGAATGCTAGGAACTTCGTAAACTCTAAATTTGCAGTTAGGGTTTGCGATTTGGACCTAAACCCATAGCTACAAATCGAGTGAAACACTAATTAAACAGTTCAAAATAACTAACCTTCTCACAGAAGCCATCCTTGCTAGTAGTTCATCGTCTGATAACTCTGCTTCTTTGTCTTCTTCCTCGTGAGCAATCAAATCAAGTTTTTTTTTCAATTTCTGTTGAGCAATCGCTCTTGGATTCGATTGACTTGGGTTCGATTGGGAAGTTGTTTTCTTCCGTGGAGGCATGGTTATGTTTCGGGTAGGTTAATCGACGAAGAAATTTTTGATTTAACGATTAATCGTCGATGAAGAACGAACGAAGAATGATGAAGAAGATGAAGAATTTTTTTTTCAAAACACGAGTATCTTGGGGTATAACAAATGGGGGATACTGATTTTGTGTTTGGGAATTGATTTTAAGTTTTTTAGTTTTTTGGGAGGGTATAACAGTCTTTTCATAAGTTATTTTTATTAATCTAAGGGTGTTTTAGTATTTTCATACCCAAAAAACACCCCTTAACAGGCACCTAAGGTTGGGGGAAGTAATTCATATCCCCCAATTAGTTTTGATATCCCCCAATTGCGCGTTCTTAATTAAATATTAATAGATGAACATTTTCATTCACAAACAAAGCCCAAATTAGTCCTTAGGGAGAGAAAATAATTTCATCGGCCTTCGGTGTAGAGAAATCAAAGCCTGTCGTTGTGTATTCTGGAGCAAGATAGACCATAGCAACCCTTCCCTTCATTCTAGATTAAACAATGTCATCGACCAGGAGTGTGTAAGCCAAAATCCAGGAGTGTTGAATTTCTGATTTTTGAGAACTTTCTCAGCTGGTAAGTTTTGGCGAACTAGAGATGGCTTGTTCACTTTGTTCCCATGTAAATACTCGATACCTACACAATAATACATGGATATCAACTTCAGTACAATGCTGGGTTTCCAATATACTTCGGTACAAATAATAGTACAGAGGGGTCGTTTATACACAAATTCTACCCAATGCCTCCATAGAACTCTTACAAATGAAGTACTTAAACTGGTTTTACAAAATATGCATTTTTAAATACATAATTCAAAAGCACCTAAAAACTTGTGAGTTAATCCACCATCTCTTAGTAAAGGTCATAACTAACGATGATGAGTATGCACAATTGGTCTTTGTTATAACTCATACACTCGAGAAAATAAGGGACAAGACGAAATAAAAATGACCTTTGGCAACAAAGTTTTCATGTCTCAGTAGGTCAGTAGATTCAATCCTTTTAAGAACTCAACTTCTTCAGACTTACAGGTTGTCTTGTATACATTTTATAGTAACAATAGATCCATCTTTCAGAATCCCGTAGAAAATTGCTGAAAAATTGCTTTTGCCCAATAAATTCACATCAGGGAAGTACTTTGTTGCAGGTAGTCTATCACAAAATAAGTCTTGGTAGTGAGCAATGTCAGGTAGTCTATCCCACTTCTAGACTAACTCTATCTAGTAAACATATAGTGATAAAATGCAACAACCCTTCCTAAAACTTAACCATGATGTTTATTTGATACAACCCTATGTCATGGTGTCATGCAGCATACAAAAGAAACATAATTTATGCATTAATATAGAAAAACATTTAAAAAGAGTATACCATAGAACGAGGAGCAACCACTGACATCATACTAAGATCCGAAACCCTTTTTTTTATATGACCATCTGAATCATCTACCCATTTTAATTTAAACAACTTTTTGAATAAGCTACCCATTCTAACTTATACAACAATCAGACCAACGTTACCAATTTAATTTATATGACCGTCGTAGTCTGGTACCCAATTTATTAATTATTTTATACAACCAAAATGATATGTGTTTATTCTTCGTGTCATTTGTTGTGAAGAAATGTTATGATATTACCAATCCCTCATTATGTCCTGCTATATCTCCAAAGACAACCGGGCCGATACTCGGACTAACCGATCATTGGTATTTTAATTCCAATCACATCCCATAAGTAACCGATTATTCGAAAATGCAAACTTTACCAGCAGAAACTAAAAAGGAGGTCAACGAATATGCCTACGAGGATACCAGGTCAGTCCAAAAAGGGATAGAGAATATGAAATTTGGGTCACACAGCTCATTACCTTGGATCAAGACATTTTTGTTAGTGCAATGACACTTTGAATAACCAAATGATACACTTGCAACTTCACAACTGGAGACATATTTTTAGGAAACACTTAAAAAAATACCATATCATATTATTCACGTATGCACTAAGAAAATTTTGTATTTATGGGTTGCAGCAATTACAGGGACTGAAGACTAAAAAAGGGGAAAGATCTATTACATGTCATTAGTACAGTATGTTAGTAACAATATTACTAACAAATGGTCATTAGTATGTACTATCAGCAGGATATACTTACAGCAAATCCAAACTTGATGGGTCATAGTTCATATCATGTGGTTTCCAGCTCAAATCCTGCAATGGGAATTCGAAGTTAGAGTATACTAGAATCAGAGGTTGGTAAATAGGGGCAATGTTCACTAAATAGAAAGACGATTAAGTAGCATAAATATATTTTGAACCTCAACCCCGTTAACGCTCTTCACCGCGAAACGGAAAAGGTATTTGGATTACCGAAGTCGTACAACCAACAATTCAAATGTACAAACCATAAGGTGGTGGTCATGAGGTGGTCGTATATTTATAATCCATGCATCTTTTGATTCACCAAAGTTATAATCCATGCATCTTTCTATTTAGTGCCTGGTCCTAGTTAATGAATCAGTTACAATATATGTATCAATAAAAAGAACTATATGTAGAACTTCTACCATTTCAAATACCATATAAATTAACAAACACACACTTACAAACTAAAAATAGAAAAAAAAAATAACTGAAAAAAATGCAGATTATAGAACATATCGGTATCCTGATATGAACCTTAAGAAAATGCTCAAACACAATATGTGGTAACAATAATGAGATGTCTCATTTTTACTTTCGCGGAGAAATAACATCACAAACAGCAATGACTGGAAAATTTCAACCACATGGAAACCAAATATAACAGCTAGACAAACCAACCTAAGCCACTACACTACTACAAAAATATATGCAAAGCTACCACGGAACTCGAATTTAATATTTTATACATAAAAATAAGTATAATCAAATCCAATATAAGCTCAGCTAACTATTGAAATAGCTGAAGCTAACTTGAAATAGGTGGTTTACGAATCCATGCCTAGGTCCTTGTCACATCATGGGTCGTAAAAGTGAACCAGTAATCACCTACAATATAGTAAAACTATTTAAGTTCCATCAAGTTTAAGCTATTGTGGGAAACCTTAAGTCATCAGAAGATGACCATAGTCACCATGATCAAAGATAGGTTCAATCAAACATAATGCTGACCAGACAAATCCTCACATATAAAGATATTGGTGATCCATTGTAGCCTCCTTACACTGTAAGTGTTCATATAGGAAACACGCACAATTCAATTTTATCGTCTTGTATGTACTATGAAAAATACTCATGTGGGTACAATATTGCTGATTCTCTCATGCCTGTAGCTTTGAATTTGTCTCATGGAAACCAAACTACTCAATGTTACATAAACAAATATGAGAACTCACACCAGAATATACAAACCTGGAAATACATTTACCTGTAAATCAGATTGGACTATTGGTTTTGTCCAAACTTCCCAGCAATGTACACTCTGTAGTCTGTAGTCCTTGTCAAACAATTTCAAGGATAATTAGTATAACTTAGTTTCACAGACCACACAGTACCAAACTAAATGCGAAAAACACCCAAAATAATTAACTTAGGCTAATACCTGAATATGTAGACTAGATTTTCGATCAAAATAGAAAATGTTTATCACTTGAATTCAAACAGAATATAGGCATTAGTTACAACATCAAATGTAACCCTAATACATAATAGCTGATCTTCACTAGTTAAAGTAGATAGAGTATACCAACACAAGATAATTCCATAAGTTTCTTGTAACTTCACCTGGGGATGTTTTTTTTTTTCTTGATACTGAACATTTTAAAAGTTTTACATGGGTTGTTCTTGGAAACGCTTAATTTAGTATCTTTCGCACATGGTTTGATCCATTTTTCTATATCGTGTTCATCTTTATAGGATCGCAGTAATAAAGGATTAAATTAGGGTTTCTCCATCAAGCCTAACGATAACAGTGGCAAATTGGAGTTGTGTAGAGATCGGTATTTTGCTAATATACGGAAAAATACCTAGGGTAAGCAGGCTGTTGTTTGAGAGAAAATTTTAACCTTCGATACATCGTCCCATACAGCAATTCAGTACATGAAACCTATCCATATTATAAACCGTATTAGAAAGTAATCATGGTTTACTCCTATACACTTGTAAAAAACAAAACAAAACTTAGAAAAAATTGACGGACAACCGATTTTGTCCGTCAACTATGGTTGACTCAAAAGTTGGGAGTCTGGTTGGGAAAACCCAAACATTGGGATTTCTACGAGGATATCTCAATCTAAAGAAAACACCGAAGTATATCTTCTCCTCATCCCAGGTATTGAACCATTTTCTCTGTGTCTTGGGATATTCGTATTGTTCTTGTGTTCTTCATCCAAAAATGAAGATCCTTTACTATTCTCCGAGAAAAGTTATGAATATCTAATGTTAGATTAGATTTGACTTTATGAATTTCTATAGATTGGTTATCCTAATCTCATGTTAGATTAGATTTGATATACGGTTTTTTATAGATTTCATTTTAGGGTTTTTTTATAGATTGCTTATCCTAATTATAATTATATAATCTCATGTTAGATTAGATTTAATTTCAGAGGTTTTTATAGATTTGATTTTAGGGAGGTTGCTTATCCTAATTATAATTATTCCGCTCACCTTATTTTAGTATTCGGATTCCTTTTCTATTTTTCTGCCTTTGTAATTTTTTTCCCCTAATTTCTATTTCAGGTTAACAAACATTTGGTACCATTTAAGGATTTTGGTATGACATCAGGTGCGATACGACTTATATGATACTTTCATACTCTTATTATACACCTGGATTAAGGGTACTATTCAAATTCTTTTGATATTTTAGCACTATACAGCTTCTTCTGAATTTTATTTCAACACTTCAGGTAAATGACTGGAAAGTATTATATTAGGTAATCGTTTGTATCTTTGTCTTGGACTATGATGTGTTTGCTAGTGGCCTTAATCTTCTTTAGGATGAAAGTAAATTGTTTAAGACACCCACTGAAGTAGTTATGATTACTTAGATGTCATTTTCTTTTCTTTTGCTTTCAACTATTCTCGTTTGCCATAAATAATAATTGGGAGTGGACTGAGCAGCAAGAGTTTAATGTTCGCTCTGAATTTTACTTGAATTAGGCAAAATCCCTGCTGGTCATTAGAGAGCCAATACGGAGTGGACCACTGAGCTCTGTTTGCTGTAAATACAGGTTGCTATATATATAAATGTGTTTATTAGTTAATGGTAGCATATCCCGTCTAGTTTACTTTCACCCAGCTTTGATTACAGTACATGACATAAACATTAGTAAACTAGTTCCACCTCCTTTGAGGCATTGGGTACATAGCAACCCATCGTTACCTTGCCTAACGAAATTTCAGAATTTGGCAAGTTATGGTATATATGATCTGCCTGTCATGTATGACAAACCTAACCCTGTACTACGCATGATATTCTCTAGTTAAGAACAGTGAGTAACCATACTGCAAGAATATTTGGTATGTACTCTTTGCACGGTCATTG
Source organism: Papaver armeniacum (assembly GCA_023531295.1). NCBI lineage: Eukaryota > Viridiplantae > Streptophyta > Magnoliopsida > Ranunculales > Papaveraceae > Papaver > Papaver armeniacum. Next base: position 297,121 of record JAJJWW010013763.1, read on the forward strand.
TTACGGGTGTTTTGGCTTGTATCCTATTTTTATTTTTTTGTTTGTTTGTAGTGACTGTAATATTACAACTCGTAAATTAATAGTCAAATGATTGAGAACATTATCGGTATTATAACGATAACGGATCCCAAACGATGAGCACAGGTTGGTTTTCTGGCAAGAAACTCGATTCTCATCTGGATTAGCATTGATCCTGATTTGTTCTCAGATTATACTCGTATACTTATACATGTGTGCTATGTGCAGGAAGACCTTTATTAGTGCATGCATCTAAAGAGCCCTCTGCTGCACCACATCCTAAATCATACATGGAAGTATAATTGATTTGCTTTGCTAAGCCGTAAAAGAAAACAAGGAAAGCATCTGTTTAAGTATATCAATAATGGACTACTTCATTATTGATAGTCAGGTTATTGTAACGAAATAATGGTCTAAACTGCACTGATATGGTGTGATTGTTGTATATTGTAGTGCACAATCTTAACTTTTATTGGTTTTCATTTTCTGACACTTGAATTAGTGGATGTTGAAACAAATTTCTTTTTATTAATTTTAGTTTTATTAAATTTTTTTGTTGCTATATTTTTAAATTTTGCACATGTTTATGTGGATTTTGGAAAAAATCTAACAATGCGGTGGGTTGGGGAAGGTTGGTGTACATATCCAAAACACGGTGGGGGAGCAAAATAAATATATTTTTTTTCTTAATTACTGGCTAATTTGTTACACTAATATTTGTAAGAGATTTTACATACTTTTTAGAGCATCTCCAATGCAAGGGGTAGAGGTCTTAAATTAGTATGACACATAGGATTTAATACTTTTTTCACCAAAGTTTCATCTCCAATGCAAAGGTGAGGGTCATAGGTAAGATGACATGGCTAAAGTTGGGGTAAAGGAGAAAGTCTAAATAAGACTTTCTTCATGACCTTGGGTCATAAGTCCACATCATCTTTTGTGTCTAGATTTAGACAAAAAATGTAAGATAAGGCCCTGGGGATTGGAGATGGATTTTAGGTAGAGAACCTTTCTCTTTATTAGTTTTTGTCCTATAGTAAATGACCCACCACCAAAAGGTATAAATAAGACATCCACATAGGATGACCTTGACCTCTAGCATTGGAGATGCTCTTAGTGTGAATAAATTTATTAAAGTCACACTTATTAGTGTGACCACCCATGTGTAAGAAAAGAAAAACACCATATTTATTACACTTATATGTGTGACATTAAATAAGAAGTCACACATATTTGTGTAACAAATTACCCTATTTGGTGTAGTGGAGGTTAATTATTACTATTCGTAACTGGTCCAAGTTAGGACTATGATTTTGTATTGTATTAATATATAGAGTTTATTAATGTGAGGGAGGATCCTTGGACAAGCCTCGTATTAACAAGATTTGACGGTGCCTCTTAAACCGTCGATTATCAATATATTTCCGGTAGAGGCCGTAAAATGTGCCGGCCCGGCATAGATCAGCCCGCGAAGTCACGTGCTTAGCGTGTTGTGTGCTGGGCTGGGCTGTGCCAGAGATTCAGACGTGTTGTGCTGTGCTAAATGGCGTGCCGTGATGTGATGTGCCAGAAATTACCGTGATGTGTAGTGTTGTGGTGTGCTAGCACACTTATTTTATGTTTTCCAAAATAAATATTTTTGAGATATTTTAGTTAGTACATGTATTATTACAGAAATAAATTAGCATGACGAAAATAAAATGTCAGAAATTGGCTAAAACAATGATTCTTTTGTGTGAAATATCACTACGGGAAAAACAGTAATCTACAACCCCAAAAATCAGTTGTCGTACATATACGACAACGTTTCTCCATAGGTTGCATAAGGGGGGGTTGTAGAAAGTCCTCCAATCTATACAACTCTTCAGATGAGTCGTAAAGATAGTTGTGGTTTAGTCTTGTACAATGTTTGTTTCAGTTGTCAAAGTATTTCGAAACTTGATCTTAATGCCTAACACAACCCATACCTGGGTTGTGAAAATAACTCATACACTACTAAGTTGTTTGGGTTGTAGGACATTAAATCGACAACTATGGTTAAGAGTTGTATGACATCTCGTTGACAACAATGGGAAGAGTTGTATGACATCTCGTTGACAATTCTAATTCTGAGTTGTGGTACATATTGGATTTTAAAAAAAAATAAATTTTGAGAATTCAGATACAAAATTAAATCTGTAATACTTAAATAACCATCTATTTACCAGAAACACAATACATAAATTTGCTACTAACAGCTCAACTCTGTATTACAATATCACCGGTGCGCCAACATCTGCATCTCATTTTCATACTCGCAACCATAAGCATACATCTAGTTCAAACACATCTTATTCAATAACTTAATGCTACTACCTCCATCTCTGTCAGTCCCAATTCAAATAATTGTTTGTCTTCTAGTGCTAGCATTGTTGTTCTTTGGCGTGTCTTCTAGATTGTATTACTACCCTTTTCTTTGGGGATGGGGCCCTTAGTCTTGGCGGCCTTTCTTTTGCAACATAAAATGAGAACTCGGACACATTAGGACTCTTGTTTGTCCTTGTAGATATTTGAATAAGCTTTGCTTCAAGTAGCTATTTGCTAGCCTCTTTGCAGGTCTTAGAGCGACATAGGTGAATTCCTCCTCAACTCCTTTGCAGACTTCTTTAGATCACCTTTGCGGTCCCCTTCCATGAGAAACTCTGCCAAATCCTTAATCCTGTCAAGATAGAATAACATCAATATGAAACATAACTGAAAATGAAAAACCATGAGAAGATAGTAATGTAATCTAGAACTGAAAATAAAATTAAGAATTATTTTTTTTCATAAAAATATTGTGCGATTATAGGGAAACACAGCAAGGGGAGCGTAAAGATAAGCACACACTCGGCTACTTCTTGTTTTTCTTTGTTGTCACTAGGTAAATAAATAATACATTGATAAGGTACTGGCACCATGTGCTGTGCAGTAAGCATTCATATGGAACAATCTATGACACAAAGAACAAGAATAATCTACAATATAAAGCACAGTTTGTTTCTGAGTGGTGGCCATGATTTATTCTGGGCAAAGATAAATCTACGGTCGTGGTTGTGCAGACCACACCCATAACCCGCACGTGCGCCAAGGCTAACTTTGCCTATATGAGTGGTGGTCATGATTTATCCTTGGCAAAGATAAATCAAAGGTTGTGATCTCCGTGCCACACACTACAACACGTGGTGTTCATTCCAATATTATGAATTAAAAATGAATACTCAAGTCAAGATATTGAATTTTAAAAATTATAACGGGAGGTTCGAACTCATGACCTATTGTGTCATAAGAGTGGCCTCTAACCATTGTTCCACCTTGGTTGGAATTGATAAAAAAGATAAATCAATAGTGGTTATTTGTTCAACTTAAATATTAATTAGTATAAGTATTTTATTAATTAGTATAAGTGATTTGTCTAGAGAGAAGATAAATCTATGGTTATGGTTTGTTCAACTTAAATATTAATTAGTATAAGTGTTTTATTAATTTAGGAAACATTAATTTCTCATGATAAATGATTTATTAATTTTACATCATAAATATCCCTTAATTAATATTAATACATATCTCCATAAATAAGTAATAATTTTGATAAAAATTATTTCAATAGATATTAGTGGTGGTGGTGGTAGTAGAGGAAGAAGTAAGTGGTGGAAGCGGTGGAATGTGTTACAAAGTGGTGGAGGCGGTAACATTAGTTTTGGTGGAAGAAATAGTGGTATTTGGATGGTTTTAATGGCGGTGGTATTAGTTTTTTCTTTTTGAATCAAAAATAATAAATTTTTTACATGACGGGTAACATTGTATTGTGAAAAGTATAGTTGGTTGTTTTTGACACGATCAAAAAAGGCGGATAACAAATACTTTTGGGATGATACCAAATCATATAAGACAAAATGGTTGTTTTTGGTGCCTTTGCTATCTTTAGTAACCGTTCGTAAGAATGATTTTCAGTATTAACAAAAAACATATAGTTGAATAAATTAATTGACGACCTAAGTTTGTTAAATCTAAACTTTATACATGACGTGTGAGATTAAAAGTTATAAGTGTGCCCAATATTCTATGAGGGATGGAAAATGGTGGTGGTGGAGAAAGAAGTAATATCTGGTGGTTTGTGATCTTTGGCGGTTTGATGAGTAGTAATTGACTATGTTAATTATGTCTTTGCTACAAAAGGATAACACTATAAATTAGAAATGTGGTTGATCGTCTTAATGCTAATATAAACTTGGTTAAAATACATGAAAATTAAGAAGAAGAAAAAAACATTTGCATGTCACGTTATATAATAAAAATAACACTAAAAACTACATATTTAGTATCAAGGTTTCTCCGTCCAATAGATAAATCTAAGGTTGTATTGAGATCCCGTAAGCATAGGGCGAGTTGGTCTTGGATTTCGAATGATAATGAATATAATGAAAACGCTCCCTCTCGGTTTGTCCAATGAAAACCGAAACCTTCTAAAAAAAATAATCAATCGAACAACACTTAGATGGAACGCATCACCACCGTGTAAACTTCTTGAATTGCTACATATCAGTGAAATTTCTACAAATTAATGCGGTGATTTCCTCCTACCGTTGCGAGGCATGCAATTAAATCTCTAATAGTGATTTTAAAGGTATTTAATAATTATAAAATTCTCTTATAAGTTTTGTTTATGCAAGTATTGATTTAACTTGGGTTCTTTTATATTTTTGTGTTAAGTTGATGACTTTTAATTTGAATACATGTTTGGTTAACAAACTTTGATACATATAGGGTATTTTCTTTGTAGACTTGATGTTAGTCTCTCATTTTTCCCGTTAGCACATTGTTTCGATCCCGTATTTGTAGACATTATTTGACTAATATTGGGGTATTTGTTTAATCTCAAGGCCGATTAAACCCAATGTGTGTTGTATACATTGAAGGCGACAGAAGTTTGTGTCGGCTCTACCTTGAAACTAATAATTTTTCTTCGGAAGGTTAGTTGAATTTATGTAGATACAAATATCAATATGACTATGCTCTTTAAAACTCCAGATTACTTGAGTAACACTAGATGTGAGAACGTCATTCATGCACTACTTAGCATAGTTGGTGTGAAATCTTTTTATCCACGAATTTCTTCAATATTATGTTATCAATATGATTGAGAAAGAATCTTACACATGGTTTGATTTACTATTATAAGTTTATTTTTCAACTCACATGTGTATATCTCAGCCTTCCAATAGCCAAGGGTTCTTCATTTTTATAACTCTCACATTTGCAAAAATAAATAAATAGTTTTTATCTATAGTAGGGAAAATATTATGGGTTTTTGCTTCACTCCTTAGAGCCTTAGTTATCAATAATTTCGGAACAAATGTATTCATAAACATCATGGAGTTGGATTGGCAGTTTAGGTTTATGTCTTTGTTAGATGAAATATTCTTTTTTGAAGTTTGAAATTATGGTATGATGGAACAATAAATGGGGAAAAATTTTATTTCTTGTATTTTTTTATTTTATTTTCATGTTGGCACAACATTATTACTAAATCCAGATACTAAATTGGAATAACATGCTTAAGTAAAAAATAAAAAAGATCGGGTAACCCATTTTGTTTCCCAAAACCTATTTGAATATCAAAATAATTACTCACGAATAAAATGAAGCAAGAGAAATGTGAACAATATCGTATTAGAGACAAAACATCCCGTGCCGTTACGGCACGGGTTAAGATCTAGTAGAATTATAAAGTATAAGATAGAACCAAATAAATTTTCAATTATAACGAAATGAAGGAAAAGTGCAGGGCATTCTTAAGTATACCTGGATGCATCCAAGTTATGGATCAACCCATTTGCAGCTTTTCTTCGAAGCTTTCTTTGTCGATAGAGAGCACAAAACGGCTTTCATACAAACCTCGGGTCCTCTTCAAAAGAAGAAAGCATATGGAGTCTCCATTTCCCATTTTAGTCGATATTTCATCGCCAACTTGTCCATAACAGTACCAAGAGAAATATTTGAATCACTACTACAAGTATCTGAATCTTCAAAGAGATTGAGCGGCATTTTCACCATCGCTTGAACAATTAGAAAATTTACCAACACTTTCATCACCCCTTCTACATAAACCAAATCAACCAAGCTCGGCTGCGCCTGTGTTGCCTTCCTTGCCATATGATTTTTCACCGAATTCTAAATGAATTTCGGATGTAGATTCATATACGAAAACAACCACGAGGTCAAAGTTTGAGTGCATAAAACATTCATCTTTGATTCAAATTAAACAACCAATAGCTCTATAGAAAGATAACAATCTCCTCTACAATTTCCGTTAAGACATCATGACTCGAATCGGTCTCTAGCATACCTATAAAGGTCCATAAAGACGCCTACTAACGCAGATTACAAGCAATTTCCAGATTTCATAATAACTCTAAAACTATCAAAACTTAATCAATTCAACTCTAAAACAAGCAAAAAAATCTCTAAAGTTTGATAGTTCAATATATTTTAATCCCTACGTACATAAGAACTAAGGCAAATCCAAACACCTTACTCAACCCGGTTTGATTATAACTTACTTGATCCTCAACTTATAACATCCTTGAAAACAACACGAGGTCAAAGTTTCGGGTGCATAAAACATTCATCTTTTATTCAAATTAAACAACAAATAGCTCCATAGAAGGATAACAATCTCCTCTACAATTTTCATTTAGACATCATGGACTAAATCGGTCTCTAGCATACCTATAAGAGTCCATAAAGACGCCTACTCACCGCGGTTACAAGCAATTTCCAGATTTCGGCCTTGAAACTCCACCGAACTTTCCCTCGCTTTTGTTGGAGTTTATCTTTCTCTCTTCTCAACGAGTTTTAGCCTTGCAACTCCATAGAATTTTCACCAATTCGAAACCCATCTCAATCTAACCAATTGTAGCGACAACCCCAGCCACACGTATTCATCTAACAACAAATGAGTTTGAAATTGCACGGGAGTTCATTCGGAAATTATTCAAACAGTTCGTGTGCCATGATGCGGTGGTGTTGTCATCAGTCAAGGAAGCAACTTCTACACACTCCATTTCCCTGCAAAACTTGAATATAACACATACCCATCAGCCACAACAACAACAACCCAAATTCACCCAAATCAACCCCAATCTCTAGCATTTCTCCTTATCCTTGTTGGTCTCAAATGAAGCTCTTGAGCCTTGATATTGACTATCGAACCCATAGCTGGCAGTGATGATAAGCTTGGTCGACGGCAAGCTGAAACTGGTTGTAACAAGAGGGAGTCTTCTTGTTGTAAACTGAAATGAAAATTGGGTATTCACATGTTCAATTGGTTTATGAAAATTGAAGCAATTGAAGCATAGGAAACTTGGGTTAGGGCTGAATTTTTCTACGGTTAGAGATGTGAGATAATAGGTACTAGTGTTCTTAATTAGATATGGATTTGATGGTGAGAAGTTGCTGTTGTTGATTGTTACCGAGAAGAAATAAGGGGTTTTGTGTAATATGAATCAGAATCACCATTCTACCAGGAAAACGAAAATCCGTGAACCTTACCTGCAACAAAATCAAAAATCACCAGTTTATCAGATTCAGAAAACACATAGATTCAAAATCAAAATAAAATGAGAAGATTTTACCCAGTTCATCACCAGTTTATCAGATTATCAGATTCACCAGTTTATCTGATTCATAAAACACGATAGAATTGAGAGCAAGAGAATGAGATTTACCCATGATTGCAGTTAGGGATGAAGAAAGTTGTTCTTCTCTTTGGGTTTTTCTTTGGGGAGGCGAGGAGAGATGGATTGAAAGCTCTTCAGTGAATTAGGAGTCTCCGGTTTGATCCGTATGAGTGAAAGAAGAAATCGGTAGCATATTACGAATTGAAGTTGGGTTTCGTTTGATTTAGGGTTTGTATAAGATGGATCTGAGGTATTCGGTGTGATGATTTTCAGGAAATTGAGATGAGAACTAAGATGGGTCTTTTTTTTTTTGTTAAGTCGATTCAATCAAGAATGAAGATGAAGAAAAGGGATTTAGAGAATTAAAATGATCGACGGACCACGTTTCGTCTGATCCCCTCATGCGGATCAAGAAAAAATCTCAACGGTTGATATTTTATTTAGGATGCTCATGCGGATTGAGAGCAAGTATGTTTCTATTTATTAACACGAACTCATGTTTTCTGTTTGATTATGAACCTTCGACATGAAAAAAAAAAAAACCAAAAAAAAAAATATTAATAAATTTAGGACATTGTTATCGACATTCTGATATAAAAAAATCCAAAAACTGTATAAGAATGAATCGGGAAAATGAAAAATGAATTCGATAATTGGTGTGTTTCTTTGTGCTTTCTCTTTGTGTTTTTGTGCTTTCTCTTTGTGCTTTCGGTTTGAATTTCGACTAGTCGCATACAAATTATGAACTTATAAGCTTCGGGAGGGTTGTGACTTCAAACTTAGTACGAACTTTCATAAGAACGATAAATCCATCCATTTACGAGTAAGATTCCTTTGAATATTCCGCGAAACAATAAACCAACCCCTATTCGGCATATTGTATGCAAACCTTAGCTCCGAGATCGAAACTTGGCTGTCAAGTGGACTACTATAAGTCCGAAATTTCATAAGAAAGATGAATCCATCCATCTACGAGGTAAGATTCCTTTGGAATATTCCTCGAAACATTAAACCAACCCTATTCGGCATATTGTATGCAAACCTTAGCTCCGAGATCGAAACAGCCGTCCAGTGGACTACTATAAGTCCGAAATTTCATAAGAACGATGAATCCATCCATCTACAGGTAAGATTCCTTTGGAATATTCCTCGAAACATTAAACCAACCCTATTCTGGCATATTGTATGCAAACCCTGGCTCCGAAATCGAAACCTGACCGTCAGTGGACTACTATAAGCTCCGAACTCGTGAAGAACGATGAATCCATCCATCTACGCTGTAAGATTCCTTTGGAATATTCCCGAAACATTAAACCAACCCTATTCCGGCATATTGTATGCAAACCGGCTCCAAATCGAAACCCGACCGTCGGTGGACTACTATAAGTCGGAACTTTCGTAAGAACGATGAATCCATCCATTTGCAGTGTAAGATTCCTTTAGAATATTCCACGAAACAATAAACCAACCCTATTCTCGGCATATTGTATGCAAACCTTAGCTCCCGAGATCGAAACTGGCCGTCGGTGGACTACTATAAGTCCGAAATTTCATAAGAACGATGAATCCATCCATTTACGGGTAAGATTCCTTGAATATTCCACGAAACAATAAACCAACCCTATTTCGGCATATTGTATGCAAACCTTAGCTCCGAGATCAAACCGGCCGTCGTTGGACTACTATAAGTCCGAAATTTCATAAGAACGATGAATCCATCCATCTACGGGTAAGATTCCTTTGGAATATTCCTCAAACATTAAACCAACCCTATTCTGGCATATTGTATGCAAACCCTGGCTCCGAAATCGAAACCTGACCGTCAGTGGACTACTATAAGTCGGAACTTTCGTAAGAACGATGAATCCATCCATTTACATGTAAGATTCCTTTGAATATTCCACGAAACAATAAACCAACCCTATTCTCGGCATATTGTATGCAAACCTTAGCTCCGAGATCGAAACACAGCCATTCGTGGACTACTATAAGTCCGAAATTTCATAAGAACGATGTAATCCATCCATTTACGGAGTAAGATTCCTTTTGAATATTCCCCAAACATTATTCCAGACTACCCTTATCGAAATAATTAAAGTAAATGTTCTGATCAGAAAATGACCATATTACCCTTATTGGAAAAAAGTGCAATAAATATTATGGAGGCAGTGAAATTGACCATACTACCCTTATCGGAAATAAGTAAAGTAAATGTTACCGATTGTGAAAATGCCCATATTACCCTTATTGGAAATAGGTAGAGTAATTCTTACATACTGTGAAAACGACCATATTACCCTTATTGGAAAAAATGCAATAAATGCTTTGGAGACAGTGAAAATGACCATACAACCCTTATCGGAAATAAGTAAAGTAAATGTTACCGATTGTGAAAATGACCATATAACCCTTTTTAGAAAAAGTGCAAAAATATTACGAGCTGAGGAAAATGACTATACTACCCTTATCGAAATAGGTGAAGTGATTCTAACAGATTGTGAAAATGACCATATTACCCTTATTAGAAAAAGTGCAATAAATATTACGGAGGCAGTGAAAAATGACAGGACTACCCTTATCAAAAATCGGTAAAGTAAATATTACGATCGAAAATGACCATAATACCCTTATTGGAAATAAGTGCAATAAATATTATGGAGATGTGAAAATGACCAAACTACCCTTATTGAAAATAAATAAGGTAAATATTATAGACTGTGAAAATGACCATATTACCCTTATTGGAAAAAAGTGTCACAAATATTATGGAGACTGTGAAAATGTCCAGACTACCCTTATCGGAAATAGGTAGAGTAAATATTACAGACTGTGAAAATGACCATATTACCCTTATTACCCTTATTATGGTCATTTTCACGATTGTAATATTTATTCTAATTTTTTGATAAGGGTAATATGGTCATTTTCACGATCTCCATAATATTTAATGCGTGTATTTCCAATAAGGGTAATATGGTCATTTTCACAATTTAACATTTACTTTACTTATTTTTGATAAGGGTAATATGGTCATTTTCCCAGTCTCCATACTATTTATTGCACTTATTTCTAATAAGGGTAATATGGTCATTTTCACAGTCTCCATAATATTTATTGCGTGTATATTCAATAAGGGTAATATGGTCATTTTCATAGTGTGTTAGATGAAGACAGATTTTATTTATTGCACTTATTTCCAATAAAGGTAATATGGTCATTTTCACAGTCTGTAACATTTACTTTACCTATTTTTTATAAGGGTATTATGGTCATTTTCACAGTCCGCGTAATATTTATTGCACTTTTTCCAATAAGGGTAATATGGTCATTTTCATAGTCTGTAACATTTACTTTACTTATTTTCGATAAGGGTAATATGGTCATTTTCCCAGTCTACATAATATTTATTGCACTTATTTCTAATAAGGGTAATATGGTCATTTTCACAGTCTGTAATATTTAATTTATTTTTTTCGATAAGGGTATTCTGGTCATTTTCACAGTCTCCATAATATTTATTGCATTTATTTCCAATACGTGTAATATGGTTTAATTTCATTTTTTTCATTTATTTCAACTCATCTCACCTGAGCCTTATTCTTTTTTTTCATTTATTTTTACAACTCTTATAAGGGTTGTGATAGTAATAATAAAAAAAATAGGACAAAATTACCAATATTGAGAGGAAGGAATAATGGTTAAGGGATTGTGCTAACACCTAGTAGGCTTGTGTTCGAATCTCTCAAACACGATTTTTCCAAAAGGTAATTTTTTTTGTCTTCAACAACCCTTACAAGTGTTGTCGTAGAGTTATTCACTACCTTAACGAGAGGAGTTGTTAAAGTCTAAAGGTGGTCACTACTCTTTTCACAAAAACGTTGTGATTTTGATTCTCATCACGACTCTTTGTTCCTCTTTGGTCCTTAGAGTTGGACGTTTTTATACTTTGACAACCTTTGTTTGACAAAAGTTGTAAAACATACCACCTTTCACAACCTTAAATATACTGAGTTGTGAATTCTGATTGTAGATTACTGTTTTTCCCGTAGTGTATGCATCAAATGTGATGTATTTTGTAGTATTTTACGCGTGACGTGGCGTGCTTTCTTCGGGTGCCGTGTCGTGCTGTGTTGTGCCGCGTGTTGTGCCGTGTTGATGTGCGTATTTTTCTGGCACAACACATTAAACAAACGTATTGTGCTCGTGCAGGGCCGGTCACGTGCTGTGCTCGAATTTTAACGTGCTATGCTGTGCCATAAACGTGTTGACTCGTCCCAATTTACACGTCTAATTGAGAGTATAGATCATCTATTCTCAAAAGAGTTATCTGGGTCATAAGACTTATGCCGACGACCCAAAATTAATAATAATATCTCGAAGATACTTTTCTGTCTCTTTTTCTTTTCCTTTCATCATAGTATACAAATCATCTCTCATCATGTTTTTTTTTTTTTTTTTTTTTTTTTTTTTGATAAAGATGTTGTTTCTTTTGAACATGGACTAATTATTGTGGAGATCTATGAGTTAATCAATATTTGATAGTTTTACGGATAAAGAGGTTTTTATGTCTTATTCGGTGCAATCTTCTTCTTTTGATTATGTCTTGTTCTTTATTCAACTTCTAATCATTCCATATTATAGTTCTAACATGTTTTAATTTTGATCTCTTTTAAAACTTTAATTTCTTTCCTCTTGATTTTTGTTTTTGTTTTATCTTTTTCAGTTTAAAACTTTAATTTCTTTCCTCTTGATTTTTGGTTTTTGATGGCTAACTAATCTCCTGCTTTCTTCACTGTGTGTTAACAAATTGTGTAAGTTTCAAGGTGAAAATGGCGTTTGCCCATAAGATGTTTGTCGCACGGACAATTGTTCCTGTGTTTTTGATAGTTTTAGAGTTTGTTGTGGTTGATTATATGCTTGTTGAAGCTAAAGAAGTATCCATTATTTCCATTACCAACAGTGCAATTCAAGCCGATTCCCGATTCAGCATTGTTTCTGCTACTGGTTTTTTTCAAATTCAAAAAGATAGATTACGTGGCGTTCAATTCTCTCACCATCGTAAATGCCGCTTCAAATTCAAAAATCAGTTTCCCCCTTATCGCCTGTCAATCAACCTCAGTCAACTTTCCAATTTTCATCCCGATTTCCATTCATTGAGTATATCTTATATGCCGAGTATACAGCAGCAAAATTATGGTATAGACGTTAATTATCATAACCCTAGTCCATTAACCCTAAAGTTTTATAAACAACATCATCGTACTGGAGACAACTACAATTCAATCAATTTCCGAAAAATGACAGAAATTCCTAAGGAAACAGTCACAGATCTTGCTGAGAAATTTCAGAGCGCAACACTTGAACTTGGAAATGCTTCGGAAGCCATTGTTCATCACTATGAATCTGAAGGAGAAGACATAGAAGAAAATCAATGGGATAACTGTCTTATTGGTAAAATCATAATTGAAGGTAAGATGAGTGATAAGACAGTGGAAAACAAATACAATTCACTTGGAACTTTCTTCAAACTGACGAAGTTAAGGTTATAGAACTTGATCCAAATACAATGGTTTTCAAGTTTAAGAATCAAACAAATCTTAACAAGGTTTTCATAAAAAGGCCATGGAGCATTGATGGGTACTTAACTGTTCTTCATCACTACTGGGAAAGCTGTATTTATCAAGATTTTGATTGGGAATCTCAAGATTTCTGGATTGAATTAAAGGGTCTTCTTCCAGAACTCATGAAGGTCAAGATTGTCGAAGATATGGGCAGAATCATGGGAGAAGTTCGTGCTATTGATCCAAAAGATGCAATTCCTGCTCCAGGTAAAACTGTGAAAGTTTGCGTAAAAATCAATTTGCTTACACCTCTGAGAAGGGGTATTTTAGCAGTTAACTCAGCTGGTAATACAAAATGGATTAGATTCTACTATGAAAAGCAACCTCATAAGATTTTCCCAAAATGCTTTGTGTTGAAGCACTCAAACAAGGCCTGTGATACTGCTGCAAAATTTCTTGAGTTGGCTCACCAAAAACCTCATTTTTTTGGGAACACTAAATCCCAAAGGAAGAATGTTGTTGTTAAGCAAACTGGTTTGGATACTACTCCTCAGCACAGTCATAAGAAAGTGGTGAAGGCAACCCCTTTTGTTCCTCCAAAAGATGGTTTGTTTATAGGGTTTGGTAATGCTTTAGCAAATGGTAATGGGGATGCTACTACTGAGAATGGCAGACTAGGCAAGCGACAAAGAAACTCAACTAGCCAAAATGAACCTCAAAGTCAATTTTCCTCCTTAGCTAATGTTGGTAATGGAAAACAATTGGATACTCCTGCACCACAACTGACTATCAAGGAAACTCCACAATCAAATAATGCAACAGTGGAGAAACAGGTATTTTCAAAACATTTTGTTTTCACACACTCACCTATTTCTTACTCATATTATTTTGGTTTCTCTTTCAACATGAAAATAATATCTTGGAATGTTCAAGGTTTTAAAAACATCTCAACCAGAAATCACCTAGCAGATCTTATTAGGTCTCAAAACCCTGACATTGTGTTTTTATGTGAAACTAAAATTAGTCAAAATAAATGCAGACCCCTTCTAAAACAATTTCACTACCCAAATATGGCTTTTATAGAACCAGTAGGCCTATCTGGTGGTTTGGTTTTGCTCTGGAAAAATGGTTTTGCTTGTGATGTTGTTGGGGATAATTACAATATGTTCAACATATTTTTTCATCATGATCTTAGTAAACCTGAAATTCTTGTCACTTGTATGTATGGCCTAAACAATTATCATAAGAAAAAGGAACAATGGGAATACATTTCTGATTTTAGTAAAGCTAATAGACTTCCATGGGTTGTTTTAGGTGATTTGAATTTCCATCTGTCAAACACTTTAGGTGGGGCTTCTTCCTCCATTGATGGTTGGGTTAACAACTTAGTTCATGATAGTGGTCTTGTTGATCTTGGCTATATAGGAAAAAAATACACTTGGACTAATAACAACCTAGGTACAGGGGATAGACAGTCTAGGATTGATATGGCTTTAGGTAATAGTGATTGGCTCATTAACTTTCCTAATTCCAAACTTCATCACCTAAATCAAGTTGGTAGTGATCATAGCCCAATTATGTTGAATTCTGACATTAATATCAACAATTGTTGGAAACCTTTCAAATTTTTCCTTACTTGGCTTAATGATGCTTCTTGTTCAAATGTTATTGCTAATGCTTGGAAAAGTGATTTTTTTGGTTCTCCTGGTTTTAAACTTATCAAGAAACAAAAAGAAGTAAGGAAGGATTAATCTAGGTGGAACAGGGATCATTTTGGCGATGTCAACAATCAGGTTGATAACCTTCAAAAGAAGTTGGAATTTCTACAAGCTCAACCTGTTTCTCACATCATTCAAGATCAAGTTATCTCCATCAATAATGAACTTAATAAGTGGCACAAAATTCAGATGGATTTTTATCAACAGAAGTCAAGAGATGACTTTATTAAAGAGCAAGATTATAAAATTAAATACTTCCACTCTAAATGCAATAGGAAAAGAAGTAGAAACAACATTGATTCTTTACAAGACTATAATGGAGTTTGGCTTCAAAAAAGGGAGGATATTGCAGCTCATCTTACTTCTCATTTTAAGAGTATAAGTACTTCTGGTTGTCCTACTCTGGATGAAGGTTCTTTCTTAATTCTACCCACTTGTATCTCTGAAGATGACAATCTTTTGCTTACTGGTATTCCTACTGATGAAGTCATTCTTTCTACTTTAAAAAGCATGGAGAATTGGAGTGCACTGGACGAGAAGGGTTTCAAGCAGGCTTTTATAAAATTAAATGGGATCTTTTGTAGGAGAAAATGTATGTCTTATGATTAAAAAATTCTTTGAATCCAAATTCATGTTCAAGCAAATTAATAAAGACATACATCTCTCTTATTCCCAAGAAGAAGAAAGCAATTTGTGCGAGATGATTTTAGGCCAATTGGATTATGCGATACTTCCTATAAAATTATTTCAAAAATTCTTGTCAATAGTAGTTAAACCTTTAATGGAGAAAATCATTTCTCCATATCAAAGATATGTTTCGGGAAGGCTCATCGGTGATAACACTATAATAGCACAAGAGATTATTCATTCTATGAAGAAAAAGAAAGATAAAATTGGATGGTAGGCTCTCAAATTGGATATGTCTAAAGCCTTTGACAGGCTTGAATGGAATTTTTTAATCAAGGTGCTGAATTATTTTGGTTTCAATGGAGATTTCTGTCAATTGGTTCATCAATGTATAAGCACAACAACTCTTGCAGTCATTCTTAATGGTTCACCTTGTGAAGAATTTCATCCCACAAGGGGAATTAGACAAGGTGATCCCTTGTCACCTTACTTGTTCATTCTTGCAATGGAGTATCTTTCCAGGCAACTTATTGCAGCACAACAAAACAAGTTGATTAAAGGTATTAAAGTGGCAGGTAATTCTCCAGCCATTAATCATCTACTTTTTGCAGATGATTGCTTGATTTTCACTCAGGCTAATCTTGATTCAGTTAATAATCTTCTGGATCTTCTGAATAACTTTAGTTCTCAATCTGGGCAAGTTATAAATTTTCAAAATCTTTATTCATTTCAAAGAAAAATACAAAACCGTAAACAAAGACAATGTCTAATACAAATCTTGGGAGTTAAGTTAATGAGTTCAAAAGAAAGATATCTGGGTTCTCCTCTTATTCTTGGACATTCCAAACAAGAAGCTTTCAAAGCAATACAAGAGAATTTTGAGCACAGATTATCTACTTACAATGCCCTTAATCTTTCTCAAGTCGGGCAGTGGTCACTATGATAAAGCATGTTCTAAATTCAGTTCCTTCATATCAAATGGGTACTTTCAAGCTTCCAAATAATATCATCACCAAGTTAACCTCCATGGAAAGAAAGTTTTTGTGGGGGCATCATACAAATAGAGGTTCCAATCCAGTGGCTTGGACTGGTGTATGCAAGCCAAAGGAATTTGGTGGCCTGGCTATAAGGGATTTGGAGAAATTAAATCTTGCTCTCTTGACCAAGTTAGCATGGAAAATATGTACTGATTCTAGTAAGCTTATGGTTCAAATTCTCAGCAGCAAGTATTTCAAGAATGGTGATATACTGCATTCAAAAATAGAAGCCAAGAATTGCTCTTACACTTGGAATGGTATAACTAAGGGTCTTCTTATTGTTCAACAGAATTATTTCATGGAGATCAATAATGGAAAGAAGACAAAATCTGGATAGATAAATGGATTCTGGGAATGTTACACCCCTACCCCAATTAATGAGTTATACAAGGTTCTATGAAGATGTCTCTCGAACCGATCATCCCCGACGCTGAATCTTGGAATGTCTCTCTTCTAAACTCCCTTTTTGATGCTCAAACTGCCATCAGAATTCAAAATATGTTTATAGACTGTTCTAAGGAAGATGTTATGGTTTGGATGCCGGCCAAAGATGGAAAATTCTCTGTGAAGAACACATACAAGATGCTAACTGAAACTAGTAGTCAAGTAACAGTAAATGGAAGGCACATTGCGAATTCTATCTGGAAGGCTCTATGGAAGACCCCAGTTGCCCATAGAATTAGATTGTTCATATGGAAGTGTGTCATAGGCATAAATTCGACTAGAGTAAGACTTGATACATATGATAACGATATAAAGACTCACTATGGAAGTTGTGGTATTGGAAATGAGACTATGGAACATTTACTCTTCAAATGCAAACATGCTAGGGTCTGTCTAATGGGAGTTAATATTAACATAGATGTTTGTTCATAATAATTGTCTTTGATGTTACAGAATGGATTAGCTCTTGGTTTTCTCCAAGTACAAGCAACTCAGATGAAAAATGGCTTCATACTCTTATGATTGGCTCTTGGATTTTATGGAAAGATAGATGTGATTCTGTCTTTAAGGGAGTTTCTCTTAACCCTTTTAATTCAGTTCATAGAATTAATTTTCATCTTAGTTCTCATTTGCACAATGCTTCTCATATTGCAGACATGAATGTTTGTGTATCTAATTGGTTACCTCCAAAGACAGGCTTTTTTTAAGATAAATGTAGATGCTTCCTTCGATCACATTTTTAAAAATCTGGCACCGGACAGAATAATACGTGATTCCACGGGTGTCCGCAGAGGGATCGAGGAAGCTATGCTAATGGAATCTTAAGCCCGAGAGGAGGGTGAGTGTATGGCTGTCAAAGAGGCGTTGGTTTGGGCAAAGGAGAAACAGATTATCAAGAATTCATATTGAAGCCGACGCAAAGTCGGTTATTCAATCTATCAGTAGTAGTCTTTTAATAAATTGGGAAAACAGAATTTACTCAAAGAGATCAAACACCTATCTCAAAATTTTAGTTATTGTAATTTTTCTTTTGTTAAGGGCGATGACAATCAAGTCGCAGATGATAAATAGCAAAATCGATTAGGAAAACGGGTCTAGGCATAGAAGTTATGAACAATTTCAATCTTTGAAATATGTAGTCTTACGGCAAAAGACAATAATTTTCCAACTCTCTAAGAAATAAAATTTCTCTTGGTATAAAAAAAAAAAAGAATATCTTATTGGGTGCAGCATTGAAGGGGGAAAAGGATATTCGTTTCAAAATAGAAAGGAAGGGGAAAAATTGATAACCAAGATTCAAAATTTTGATATTAGGCTCTACATAGTCAGTTGGATTATTTATATAATTTTTTGGGTGAAGCATGATTTTTATCCTAGTTTGATTGGGGGCCAAAACTTTAAATTGGGGGACTTGCACTAGTGGACAAAAAAGGTCACACAATCCTAATTTGGGTCACCCCTTAAAAAAATATTTTCTAAATGGCTACAATGCCCTAAGTGATTAGTATTAATTTTAAATAATTAATGATAATCTTACTTAATTTGAGTTTAACTTTTTTTTTTTCAAATTTTTTATTTATCCATGTTTATGAAAAACCGCTGAGATCATGGATAATTGTTTTTTTTTTTTTTTTGCCCAGATCCGTATGAAAAATCGTCATTGAAGTGGTTCATTGACGACTCTATACAGTTGTTAATGTTTAGACTGTTTCAGTGACGATTCTGAACAGTCGTTACATTTTACAAAAGAGTCGTTATTAGACTGTTGTAAACGGTCGTTAATGTTTCGACCGTTTTAGTGACGACTCTAAACAGTCGTTATTTCTTATAAAAGAGTCGTTATCTTCTTCATTAATGGCGGAAATGTACAACAGATTGGAGTCTTCATATAAAGATCAATTCGCTGACGACCCTTTGGAAGGGTCGTTATTGTTTTTTTATGTATATGACGACCCTTAAAGTCATTATTGTCTTTGAAAGGTCGTTAATTAGGGTCGTTATTTGAAAAAAAAAAAGAAAAAATAGTCAAGGGTACAACAGTATTTTCATAATCCAATGAATACGCCCCTGAAAATTTTGGGGTACAAATAAAATGTCATGGCCCCCAATTGGATTTTA
Source organism: Papaver armeniacum (assembly GCA_023531295.1). NCBI lineage: Eukaryota > Viridiplantae > Streptophyta > Magnoliopsida > Ranunculales > Papaveraceae > Papaver > Papaver armeniacum. The sequence goes on from JAJJWW010013763.1 coordinate 316,344, forward strand.
TGGCCCCCAATCAAACTAGGATTTTTATTACTCACATTTTAAACATTTTGTGATGATTGTTCATCTTCTACAGTTATATGATCTTTAAGGAAAATTTGGTAAGCCTCATTAAAAATGTTAAACTACAAGCATTTTTTTTTGGCCGAATCGAACATAAGGATGTTAGGTCTAACGATGAATATGGTGATTGCATTATGAGATTCTTTGTTCCGGCCTTTGTAAGTTTATTTTTTTTCGTTATTTTGGGTTTGTCGTTTTTTGTTCTCGCTTGTATTCATTGGGTTGAGATACCCCTCTTAACTACTTCTCTTTTCAATGAAGTCTCTCTTTAACAGATCAAAAAAAAAAATGATCTTTAAGATTTAAGATCCTTATTTTTTTTTTTAATTTTACAAACCAAATTTTGTACGACCCGAAACTCAGAATCCAACTTTATTCAAATTCTATTATACCACTTCAATAAAAAAAAATTCACTTCAATAATTAATTAACCAGCACTGTTGTTTGTTAAGCTTGAATCAAGAAAATTAAACCCTAATTTCATTATCTTGCTCAAGTTATGATGTACAGAAATTGACAAGAATTTCTTCTCCTCTTGTTGGATAAAACGGTTTTATTCACCAGAGATGTGAGAGTGAGAAGAGATAAAAGGAAGCGAAAAGGATAAACAATCTAGTAGAGAAGACAAAAAAATGTCTTATGTGTTCATAGTCCGTCACAGGTATAACCCGAATTAGTCATTATATGGATGATCTTAACCATTCATTTGTTTTCATTCAACGGCTGATGATGCACTATCAAACCTTGTTAGGATGTGGCCTGTCAACAAATCCTGCCTCTATTAATATATGCAGTATCGATATATGGGGTTTTTACTGAATTAGATTTGTCATAGTACCTATTCATTAATTAACCCAGCCACACATATAATTTTCGGAAAATGGGTCATTTGTCCAAAAAAATTTAAACACGGTTCAAATGGACGAGTAAAAAATTTTATAGGTGAAATGGACAAAAAAATAATAGTAAGGATGAAACTGGATTCATCCTGGCTTAAACTTAAAAAATAGCAAGGATGAAACTGGATGCATCCTGTGTAAAATAAAAATAAGAAAAAATATTTGAAAATGGACAGGATGAAAGCTGGTTACATCCGCCTATTTTTAAATTTTTGTCCATTTAAACGATATCTAAATCATTGTCCTTTTCACCCGGGGAAATTTTGATTTTGGTCTTTTTAACCAATTTTGGGTATAATTTTATTTGATAGTGATTGTACAACTAGGGAAGACTTCTAAAGATTCGCTCTAATCCAGTACATCAAACAATGCCACTGATGGACATTAATATATTTTTTTCTTAGGTAGTATTCCCATGTCTCGATCCGAAGGTCTCATCTGGCTCAAAGCGAAACAAAGACAACGAAATAACAATAAAAATAAAAATCCCCCACCAGTATTGATGTATTGTAGACCTTTTGCATAAGTGCATGCTCTACGCAAGCATCATTTCAAAAGGTTCTGTATAGAAGAAACATAATTAAGAGCATCTTCAAAAATCTAGGTTCAGGTTTAATGTCTCACAACTATGTAGAATTATGATCTTTCATTCAGTATTTATACAAGTTACATATGAATAGAACAATAGGAATTGAACGAGTTTACAAGGCAGTTTTACAACAAGAGACTAGGAAGAGGAGACGTGAATTCAAACAAGAGACTAGGTTTCTATAACAAAATACAACGTATATGTAGCAACCGATTCCGACTTGGCCTTATTTCTTTGGTGTTGTGTGCTTTGGCCGCACACTCCAAGTGTGTGAGATATGTACGTCCAATACCCCCCCCCTCAAGTTGGAGGATGAGGTCCATCTGCGCGAAGACCCAACTTGCTAGCAAGTTGGCGAAAATGATCGACTCCCAGTGGTTTTGTGAAAAGATCAGCTAATTTTAATGCTAATGCCAGATAAGTAGGCTTGATTAGACCAGAAAGTAGTTTGTCACGTACGAAGTAGCAATCTATTTCAATATGTTTAGTTCATTCGTGAAAAACTGGATTCTCAGAAATATGAATAGAAGTTTGATTATCACAATAAATTGGAATGGGTTTCGGAATATTGATACGAAGATCGCTGAAAAGATAATGCAACCATTGTAATTCATAAGTTACTCGTGCAAGAGCACGGTATTCTGCTTCAGCAGAAGAAAGAGATATTGTTGGTTGTTTCTTGGACTTCCAAGAAATAGGACTATCTCCTAACATCGTAAAATAGCCGGTCGTTGATCGACGAGTAATAGGACAGCCTGCCCAATCAGAATCTGTATATCCAGAAAGAGATAAAGGGCTTGAGGCAGATAAGAAAATACCATGACTAACGGTACCTTTAAGGTAACGAACGACACGATGTGCATCATCCAAGTGACCGAGAACATGGTTCTTTTGCATGAATTGACTTAAATAATTAATGAGAATAAGTGATGTCCGGATGTGTCACTTGAAGATAGAGAAGGCGGCCGATGAGACGGCGATAAATACTAGGATCCGGCAGTGGATCACAAGAAGAGGGAAGTAGTTTTAGATGTTGTTCCATCGGAGAAGGAGAAGGCTTAGCTCCTAAAAGACCGTAATCATTAACAATGTCAAGAATATATTTACGTTGACAAAGAAAAATGCCTTTGGGAGAACGAGATACCTCAATGCCCAAGAAATATTGTAAGGGGCCAAGGTTCTTTAGAGAAAACTGTGCTTCAAGTTTATGTTTTAGGTCCTGAATAGCAGAATCATTATTACCGGTGATGATAATATCATCAACGTAAAGTAAAACATAAATAGATATTGGGCCAGAATGGAAAGTAAAAAGCGAATAGTCGCACGAGATTGTGTAAAACCTGCATTGAGAAGAGCCGTAGAAAATTTGGCAAACCATTGGCGAGATGCTTGCTTAAGACCATATAAGGACTTATTTAGTTTGTAGACACGAGTGTCTCCCTTCTTTTGAAAACCAGGAGGAATCTTCATATAAATGTCTCCTAGAAGATCACCCTGTAAAAAAGCATTTTTAACATCAAGTTGATGAAGAGGCCAATTATAAATAGCCGCAATAGATAAAAGAACACCGAACCGTGACCAATTTGGCCTTTGGGGCTTTAGTGTCATGCTCGAATTTCTGTCATGATTAATGGCAGTCCGGAAGGTTTTTTCAGCATCAATAGAGGTCTAAGACAAGGTGATCCTCTTTCTCCCTTGATTTTTGTTCTTATTGAGGATGTTTTGAGTCATAATCTTTCAAAATTGTTTGCTTGAAAAACATGCAACCTATGGTTTGCAAGAAAGGGGTAGCGCCTACCCATTTGCTATTTTTGCGACGATATCCTTATTTTTGTAGGGGTAATTTGCAAAGTTTGAGTAGTTTGAAGGATATGCTTGGTATGTATCAATTGGCTTGGCCAAAGTGTTAGCTATGACAAAAGCAAATTCTACTATGGTGGTGATAGAGGCTCGCGTGCAATTGCGATTAAGAACTTTTTGGGAATGGAGAGGGCTGTTTTCCCGGACAAATACTTGGGTGTTCAGTGAAGCCGGGCATTGTTAGGCATGCTCACGTCCGTCAAGTAGTGGAGAAGATTATGGATAAGTTGGCTAGGGTGGAAGGGTAAACTTTTATCTTTTCAAGCTAATTTGGTTTTGATTAAGTCTGTTATTTGAGCTATGTTTTGCACTCCATGGCTATCTATAAATGGCCATGAAATATGATTAAGCAGAGTTGAGAAGGCCATTAGAAATTTTCTTGATCATGAAGCTATGGATTTCTATTCGTGACTCGAACAAAGTTTGGGCTAGATTCTTGCGTGCAAAGTATTTCAAAATCAATGGAAACTTAATTGATTATAAGTTGGGCTCTTCGGTTTTCCCAGGGGTGCGCTTGGTTTACAAATATGTGCAGCAGCATACTCGTTCAATTATAGGTAATGGTGATAATACTTCCTTATTCTTCGATAATTGGTGTGGTGATTTTTCGATTGCGGGAAGACTTGGAATTTCTTCCAAAGGTCCGAATGATTTCAAAACGAAGGTAAGTGATATTATTGTGGATGGTGTTTGGTCTATTCCTAATGCTACTAGAGATTTGATGACTCGCTGTAATATTGATATGGATAATTTGCCCATAATAGCGGGTGGGGAAGATTATAAAATTTGGGATCTTGATAAGAAAGGAGTTTTCTCGGTCAAATCAGCAAAAGAGGCTATTAGAGTGCGCAGGAATGTAGATCCATATGCTGTTTTGTTTACTAGAAGTGTTGTGCATCCAACTTTGAGTGTGCAATCTTTGGAAGATTTGGGCAAACCGGTGTTGTGCTCTTTTTGATGATAATGTTATTAAGAAAACTGGTAGGTCTATGCCTACTATGTGTCGGCTCTGCAGGAAGGATGGTGAGTCTATGCGCCATTTAACTTGGCAGTGTAGGTTTGCAAGGCGTATTTGGGCCTGGGCATCGGGCATTTTCAATTTGCAGCCAGTGGAGGACTTGGTTGCGTCTTACAAGGTTGCAAAGGGAAGAAGTAGGATGATTAAGGACTTGTGGCTTGTTACGCATCTAGCAATTGCCACGGAACTATGGAAGCTGAGGAATAAGATTTATTTTGAGGAGGCGAAGGTGCATTGGCTTGGCTTTAAAGGCAGAGTTTATCAATTAATTCATGATAACTCGATTCGCATGAGGGGTTACATGTTCAATAGGGAGGATGACTTGCGGATTTTGAACTATTTTAAGGTGGCGCATAGGGCTAGCCGGGTTTCTACTCCCTTGGAGCTAGCTTGGTGGCCTCCTGATTCAGGTGAAATTATGATTTGTTGTGATGGCGCTTCCCTTGGCAATCCTGGCCAGGCAGGTTGTGGCGTTACTTTTCGTGGCTCGAATGCGGAAATTTTAGGCAGCCTTATGGTTGGCCTGGGTTGGCAAACAAACTTCTATGCTGAGGTTTGTGCTATTATTTATGGAGCTATGTGTGCTAGAAGATGGAATATCAAGCAATTTGTGTGTTCGTTCGGATTCAATGAGCTGCATACAAGCTTTCAGTCGGGCGATTGCCGTGGCAACTCATGCAGAAGTGGAGAATGGCAAGATCATTTTATGACAATATTAGATATGTCCATAGTTATAGAGAGGTCAATTTTTCGGCGGATGACTCTGCCAAACAAGCATGTTTGTTGGCAGAGGATATTTTTGAGTTCTATGAGGTAGGCCGGTGTCCACTAAGATTTATGAGTGGCCGGCGAAGTTTACTTTCGTTTTAAATAGGTCTCAGCTAGTGTTGGCCTCACGGCTATACACTAGTAGGACTTATTCCATGTACAGTTTTTTTCGTTTTTTAATATATTATTGACCGAGTAAAAAAAAAACCCTTAGCAACAAGACGCGCTTTACGACGTTCAATAAATGCCCGATCGATATTTGGTTTTAAAACCCATTTGCATCAATGACAATTTTGCCAGTGGAAGATCGGTAGGAGTAAAGGTATTATTTTTATAGAGCCGTATGTTCGTTGAATATGGCATCACGCCAATCTGTAATTTTAATGGCTTCGTAAAAAGTCGTGGTTCATCGGTAGTTAGAATTGATGAAATGAAAGCAAGATGTTGTGGAGTGAACTGAGAAAGTGATATATAATTGGTAAGGTGATAAGGAGTAGTTGACTTACACTGCTTGACGGAACATATATAATCCTTCAAATGTGAAGGCCGATGATGTTCTCGTGTCGAGCGGCGTAATGGAACATTAGGCACAGCAACAGTGGAAGAAGAATTTGTTGATGGACTGTCCGTATTGTCTACGTAGGCAGAGAACTTGAATTTCTTTGGAGAATGTGTGTCATGGGAAGAATCACTGAGTAGAGTATAGTGGTGAATTATGTGAAGATCGAGAACTCTCCAAACGAGAAATGAGGGGAGAATGTGACGATTGGAATTCAGAACCAGTAGGTGAATCGTCATAGAAGAAATCATCTTGAACAACAGGGTTAAACAAATCATCAGTAGGAACCTGTGCATCCTTAAAGGGAAAGATATGTTCATGGAATATAACATCACGAGAGACATAAGTAGATTTTGTAAAAAGATCTAGTATAATATAACCTTTATGATTATATGGGTCACCAAGACACACTCCCGGCGTAGCGCGTGGATCAAATTTATTTGTTATCTTAGTATTACGAGCATAACATAAACAACCAAAAATACGAAGGTGACGATAGTTTGGTTTCGTACCTAATAAGACCTCATGAGGAGAGCGTTTAGAAAGCACTAGAGTTGGCATTTTATTGATGAGATATGTTGCTGTTAAAATACACTCATCCCAGTAGGTGATAGGCAAATTTGCCTGGAAACGAAGAGCCCTAGCAACAGTTAGTAGGTGAAGATGTTTCCTTTCAACCACTCCATTTTGTTGTGGAGTATAAACACAACTGCGCTGATGATGGATTCTATTTTCATGGATCCACGCCTGAAATTCGCGAGATAAAAATTCAGTGCCATTATCTGATTGAGGCGTTGTAATTTTGGTAAAATAGGTAAAGAAGTACCTGTAGAAATGATATGAAGGTGCTTAGAGTATTGAGTCGCAACATACCGAGCAAAAAACTTGAGAAATTTGCATGTTTCACTCTTGGTATGCATAAGATACACCCAAGTACATCTGGAAAAATCGTCTACAATGGTGAGAAAATACTTTGCACCAGTCATTGAGGGAGTAGAAAATGGTCCCCATATGTCACAGTGAATAAGTTCAAAACAACGATGAGAAGAAATACGATTTTTATTAAAAGATAAACGAGTTTGGTTGGCCATTGGGCATACATCACAAGAATTAGAAAAAGTGGACTGAATATAGTCATACGAATTACATAAATAACGAAAACGATCTAAACTAGGATGTCCAAGTCGACATTGCCAAATGTCGACGGACGTCTTATTATTAAAAAGAACTCTAGACGATGCTGGTTGAGATGTAGAGGCCCGTAGCTGATAGAGACCGGAGGTGAGTTTACCCTGACCAATCACTTTGGTCGTGAGCAGGTCCTGAAAAGTGAAAGAATCATGTGTAAGAACAACGATACAATTCAAAGAGCGAGTTAACTGGCTCACAGACAATAGATTGAATTTAAAATTTGGGATATGATGAACATTAGATAATTTCAAAGTTGGTGAGAAAACGAGTTCACCAATATGCTTGACAGTATATAGGGTACCATCCGGGAGTTGCATTTGAATTAAAGATGTAACAGGAGAGTATGAAGTAAAATAAGATAATGAATTACAAATGTGGTGAGTAGCGCCACTATCAACAAACCAGGGTTCAAAAAAGAAAGTGTTAAATAACTTACCGGCAAAGTTCACCCTTGGTTCTATAGGAGTATCCTCAAATGGAGGACTGATCAAAGCCAACAGAAGAGAATACTGCTCAGCAGAAAGAGTAGGCAAGGCTGGTTGATGTGAAGGTTGCGAATCAGAAGAAACAACAATGGTATTGGCAGCAACAGACTGTGATGCATATGAAGAAGGAAAGACGTGAAGACGATAGCAGCGGTCACGAACATGTCCATGGCGATTACAATAATCGCAGTGAGGTCTTTGCCTTTTGTTTTGGTGGTAGTACGATTAGCATAAGACGATGCAGAGAAGCGATTTTTGTTGAGAGCCGCCGAGTCGATGATGGGAATGGGAGTTGCGGTAATGTGTTGTTGTTCTTCCTCCTGTTGCACCATGTTGAATATGCGGAGAGAAGTGGGGAAAGGATCCATTAATAGGATCGACTTCGAGGTCGGAAAAGCGGTCATGTAAGCCCTGGAGAAATTCCATTGCCCCTATACAAAATAAATATTATTGAGATATTTTAGTTAGTACATGTATTATTACGAAATAAATTAGCATGACGAAAATAAAATGTCCGAAAATTGGCTATAACAATGATTCTTTTGTGTGAAATATGCATCAAATGTGATGTAATTTGTAGTATTTTACGCGTGACGTGGCGTTCTTTCTTAAAGTGCCGTCTTTGTCTTTGTACCACGTGTTATGCCGTCTTGATGTGCGTATTTGTCCGCATAACAAATTAAACAAACGTATTGTGCTCGTACAGGGCCGGTCACGTGTTGTGCTCGAATTTTAACATGCTATGCTGTGCCATAAACATAAACGTGTTGACTCGTCCCAATTTACACCTCTAATTGAGAGTATAGATCATCTATTCTCACAAGAGTTATATGGGTCATAACGACTTATGCCCACGACCCAAAATCAACAACCTAAAAACTCAATACCATCCCTCACTCCGAATAAAAGTAGCACTGGTGGTCTTTACCCTCCCTCCTATTGGTGGTGACCGAAACCTCGCTCTCATTGGCTAATTGAGAAACCATTCGTATTCGTCGGATGAAATTTCGTTATATATGGTGCGTTGATCGACAATGTGCGGTGTAGATTGGTTTGGATTGGTGGGACACACGCGATGGACTACCCCCATTGTTTAGAAAAATTGCTATATTAATTTTGTGCATTTATTTTGAAATCCAAAAATAAAAATAACTACTATATTAATTCGGACATTTATGATTAAAATAAAAAAATCAATTCAACATATTTATGGAATAAAATAATCTTTTATAATTTAATGAAAATCCAAAAAAAAAAACTACTATATTAATTTTGGACTTTTATGATTAAAATAAAAAAAAATCAAATTAACATATTTATAAAATAAAATAATTACATTTATAGCTTCATGTAATTATTGTAAAAGATCCAGAGAATTAACAAAATACTATATTATAATTTTGGACATTTATGATTAGAATAAAAAATAAAATCGACGTATTTACGGAATAAAAAAGATTTATATTTAAATCTACATTATTTAAATCTATATTTAAATCTATATATTTACGGAATAAAATCGACGTATTTACGTATCTACATTAATTGATATTTAAATTACTATTTATATTTATGTTAACGATATCCATTAATATAAAAAAATCTAATCATTTACCTGAACACAATCTAACAAGTTCATTAATGTTATAAACGTGTAATTATGTTAAGAATATCTAGGGCAAATCCCGTTTATTACTGGGATGCCCTTGTGTCTAGCCCTATAAATAGAGGCTCTAATCTTAGTCTATTATACACATCAATAGAATTTCTCTCTCTCTTCTTCCCCTCTATTTTGTGTCTCCTTCTCTATATTCTTTGTTTACAAGACGTTATCACGCACGTGTCTCTACCGAGCTCTACCGACAAAGCAAGAAGAAAAGAAAAAAAAAAATAAAATTATTCTCAGTCCGTAATAGTGTGAAGTGTGATCAAACAGGGAGAAACTTCCTGCCACATATGCGAATATGGAATCACTAGGGAGACATCTTATTCTTTAATCTTTGTTTTTAAGTTTATTATACGTTTTTATATCTTATAACAAAGATTTGCTGCATATTGGTTCTCGTTGGATATTGAGAACTATTTTTTTCTGTCCTTTTGTAGGTCAAGTCGTTGCACTGGCGGTATGCTAGGAAGATTTTAGTTTTCGATCCCAGTTAACCGTCTGCAAGATGAATCAAAGTTGTTTGTGGATGGAATTTGTCCTTCTTGGCGTTTGTCCACCACTATATCAACAATATTTTATGTTTTGTTCTTATTTGATTTTTTTTTTCTAGTTATTATTTACTATAAGGAAAATCAACCTTGTTGAAAATCCATCGAAAGATGGTTTACAGTTTCTATCTCTTTAATGAAACTGTAATCACCAAAACTTGGTTATTACAATTTGATTACCTTCACGGTAATTATTCACATGCATGGTTGAAAAACCTACGTCCAATTTAATTGGTATCTTTGTCCATTAGACGAAGATCATGTGATTAATGGTTTCTATTTTATTTATTTTTGTAAGAAACCATCCATCAGCTTCCTATGCGATATTGAAAACGACGAATTTTTTTTTAATTTGTCGATAAATTTTTATTAATTGTACAAACCAATTGGTAGTGGTTTTCCCCCTCAATTCTCTTTACGAGATGTAAAAATTGACAGCTTAAGAACATTTAGCCAATTTTGGTTGTTGATTTCTACTCCTTCAAAGAAATCTTCATCAACCAAAAGGTAGATTTTTGTCTACAAAGAATACAATAATGATTTCTTTATTTTCTTAAAAAGAATCATGTAAGCCAATTGAAATTGGTTTTCTCTATCGACTTCAGAATGAGATATTGTTATTATGGTATTCGAAATTGCAAACACCGATGAAACTAAGAATTGTTGCATTCCCTAGGGATATTGAGCAATCCTTATTTTATATTTTCATCTTAATATTCTCCAATATTTGAAATAGTTCCACTTGTAGTTGGAATTGGACACTAAAGATCATAGGGTGCGCACCCGGCTTGTTAGCCTAAATCATTAATTAGTCCTTGTAGTGACTATATTGATCTTAAATTAATTTATTTTGATGAAATAAAGTGTCTATTATTTCATTCTTAGGTGAGTGGATCTCGTCGACCTTATAGGTCATTGGAGATTTGGTTGCATATTATTGAAGGACTTAAATTTTTCTTTTTGACTTTTAAAGTCATTATCTATAGTCCAACTGGTATTGTTAAAATCCAGAAATCATCACAAGTATATGTCTCGAATTAATCGGATAATACTCAACGAAACTTGTTTTCGTATATGAGATAAAAAAAAAAACATATTTCCGCCATATCAGGGGGAGACTATACACTACCAAATATTGGTGTTCATTAACGTAAAAGTTATATCAATTTCTCTCCCATTATGATCAAATCGAAAATGGATGCCAGTAAATAATAGGCGTGAAATTATCTCATTTAGCTTTTCCATAAGCTAATGCCGTTTGAAAAGGCAAATCCAATCACTTCTAGCAAAAATGTAGTGTTTTTGTGCATGCTACAGATAGTGCTCCAATAGAGTCTATCAAAAGATCTACATTCTCATAGTTCATATCTCTCACCTGGAAGATGGGAGATTATAATGCTGCAGTATTTGGTACGATAATTCTTTGAATGTTTTTCACGATATGCATACACTTGAGAATTTTGTAGGATCGTCATTAATTAATACGTTGTCGAATATTCAAATAAAGTAGCCTCTTTGAAATAAATTATGGTGGTTTTGAACCCCTGCGAGTAATATCGACATATGTGATTGGTTGGCATATAATCCAAATTAGATTTGATTATTACAATTTCTCAATTGACGCAATATAAGGATGCTAGCTTGACTTGACACCTTAAAATTGCCAAGCCTGAAAATTACAGGTGGTGTTAGTCATATTGCGTATTAAGAGAACTATATCGTTTAAGAGCGATTTGGGGTTATATGTTCAAACCTTAGGATTGGTTCATTAATTAACACTTTGTTCTTCTAATATGATGCATTTGCGTGGTAGTCTTTAAGGACTCGTATTGCATTCACACAAGATGTGGTTGGAGAACATTATCGAATTTGTAATCCTTGGTGGATTAAAGTTATATTCAGGCAGCCAACTGACTCGCTTACGTCAGATTTAACAATCCTTTTGTGTTTTTAAAAATTTGGTACAAAATCAAAAATACGGATTAATGCGTTGATCATATCAACTTTGTAGGTCTCTTGAGGAGTCCTTTAAAAACACCAAAATCCACGCTTTAGCAACATAAATTCTATTTTTGTATCTTTCTTTCTTAAATCTGCAGTTAAAATTATGCTTGCTTAAACTGGTCTTTGAGATAGACTAGAATTATGATTATGATGCTCATTTTCTGTAATACTCATATATTTGAGTTAGCATCCATAATCTTCAAAAGTTGTACTCTTTTCCTTTGTTTGGAGTTTTATCCACGTGGTTTTCTGACAAGGTTTTAACGAGGCAACATGACATTTTATTTTATTTTATTTCAAAATGTTGATATTTGTGCTCTTTTTCCTTTGTCCAAGTTTTTTCCCATTGGGTTTCTTCGGCGAGGTTTTAGCGAGGCAATTTAATTCAACATGGTGGTCATCAAGGAGTTGTATCGATTTCGGTTATTTGGTGGATTCTCACCATTAACTAGATCGTTTTGTTAGACCACATCAACATAAACTTCTCTTATGAATTTGGATATCATTCTAATCCATATAAGGTATGATCACAAATTTTGTTCACCTTTGGTACTGTAACTACATATTGGCACCTTGTTGAAGAAACTACGTCAACTACATATGCAAATCATCTCCGAAGATAGCAAACCAAGACATAAGTTCTCAATGAATTTGAGAAGCTTGAAGATTCGAGTACACTACTATTAGAAGACTAACACAAAAGAAGACTTCATCGAACAAATATCTTCTACATTCAAGAAATGCGTTCACCGAAATTGGGAAGTCTCGACTCAAAGATTTGCAAGCCAATAATTTCTTTTGAAGTACTCATCGGGGGAGCGCCATCATCAAATTAAGGTGCATTCACTGGACTTTATCGAGTTGTACTCTTTTTCCTTTGTCAGGTTTTTGTCCCAATGGGTTTTCCTTGTCAAGGTTTTAACGAGGCAACATTTGTGTGTCCAACAATGTTTCGAGTCTTTACATGCTTATGCAATATCGTGTTTTTCTCTTTTGAGTTTTCTGGTCCGTTTGTAATTAGCTTAGACACAATGTCATCATGTGGGGAGTGTTATAAACGTGTAATTATGTTAAGAATATCTAGGGCAAATCCCGTTTATTACTGGGATGCCCTTGTGTCTAGCCCTATAAATAGAGGCTCTAATCTTAGTCTATTATACACATCAATAGAATTTCTCTCTCTCTTCTTCCCCTCTATTTTGTGTCTCCTTCTCTATATTCTTTGTTTACAAGAATTAATACGGTTAATTTACTAATAAAAACAAAGCCAATAGTTAATAAAGGATGGAAATCATTCTTTATCCCTACTTTCTTTATAACAAACCATATAACTGGATTTAATTCCATAACGTTTTTAAAGATTTTTTTTGGAACTAAGTTTCTAACATCTATATAAAGAATGCAAATCACTCTTTAATTCTGGACATTTATGATTAAAATAAAAAAAAATCAATTCAACATATTTATGGAATAAAATAATCTTTTATAATTTTATGAAAATCCAAAAAATAAAAAAACTACTATATTAATTTTGGACATTTATGATTAAAATAAAAAAACTATATTATTGTAAAAGATCCAGAGAATTAACAAAATACTATATTATAATTTGACCTCGCGCTCTAATTGGCTAATTGAGAAACCATTCGTATTCGTCCAGATGAAATTTCGTTAGATATGGTGTTGATCGACAATATACGGTGTAGGTTGGATGGATTAGTGGGACACGCGATGGACGGCCCCCATTATTTAGAAAAATTGCTATATTAATTTGGAAAATCGGATAAAAATGTTTATGGGGGTAAAAAAATCATATTTATATTTTTTAGATTATTTTTAAGGTAAAATATCTATGAATAATTGTTAGGATCATCTTGAAAAATCTAATATGTGATAGAAGGTAACAAATCCAATAAATATAAGATAAAAAAATTAACAATATTAAAAATTTAATTTTCTAAAATTAATAAAAAAATTATTAAAAAAATCCGTGAACATAATAACTCTAATGTAACTAGCTAAAAATAGCAATATTCTAAATACATTTTCCTAAAATTGATTAAGAAAAAAATATCACATAATATTAAATTGGCAATATACCTAACAAAAAATAACAATATTCTATATATATAGTTTCTGATTAATCCAGAGGCAAAGATAAAACAAAATGGAGAAGAAAAAAAAATCTTTTTGATTTTTCTTGGTAAATATAATACATTAATTAAAAATAAAATAAAAAATTCTCTCTCCCTATATGAAAACGCTTGATTGCAAATCCAAGCCTCATTCTTCTTTTGATGTTTTTGGATATTTGCTTCTTTGCTATTTTTGTCTTTTGTTAGTGGGTGCTTACGATTCAATTTCATCGTTTTTGCAGATATAATGAAAACCTTTAGTTGATTGGCATTGCTCCTCTCATATGAAGATTTGCTCGGGTAATTTTCATTTTCGTGGTTGGATTTTTCATTCAAGTCAGCAATTGGTAGGATTTTACTCTATGGTTGTTAATCGCTTTGAACTCTTCATTAATGATTTGGAATAATGAGGACAAGTTATTGTGATGATTTACGGGTAAATCGAGTGCAAATAAGGGAATTTTCCAGCCAATACTTCAAAGCATTAAGACGAATTTATATATTTTATTTCTTTAAAGAGTGGTTCAAAACATTTCCCCGCTGCAAATATTATTATAGATCTGGGAAGTTCTATACACAAACCCTCATTCTGACCTACTTTATAATCGTTCACTGCATCTTTATTTAATTTTTTTCTCATTAGTAACCTTTATCTTTGTTTGGGCCCAAACGTTTTAGTGAGATCTATTTGTTCGATTAATACATAATATATTTGCACAGAAATTTTGGTTTCAATGTTTTAAGATAAACAGATCAAGTTTCGGTCTTCTCTAATTCCTGAACATTTGAGTTCATTAATAAAGGAACACTTTTCTCTTTCCCTTACATTTTCTGAACCGGTCGTAGAACATATGCTTCAATTTTTAATCACAACTTAGAACATATGCTTCAATTTTTAATCACAACTAATCATGTTGATAGATAATCTTTGCAGTCATTTTTTCTTTTTAAAAGAAGATGGCTTATTACACAACTTTGTGAGATACCAAATTATTTTTATAAGGGGTATTTATAGATGAGAGGACCACGTTTAAAGTTGCGCTTATCTTTATTCCCACATGCGGTCCACTGAAACCATGGCTTATGATTGGTCTAAAAACTGTTTATATTTAGTTTGAACGAGCGGGATTTGGACATTAATCAAGTTTGTTATAAAAATGGGACTAACTATGGTTTCATAAATCAACTATTTTTAAAAAGTTAGAAAATAAGAATAATGTATAATGTATCGTACTCAAGTTGTATAATGTATAATTAACCTTCTAAGGACAATATATATTCTTTTTCTACTTATAAGTTAATAATTATTAATTTATATATTGATTAATATTTTATTAACTTATAGATAAATTTCATATCACAAGTTTAGAAAATATTATTATAGATCTGGGAAGTTCTATACACAAACCCTCATTCTGACCTACTTTATAATCGTTCCTTTGCATCTTTATTTAATTTTTTCTCATTAGTAACCTTTATCTTTGTTTGGGCCCAAACATTTTAGTGAGATCTATTTGTTCGATTAATACATAATATATTTGTAATGAGAAATTTTGGTTTCAATGTTTTAAGATAAACAGATCAAGTTTCGGTCTTCTCTAATTCCTGAACATTTGAGTTCATTAATAAAGGAACACTTTTCTCTTTCCCTTACATTTACGAACTGTCGTAGAACATATGCTTCAATTTTTAATCACAACTTAGAACATATGCTTCAATTTTTAATCACAACTAATCATGTTGATAGATAATCTTTACGCAGTCATTTTTCTTTTTAAAAGAAGATGGCTTCTTACACAACTGTGAGATGCAAATTATTTTTATAAGGGGTATTTATAGATGAGGACCACGTTTAAAGTTGCGCTTATCTTTATTCCCACATGCGGTCCACGAAACCATGGCTTATGATTGGTCTAAAAATGTTTATATTTAGTTTGAACGAGTGGGATTTGGACATTAATCAAGTTTGTTATAAAATGGGACTAACTATGGTTTCATAAATCAACTATTTTTTAAAAACTTAGAAAATAGGAATAATGTATAATGTATCATTACTCGGGTTGTATAATGTATAATTAACCTTCTTGAGTACAATATATATTCTTTTTTCTACTTATAAGTTAATAATTATTAATTTATATATTGATTAATATTTTATTAACTTATAGATAAATTTCATATCACAAGTTTAGAAAATATTATTATAGATCGGGAAGTTCTATACACAAACCCTCATTCGACCTACTTTATAATCGTTCATTGCATCTTTATTTAATTTTTTCTCATTAGTAACCTTTATCTTTGTTTGGGCCCAAACGTTTTAGTGAGATCTATTTGTTCGATTAATACATAATATATTTGCACAGAAATTTTGGTTTCAATGTTTTAAGATAAACAGATCAAGTTCGGTCTTCTCTAAGTCTGAACATTTGAGTTCATTAATAAAGGAACACTTTTCTCTTTCCCTTACATTTTACGAACAGGTCGTAGAACATATGCTTCAATTTTTAATCACAACTTAGAACATATGCTTCAATTTTTAATCACAACTAATCATGTTGATAGATAATCTTTGCGGTCATTTTTTCTTTTAAAAGAAGATGGCTTATTACACAACTTTGTGAGATACCAAATTATTTTTATAAGGGGTATTTATAGATGAGGACCACGTTTAAAGTTGCGCTTATCTTTATTCCCACATGCGGTCCACAAAACCATGGCTTATGATTGGTCTAAAAGCATTGTTTATATTTAGTTTGAACGAGCGAGATTTGGACATTAATCAAGTTTGTTATAAAATGGGACTAACTATGGTTTCATAAATCAACTATTTTTTAAAAGTTAGAAAATAAGAATAATGTATAATGTATCAGTACTCAAGTTGTATAATGTATAATTAACCTTCTTGGAGTACAATATATATTCTTTTTCTACTTATAAGTTAATATTTATTAATTTATATATTGATTAATATTTTATTAACTTATAGATAAATTTCATATCACAAGTTTAGAAAATATTATTATAGATCAGGGAAGTTCTATACACAAACCCTCATTCTGACCTACTTTATAATCGTTCACTGCATCTTTATTTAATTTTTTTCTCATTAGTAACCTTTATCTTTGTTTGGGCCCAAACATTTTAGTGAGATCTATTTGTTCGATTAATACATAATATATTTGCACAGAAATTTTGGTTTCAATGTTTTAAGATAAATGAGATCAAGTTTCGGTCTTCTCTAATTCCCGAACATTTGAGTTCATTAATAAAAGGAACACTTTTCTCTTTCCCTTACATTTTCGACGGTCGTAGAACATATGCTTCAATTTTTAATCACAACTTAGAACATATGCTTCAATTTTTAATCACAACTAATCATGTTGATAGATAATCTTTACGGTCATTTTTCTTTTTAAAAGAAGATGGCTTCTTACACAACTCGTGAGATACCAAATTATTTTTATAAGGGGTATTTATAGATGAGGACCACGTTTAAAGTTGCGCTTATCTTTATTCCCACATGCGGTCCACGAAACCATGGCTTATGATTGGTCTAAAAGCTGTTTATATTTAGTTTGAACGAGCGGGATTTGGACATTAATAAAGTTTGTTATAAAATGGGACTAACTATGGTTTCATAAATCAACTATTTTTAAAAAGTTAGAAAATAGGAATAATGTATAATGTATCGTACTCAAGTTGTATAATGTATAATTAACCTTCTTGGAGTACAATATATATTCTTTTTTGTTGTAGGGCTTTAGCCCACATATATGCAGCCCAATGTAATAGCTAGGGTTCTATTCATATTCTATATAAAGGATACTATAGATATGTAACGGGGTTACCCATATCAATAAGAAATCCCTCTCCTTATCATCTCTTTCGTCTTCTTCTCTATAATCCACTTCCAATACGTTATCATGCACGAGCTCCAACCATGCTGAATTTTTTTTTTTTTTTTCCGATCATCATCAAAAAAAAAAGTGGAAAAACACCGTCGCTGATCATCGATTTTGGTACCATTATTTATCATTTTTCCAATTATCCATTCGCTAAAAGTTAAGGAATCTCTAACTCTGCCGCTACAAAAAGATCTGTGGAACACGAAGAGGATTTGTTTTCTACGTTGGTGCACAAAGTAATTGAACACATCTCGGTATTCCTAAACTTCCATTTATTCAATTTTGTTTTCACTTTTCCTAACATGATTTGATTTAAAAAAAAGTGTTTGTTATGGTTATCAAATGATGTGATGTCTCCTATCCATTGTTATCACATGAATTTTCTTCTCTGAAAAAGGTGCTACTGATAAATTTTTTTAATATATATACCTATATGAGATATATTATTATTATAATAGTTGATTACCCGTGATTCATTATTTTATATGTATGTACGATTTGATGTGTAAATTTTCAAAACTCATCCATATCTTGTCTGTTTATGAATATAAATTATTATTATATTTTAATCTAATTGTCATCATATATATATTTTATTATATATTATTATATTGAATATTGGTGTTATGATTTACGCGTATAAAAGTTGGTATGTTTTGATTTTATCAATAGATGAGTGGAGATTATTTTACATGTATTATGTGAACAGTAGGGTTTATGGATAAAGTTATAATAGAAAATGGTTTTTACTATTCTATGATTGATTGGTATGCCTCATTAACCGATATGTATTTGATGTGTGATATGATCTCTATCCATCTCATTGTCCAGTGATGATTGCTCTTGCTTTAGTTTGTTGATCCCTTTCTTCAAGATTATTGACGCACTAGGTGCTAGTTTTGTAACGTAAAAGTTAAATCTAGATCTTATTTCAATTTAAAATAATAATAATAATAATAATAGTTCATTACCCATGAGAATTATTTAATAATATAATAATTTTTTTGTTTTATATTTTTGGTATTACATTTGTAACGTACGAAGCTGCATTTAGTGCTATGTATAATAAATAATTTAATTGATTGGTAGCATATCGATTTTGAAAAAGAAAAAAAAACTGATTTTTTTTTAAAGCTATGTGTAACATATGCATGTGTATTTATTGCGTGTTTATTTACGTTAACTCCCTAAATTTCGCTTAATTAAGTTATAACACGTGATAAATCTTAATAAGCTAAGGATTATTATTTCTTTTCTAATCTTAATAAATATTTTCCTAATTTAGTTATCTAAATTGTGTCGATAATAAATCCCGATTCTAGAGACAATAATTCTCCTAATTATCTTCCAAAATTTAAACAACTAATTCCTAGTATAACAATTATAAAATTTAAGTAACTAATTTCATAATTGACAAAAGAGAATAATTATATCTAGCTAAATTTCCTAATCTTAACTCGTAAATCATGAAACACCACAATTAAGGAAGACAATTTCAATTAATAACAAATCAATCGGCAAGCAATAATAAAAATACATGCAAAAGAGTTATTAACAAAATAAATAAAAATTTGTTTCTATCTATATGCATGGATTGACCACTCCCAACACTACTCCATAATTCACGTTACCACTATCAATGTCAATTTTGACTAACTAAATATGAATGAGTAAAATAATAATAATAATAATAATAATAATAATAATAAACTCCTAATTATGTAATTAATAATAATAAAAAAAAAATAACACCCAATAACATGAGGTTAACCTCTCTAGTCTTATGCCCTTGATAATTCCTTAATTAATACTAAGCATGCCTAATTAAGCCAATTATCCACCTTAATTAATGTCTAATATTTATTTAATGAAGACGAACCAATAACAATTGTCGAAATATTTTCATAAATACATAATAAGGTTTGCCAAGAAAATCTAAATCAAAATAGTGAATATAATTATGATTGTTGATCATTAAGAGTTTTGGTTTTAGTGGTATTTTATTCTCTTGACTATGATATTGGTTATAGCTGAATGGTGTCTTTTGTTTAATTGGTTGTATCAACTCAATTCCAATGTATTTATTTGGTTTAGAAGTACTTGAGCACCATTATTGGGTACTTGATATTTGCTTTCCAAATTTGAAATGTTAGGGATGTAATCCACTGGCTCGACTATGAAAGAGTCGATATTTTCAAAAGATATGTTGCAAATAAAATCACATGTATCCTAATTTTTGTGGAAAAACTCACAAAAGATGATATGAGTCATAAAATTTTCATTGCTCTACTTCATCCATAATACTAATGAACTGGTATCTGTTGAAGTATCACAACAAGAAAATTATCTTTAATAATATATTCAACCTAAAGTAAGTGGTTGACATGTGTAGTGAGATTCTCTTGGCCTATTTGAGATAAAGAAATTTCTCAAATTAAGCTAAATGTAGCAAAATTGAAATGGAACGAACCCCGAAAGTGATAAGGGTTAGACGTAATGGCTCATAAAGCATGTGAAAAGGGACATATTATGCTCGATTGAACATGGGATCGGCTAAAATATAATTCTAGCTCCATCATAAATAAAAGAGTTGGAAATGCACCTTAGTCATAGGTGTTGGTATATACAATATAATGTGTATGTGTATCATAGTAACAACCCAATTTTCACATCAACTTTATGGCAACAAGAACTTTGCCCGGCCAATTGACTATCTTAAAGAGCTCGCCATTGCTCATTTTTTCAAGATAGAACAAAGGCGTAGCAAAATCTCTAGATGTACCAAGAGATAATCACACACCTTGTTAAATTCCCATGCAACCACGTGCAAAATGGATATCATGTGGAACATCAAAATGATGAGAATGTAATTGATTGCATCTTTTATAGTCTCTAATATATTTGGAAGGAAATATATTTTAGAGAAAGTAATGGAGTCAATCTAGTGCGATGTAATTCACTATAATATTTGGATTATTGAATCATATTGACTCGATGATGAAATGTTGGAAGCCCGACTCATCGAGGCTTTAGGCATAACCATAAAGAAACTTTGGTTGTGACATGATGATTGTTTTGAAAGAACTCATACAATATCACTTTATTTGAGTGAACGAAATGGGAAAAAGATTGGCAGAATGCAAAGTGACGACATATCTCCAGCCAAGTGTTTTCTAAATTACTAGATGCACCCCGCTTCCCATTATGCTTTTAGGTAAGAAATCATATCACTCATTTTTACAAAAGTCTTGATGAAAGGATCGAGACCATCCTAACATGCAAATGGTAAAAATTACATATTACAAAGAAAACAAGGTGAACTTTATAAAAATATTCATGCAGAATGCGGACCACTAAAGTGACTTATGGCTCTGGTGAATGTTTTAAATTTTTTGGACTAGATTATAGTTCCCAAGAAATTTGCGTTTTGGAAAACTACTAGCACATCTTTTACATGTAAGGGCTCACCAACCCTTGAAAATGCTAGCTAGTGCACATCAAAAGGACTTGATGTGGTTTTGCATATTTAATAGGATCAATGCGAGCATCTTATACCCAATGGTCTCGGCGGGGAGAGGCTACCATCAAAGGTTACAGATGGTGCCTAAGGAATAGGTTATCGTACAAACCTATCTTTTATTCCTTTGGGGACACGCAATATTTACGCATTTTACTTAATTCGTTTTAGAACCCAAAATTAGTCAACCTTTTCTACGTACCATTTGGTAACTGAATTTAAGCCTGACGTTTGTGTTATTACGTATTTTTGTTGCACTTATATATGTGCCATTACGAGTCCCACATCGTACTATGATGGGTCACCGAAAATGATTAAGTAATTTTGTTGAATATTTACTCTCAACAATTATCCGCATTTTAAAAACCTTTGCAGAGGGGAGATTCCCTTAAGCTAGATTTGCGGTTTGTCACTTAGTAGAGACGGTCTTCCCGTCCGTTAGGGGAGAGAGATAAGAAAAAAAGTATTTTCTAAGGGACAGCAAGGGAATTTTTCGTGGTGTGTTCCCAGCACCATGTCACATATTGATTCTGTACTCCACAAATATAAATGTGATGACAAAGAATAATCAATTTTCAGAATGTACAATCGTGTCGCTAAAGTGACAAGATCACACATACCAACTGCAAATATTCCTGCAAGGTTAGAAATCCTCGGTATGGGGTACACCATAGACTAGGTGTCGCAACTACACTTGGTGGAAGGGAGTAGTTGAGGCCGTAACTCCATAAAAGGAAGATGGAGAGACCACCAGGTTCGATCAAAGCTCACTGAGAAAGGAAGTAGATGAGTAAGGCACAACCTAATTTGTATCATTAATGAAAAGCATCTCATTTGATTGTCTCTCGACTATGTCCATGAATCACTTTGGAGGACGCTCCGAAGTTTAAATGATTCTAGAGAACAATGAAAATCCCGACGGATTGAGAATGCACATGAGTCACGGAAGGATCATGTGTGCACAATGATGATATAATCCATAAATAGTTCTCCAGTAGAGCACAATGAGATCGAACCATGCTTTATTTTTGATTAATTTCAAATAAATAGCATATTTGGCCTACACAATCCGGTAGAACTTAGTTCTTTGGCAAATATACGGGTATTTGGTGTGGTAGTGCTAACCAACCAAGTGTAAAGCCTATGGACATACATAATTAATTTGTCATAAAGCATAATGAGAAAGTAGTATTAAAAGTACAAATACTGCCTTGTGGCGAGGTTTCTCACAAAGCCCTCGGGATTGTTCTCTTGTAATGAACGTTATAGAGTTCCGCTACTTAGTTAGCTTGGTAATTTTCAAAAGGACTTGAAATGCAGCATATGTATGTGGTTGTTACATATCTCACGAAAGAATCAAGAGATAGAAGATATTTACAAAGTGCGTGATAAACTTTTGTTTCCCAAATCAAATAACTCTAAACCACGAGTACGTTTACAATTAGATAGAACGTTCACTTATAGATTGATGCATCAGGCGGAAGCGGTATACTCGTCTAACCGGCTATTTGATTTGGAGGGGATAGAAAAGTAAGTTATTTTTTTCCTTTGTTCATAAGAAAGTTCGATTTGAATTGTAGCTATTTATGTTGATGTTACGGACATGATCGTACTCTTGATGTAATAAGAGACCTTAAAAGCTATTTAAAATCCGAATTTGAGATGAAAAATCTAGGGAAAGCTCGATCGAATCTTTGAGCTTGTGGTATATTATTCCACGGTTTGCATATGTCTAAAGTTGTCGCAAATTAACAAAGACATGCATCGATAGCACTCCCATGATTAGTCGAGGTTCAAATGTAAGTATGTGACCATTTCGTCTAAAGGAAGATGACGAAGATGTATTTGGGAGATGAAATTCCCTTATCTAAGTACAATAGACGCATTGTTGTACTTAGTATAATAATGTACTGATTAAATTTTGCATCCTCGGGGAACTTGTTAGCTAGATATAGCTCAGCGCCTACGCAACGTCATTTGAATGGTATAGAGAATGTAATCCCATGCTCAAAAGTAACCATTGACATAAATTGGTTTTATCCCAAAGACATTAAAAGGAATGCTAATGAAAGTGCAATCCAAAAAGTTGTTGATTATGAAGGAACAATAATCTCTTCCCAACGAAAGTAATCGGAGGGAGATATGGTAGATTATTTTCTAGGTTATTACCGATATTCAGTTTCGGGTAAGTACATGACTAAAAGGAGGCTATCAGAACAACTACGAAAGTAATCGGGAGATGCGGAGGCACATCGGAGGAGGATCCAAGGATATGATGTCGACATATTTTACTTTGAAATTAGTCGTGTTGTACTCTTTTTCCTTGATCGAGAATAGTTTTCCCAAAGGGTTTTGTTACTCGACAAAGGTTTTTAGCGAGACAACACTAAAAGCATCAAGTATGTTGAACGTTGAAGACATAAAGATCGCGTGGATATTAATGAAAATATCTGAATCAAAGAAATGAAATGCGATAATATGTTAAGCAACGTAACTTCAGAATCAACAACATGGTCTTATAAACATTCAAGTCACCAAAGTAAAGTGTGATAAAACCCCTTCTGACTGCATTAGACTAACGAAATTGTCTAACATCAGGGGAGCGTCTAATAGTGTGTTGAACTATTTTCCTTCACCGAGGTTGTTTTCCTACATGGTTTTATAACTCGGCAAGGTTTTAATGAGACAACAACAAACACCTAGAGAATATAATTTCCTAACTAAGGCTATTGTCTTTCCCCGAAAGGATTTTCTGCCGTAAGAGTTGTGATGCAACTAGTCAACACAGCAAAGTGATCATGCGGCGGATCACCTTTACTTGCATACTATCCACGTTGTACTCTTTTCCCTTCGTCAGGTTTTATCCACTGGGGTTTTCCTTGTCAAAGGTTTTTAATGAGACAACATATTCGAGTCTAACTATGTTTACATTTGTGTAATATTGTACTCTTTTTCTTTGTTCGGGTTTTGTCCCTTTGGGTTTCCCGGAAGAAGTTTTAACGAGGCAATTAACTTAGACTCATCGATCTTTGAAGATCGTATTGCATGTGATGATTTTATAAAAGTACGAGACAACATGTGAAGTACTACATGTGAAGAAGCTGTACCAAGGTTTTGTTCACTGGGTTTTTCCTTGTCAAGTTTTAATGGAGCAATTGTCTTAGACTGAGGAAGTCATCAAGGAGAGAACTACATTTGAAGACCTACATCCGAGCATTGTATGTAAAAGTCTTTGCGCCATGGAGTTTTATTGGAC